>OZ014458.1:10005699-10605699 GCA_963966035.1 Acleris laterana | reverse complement strand
TGAACCATGGCGGTCGCGGCAATGCGCGTTCAACGCCTGGCAAGCGCGTATCATGTGAACACTAAACAAAAGATTAGCGCGCGTTCAACGCGCGTTGAACGCTTGTCATCTGAACGTACCCTTATTATTTAGTACAGTGTTACGTGGGCGTGGGAGTACTCAATATAGAGTAGGTAAAATTGAAAAGGGCAAATTAAAATAAAAAATGGACGAAGAAGTGAGAAATCTTCTAACAGCATGGAATTTGGAGGAATATATTGAAGTTTTTAAAACGTAAGTAGACTAGTAGTAAGTTTTTTTTCTGTGTGTGTGTGTGTGTTATGCCTGCCTTGCCTTGCCGGAAACTCTCTTTGCCTTTCGTGTTCTCGTAGCGATGTCGCTGTTTTGCCCCAAATACCTACCTAAGGTATTTGGTTTTTTTTTTTCAAATATCGCCAGCACTTTATCCATATGTTATCCATGCATAGATTGAACACACCTAGTAATATATGTCAATGGGTTAGTCCCTTGAAGTAAAGTGAGTTGCCGACAAATGTTTCATAATATTATTACAGACTTCAAAGGTCCTCTTGAGTACAGTATCTACTTACCTACTTAATTTTATCTATTTATTTATCCATAGTGTAATAAGAAATGGGCAGACATTGGTTTTTGACGACTAGCCTAGGTTCCAAAAATGCCGGGTTGTACCGATTGTGGCGTTGCCGGATATAAGAAACTCGCTCCGTCGCGCGGTACCTACCTAGTGAACCTAGTACCAGAGTAGAGTACCTACCTACCTACTTTCGCAACACGCTTTGGACACAGGTTGTGACGTGCTTAAGTGCTTTGTAGGTTAGGTAGGTACCTACATGATTTTTTTTACCGGCCTGTCTTGTCTTTTGTTTCGTGTGTGATTAAAAATAAAACAAACACTAAAAGACCTTGATGGCGAAAATGTCCAATGAAATATCGCGCGTGAGGTTGTTCTTCGATGAAATTGATGATAATTTAAAAAAAGTGAGCTGCAAGTTGGTAAAAATACGGGGTTAATACCTAAGACTATTCACTATTGTTTCGTTTTAAAAAATATGTAGAAAATTTAAAATTGTCTACATATTATAAAGCTTGTGTCAATGTCCTAATACAAAAATCTGACGGCTAGTGGTGGTGACTGTAAAAAGAGCCGAATAGTCTGCGTTTCTGACTAGTCATTTAAAAGTCTACCCATATCTAGTAGGTAATTTAACTTAACCTGTGTTGATATCGACTTGTGTGAGTTTGTTCTTGATTGATATTTATTTACTTTAACATTACAGAAAATTCCATAACATCATTATCTCTTCCTTTACTAAACGAGGCCATGATAAAGGACCTGATCCCTCTCATCTGGCCCAGGGCTATATTTTCAAAAAACTTAGAAGTTTATAAAAGTAGTATTTGCCCTAGTACAAATAATTCAATTGTAAGTTGTGTAAAAAAGTTCTAGTTTTTTTAAATTTTAATGCAATATTTTGTGATTTGTTTTTTAACCATAAAATTCCATTCTAAATTAGTGAGACCTTCAGTGTAGTGAACAAAGATTTATGCCTGGTTCCTATATTTAACAAACAAATCGTTTTCCTTATGGCTCTTTAAAATTTGACACATTTTGTACGTAGCAAATGTCAAATTTTAATGATGAGTCTTAAGGAAAATGTTTCATTTCTTGAATATAGGAACCGGGCATTAGAAATATCAGTATCAACTGCCTATTAATAATTTAATAACCCTATTAATTGGTAATGTTAGTTTACTTTTATATTTGAATATAGATTATGAAAACCTAATGTACAGAAAATTAAATAAATGTCTGAATAATAATAAATAATCAAACCAAATTACAAAATTTTGCATCTTTTTTTGTTTGTGTGTTGTATACCTATGTACTATAAAATGTGCTGGTATTTTAACAATCATCATTTTCTTTTTATGTAAATATGGGTTGCTTGCAGATTGGTGATGATTTTTCTATCGGCGACCTATTAACTTTCCCGCTTTATGACTCCCACTCATGCTCCAAAGCAATCACCAGTCCTAGTGTGCATAATTCACCAGACACCATTACATTACCAGAAAAGTCACCGGCTACAATTTTGTTGCCTGAAGATTCACCATCATTAGAAATAACTGTATGTGATATTTTATGCATGCTTACATTTTTTTGCGGTCTTTGGTGTACATTGCATATAAATAAATATTTTGTGCCCATTTCACTGCATCTTATACGAAGTTTAATTTTAGGACTTGCGCTTGCTGTTAAACGGTACTCTAGAAGGAAAAGGCTTGTTGAATTTGGACAAAACAATTCCACTAAACAATGCGGCACGTCTGAGTTTAGTACGGATCATTGGGACCTCAATACTACGGCAAGACCCTGAGAAGATAATCAGATCTTCTGTTTATGCCAACTGGGCTCGTGCAATAACCAGCGTTTTTCCCCAGGAAAAGCCTTCAGTATACTTTCACACTAAAATCGTGGAATCTACACGTGGTATTATAACAAGAGTGGCTGGAAAATTGCCAGACCAGATACACAATCTTAAAAGGAAATATAGGGAGTCAGGTGTAGTCGAGAAACGCCGCAGAGTTTCAAGATCTTCGGATTCTTCTCAATCTCCAGGTCCAAGCATACGTTTACCAGACGGAATAACTGACGATGAAGATTCAGAAGAAAATATTTTATGGCTCAGTAATTCTACAGAACCTTGGACGGCGGTAGAACTAAAATGGGAAGAGACGACACAAGCAAGACTTAATAAATCAAAGGAATTGACAATAAGCCAATATTTTAACAAGTACCCAGCTCTTAAGAAGCCCCAAGGATATCTTCTGGTGAGTTTAAATGTTATAATTATGTTTAGAATGTAATCCTAATTACTTTGGCCATAATAAATATCATGGGACAAGCTTACACAAATTGACCTAGTCCCGAAGTAAGCTCTAGTAAGTTTGAGTTATGGGTACTTAAATACATGGCTAATTTAAAAGTTAGCCGTGTATTTAATTATTTATTTCTCTATGTAAGTATAATTGTATGTTTATTGTTTCCCAGTAAAAAAAAAAAAAAATAGAATTTTATTAGTGCCCTTTATTGGTCATGCTACACAGTTTTATTACAAAATCTTAAACAGAGTCATTGGACATGTGTTTACCATCATAGAAATCTGTCATTTTAGATGTGTCTAAGAAATGTCATACTTTTTTGTAATAACACTGGAAGTTTTTAAGTACTTAATACTGCATTATCTCTTATGTTTTATACTTTAGTAGTGTCGACTTTACTTTAAATGGGTCAATCCATAACCTGGAGCTGTTTTTTGGAAATCAATAAGTAGGTACTTATATGTATTCTTTGTTTATTTGCAGTTACAAAAAGATTTTGACCATCTCTATACGGGAACATATTGCGAGATAACTGAAACTTTCCCAGCATTAAAAGGAAAAATATTTAACTTGGCTAAGACCCGCAAGACCAACAAGGATAGAAATTTAAATCTTCTTACAAGTTTTGAGCAAGGTAATTTTTCAAATATTATTTAATCTAGTTCAGGGTTTAATTTGACCTTTGTTGGTTTACTTGCATTTATTGGATTTTTAAAGGATGCAGCTATGTCAGAATGAGATAATAGGTATATTATTTAGTATTATGTCTCGTTCTTACTGATAGCTGCATCGCTCTCAGTTCGCACAACCATCCCATCATGTAGATTGAAGGCCGATTGCTTCCTTTTTCGTCGTAAATATCGTTTTGACACATTCTTGTGTCGTCGTATTCTTGTTTTGACACATGCTTGTTTCGTCGCTTTCCGTTTTGGACATAATTTATTACATATACTTAATTCATTTCATTGAAATAATAATTTTCTTTTACTAATAAATCTTATATTTTTATACATACTTACATACATAAAATCACGCCAGTTTCCCAGAGGGGTAGGCAGAGCTTTATTATGCAAGCAAAGTCATAGGCATTGTATAGTAGTTATAACTTGCTAGTTCCATTTTGTGCAAAAAATAATATGTCGAAAGCGGAAAGCGACAAAACAAGAAACTGTCAAAACAAGAATACGACGAAAAAGGAAGCAATACTTAAATTGCTTGCCCCATGTGTTAAAAATTTTGTTTACAAAATGTATCTCTTACAAGAAACAACAAATCTAGTCCAACATTCTAATTCTAACAATGTGATTTAACTTTTTTTCAAGTATTAATTTTATGATTACATGGTTTACAGTCATTGTTTATTAAATTATAGATTTTAATCACATTATATTCTGAACTATTCCTATAATGTACAGTTAGCGTCATATTCATATGTTAACACTAGATGTCCGCGCCCGGGTATTTTTTTTTCTTCATACAAACCTTATGAAATATTATTTACGACCTATTCTCATACCTACTGAATATACACACAAAGTTTCATAAGATTCTGTTAAGCCGTTTCGGAGGAGTTTTGTTACTAACACTGTGGCATGAGAATTTTAATAATAATCATAATAATATTATAATATTTTTTTATTCAAAGGCAAAAAAACCCATACAATATTACAATATTGAATAATTACATTAAATTCAATTAATTAAACTTGTATTGTACAGGGTGACTGGATATTCGATAGGTACAATCCGTTAGACATATTAGATATATTAAGGTAACATTTCATATAAATTGTGTTGTGTACTATTTGAGCACTTTGAATGTTACCTGATAAATGACGCTGACTGTACATAGTTATAGTGTATTGGTAATTTAATGTGTATATATAGCATTATTTACATTTCAGGATCAGAGGAGACGTCAAACATCGCTTGTTTGCTTTTGATACCATCTCTCTTGGCTGTCACAAGCGTTCGTCTGAAGAACACGACGAAAAAGTTTTGGCGTCCTTCAATATCAGAGACAACGGCTGGTTTCATTCTCCATGTCAAAAATGACTCAGATATCAATAATGCAGTAACAAGTAAGAGATCAAAATTTCAAGAGTTAGGGCTCACTTTGCAACCTTTTATAATTATTGTTGGGGAATCACTTGACAATATTAATTCTTACTTTGTAGTGATCAATGATGTATTTTATGCCGTCTCCAATATACTATCTGCTGTTAGTCTATGTTTCAAAATTATTTGGGTCATAAACGCTCGGTATCCAATAGAATGCCACAGCACATGGATGTTCGTACAAAACGCTTTTTTTAAATTCAAGACGAAGTTTGACAGTAGTTCAACTTCTGCTTTCACACTTTTAGGCGAATTAAACATTGATAATTAATTTGTAACCTACCTATTATTACAGATCATATCAAACATGCAAGATATCCTAAATGTTGATAATTTTTTAAATAAAAATGATTTCCAGTTGCTTAATAATAATAAGTCACAGTGGCCTTGGAAAAAAACACATTTTATTTTATCTAAAAAGTGCTTTGGATGTGGTTTTTTCACTGTCTATAATGACTTTCAGCCAGCGCATTTTGTAATAGAAAACGAAAAATATGTAAAATATTTTTCATCACACTTGCTCGTAAATAGTGTCCTAACATGCTAGAAAAATCGACCGTAAATCCAAAATAATACCCGCGGGCCTTTTTTTTACCATTACGTTACTTAAGTGCGTAATAGCTTTTTTTTTAAATGTTATACGTGGACTCAAACTATCACAATACGTCAGGACCCCAATTCTTGTGCCATTCGATATGAAGTTTCATTCGAGATGAAATGTCAGTTGAATACTATTTCCTAACAATCTCGCATAATAAACTATTGATCTCATATGTCACTAGAATCGGACTCCGAACACGTTTGACATTATCTGTGGTAAGTCACAGACAATGATGTAGTCTGCCGCTAATAAGTTAAAAATATGATCTTTTGTCTGATTTTATTTCATTTCCTCGCAATTGTGATGAAAAACATTGTATGTTACACGGGTGGTAAAGGAAATACAAAGCTCGAGTCATTAAAGCACTCAGCCTACGGCTTCGGGCTTCTAACAGACTCTCGTTTGTAATTCTTTCTTTACCACCCTTAATACACAATGTACTATATTGCACTTTAATTTTGTATGGTGTAAAAATTGTTTAAATTATAATATTTACGATCATTTTCCCGACGACGAATGCGAGATCTGTTCCAATTAGATATTACGAAGTAGGTACCTACATATAAATTATAATAAGGAATAAATATCAGTAATATATTAGGTAAATAAGTAGATAACAGTAATAGTATATATGAAGGTACAAAATCAGAAGTCGAGTAACATAAGTAAGTTTTATGCACAAGTGATTTTGACATATTCAAATAGGCTTTGTGTTTGAATCCAGGTTTGATGTATCTGCACCTTTTCTTTTAAATGTAAATGTAAATGTCTGCAAGTGAAATTGAAACTTAGTGTGTCGCGCGACCGTTCTGAAGTATTTATTTAATATGTTTAATTAAGAACATACATTAAAAAGTATACATACAACTTTGATTATAATAAAAATGGTTGTATGTTTTTTATGTAAGTGTACTTTTGATCTTAAAATGCTTATTAATCATTTCAAATTAAAACATAGTGATCATGACTTTATTGAATACCGTTGTTGCGAAGATCCATGTTCTAGATCTTTTCATTTATACAACTCTTATAGAAGACATTTAGAGAAATGTCATTCTCCTAGAAGTGAATGTAATCCTAAGAATATTAATATTGAACCTTCAATTAAAATAAATTCAGGAAGTACTCCAGTAGCAAATGTAGTTATATGTACTAGTTCTTCAAGTTCGACTTTACGTCAAGAGGTTCAACATAAGTTCATGTCTATTGATGATGTTTTGTCAACATACATAGCTTCACTTTATGGAAATACGTTGTTGCCAAGATGTATAGTACAAAATGTAGTTGATGGTTTAGGCACCTGCATGACTTCTCTAGTTCCCATACTTGAAAATTATTTGACTAATGTTTGCATTGAAAAATCGATTCCTAGTGATATTTCGAAAAGAGTAACAGAAGAATTAAGGTGTAAAATAAATTTGTCATTGAACCATTTTGGAACAGAACGTAAACGATTGAACTACTTTAAAAAGCGCGGATCTTATTTCGAACCTCAAGCAGTAGTTATTGGCGAACGATTTGATAAAGTAAAAAATAAAGGAGTATCCCGCTTTATGCCTGTAGAATGCTATGCACAATTCCTTCCGTTAAGAGACATTTTAAAGAATTTTTTCTGTCTCGATAATATATTATCTGAAACATTAATATACATGGATAGTTTACATTTAAAGGAAACTATTGAAAATTTTGTCCAGGGATCCTACTGGAGAAAAAGAATGAGTGTTCATTCTGAAAAAACAGTAATTCCATTGTTTATGTACTTTGATGATTACGAAACCGGAAACGTCTTAGGTAGTCATGCTGGTATTCACAAATTGGGAGCAGTTTACATTTCAATCCCATGTTTACCGGCTTGGCGCTCCACTGCTCTTACAAACATATTCCTTACATTACTATTTCATTCATCAGACAGGATTGAATTTGGCAATCATATTACTTTTCGTCCTCTTATAAACGAATTTAATCATCTAAGTGAAACTGGCATAGATTTTGACACTCCAACTTATAAAGGAAAAATATACTTTGAACTCGGCGTCATTTTGGGAGATAACTTAGGGTTACATTCACTAATAGGATTTGTCGAAAGCTTTTCTGCCAACTTTTCGTGTCGCACTTGTAAAGTGTCAAAAAGCATATTAAAGAAACAGTGTTACGAAGATGAATCTCTACTTCGCAAAGCAGAAACGTATAACAGGGATTTGCTTTTGAATGATCCATCATTAACTGGCATTAAAGAAAGATGCGTATTTTTAGATATCAAAGATTTTGACATATTTCAACAGGTTGGTGTTGACGTAATGCACGATATACTGAGGGAGTAGCAAAATATCTTATATGTTTCATGTTGTTGCAATACACTCAAAAGTTAAAATTGTTTTCATTGGCTGTTTTAAATGAGAAAATTAGAACATTTGATTTTGGACCGGATAACAAAAATAGACCATGTGGAATAGACAAAGAACACATTAATCGAGGTTCATTACGAATTTCTTCCGGAGAGATGCTAACGTTGTTACGATTTTTTGGGGTAATTGTTGGAGATTTCATTCCTCGAGATGATGAAATATGGATACTATATGTGAAATTAAGAAAAATTCTCAATATTGCTTTCAGTTTGAAAATTTGTTCTGGGACACCAGATTTATTACAAGTACTAGTAGCTGAGTTTAACGAATGTTATGTCAAAGTTACAAAAGATAGTCTAAAACCTAAGTTTCACAACATGATACATTACCATTCAGCCCTTTTGAAATATGGTCCTATTTATTCACTATGGTCAATGCGATATGAAGCTAAACATAGACATTCCAAAAATGTAGCAAAAATATCCAGCAACCATATCAATGTCCCACGAACATTGGCTATAAAGCACCAGCTTCAACTGAATGATGTTTTTCATCGAGGTATTCTTAACAGTATTCTTAAATTGGGACCTACAAAGCAGATACCAGTATCAGAAATTGAGTGTATTCAAAGTCGTTTAATGTTGGATCATTCAAAGCCCTTGATTAAAGTGGCTTGGGCAATGATGTGTTCTATAAAATATTGCAAAGGCAATATTCTTGTTTATGATTTAAATAAAGATGGATATCTTTATATGTTTCTAGCTATTGAAAACATATATGTTTATAATGGTGACCAGTTACTTTTTTCTGGAAATATGTTGGAAACAATAGAGTTTGACGAACATTACTTTGCATATCATGTGAAGCGATCAGATAAATACTGTACTATATTTAGCAAGTCGTTGCTATCACCAAATCCAAATACTTTGTGTACGTTATTCAATGATAAACAATATGTAATTCTAAGAAGTTCATTGTGATATGGTCTATTCCTACTTATCCGGAAATTGAGTGTATTCAAAGTCGTTTAATCTTGGGCAAAATTGTCTTCCAAAGCGCTGAAAAGTGACTAACCCCTCTAACCTCTATACAGATTTGTTAAAAAAAATATTGGTAGACTGGTTTGATTATATGTTTAAGAACATGAAAAAATAATGAACACGTATTTTGTCATATCGACTAAAACTCATATTAAATAAAACATTTAATATAAATAAGTTATATATTTCTCATTGAAATTACACTTTCTTTGGTATTTTTTTTAAATATGAGCGTGAGCCGATATAACAAAACACGTGTTCATTATTTTTTCATGTTAATAGTTATTTATGTATCTAACTGGTATATAATGAAGCTTCTAAAAGTACGAGTGCCGAGGTTAGAGCGCGAGCTTGCGAGCGCTCTAATTACAGGCACGAGTACCTTAAGAGCTAATTACATACCGTTGCATACATAACTTTTTCTACAAGCTTAAAATGATAATGACAAAAATAAACAAACTCTAACTTTTATTGTATGCTTTCCTCGATTTTTCTGCTAGCAAATTATTTATTAGCAAAGTCATTTTCATCATTCCGATTAGTGATAATAGTTTGTTAATTTTATTGTTATATGTTTACGAAGTTCAAGCCAATTTTAATAGTTAAATAAACAGTTCGGACAATTTATCATACAAGTTGGAATGCCAAATAAAACGCCATTTTGTTGGTATCCATATTGAACATAACCATGGTAACGAAATAACAAATCGATGGATATAAATCATCTATTGATAAAAATGTAATTTTAAACGCATAATTAGTCTCAAAATTAATCTTGTTTTTAGTATACGTAATTATAATTGGTATTAAAATATTTTTAACGGTTTATTATACAAATTAGAATGTCAAGTGTTCACTAAACGCCAAAACTGATATCCGGAATGACAGTAACCATGGTAATAACAGTGCTATAATAATAATTATAGAACTGTAATTACCATGGCAATGATCATTATAGAATAGTTTCATGTTTCGGTTACGCTATAGGTGTATGGTACCATTTGCGATATCAATATTAGCGGTTTATAGTACGCGAGTAGAAAAACATATAATCAAACCAGTAGCTAACTAGCAATTTTTTTGAACAAATTCTCTATAGTAGTTAAGAGGGTTTAGTCACTTTTCAGTACTTTGGAGGACATTTATCCCAACAGTTTGAGATTGGGTTGCTTAAAAATAATACGTGTCTGTTATTTTAGAATATAAGTACTTTATTGTTAGAGTATACAATGAACCTGTGTTGAAAACTAACCTTTTTTTCTATATTTATGTAAGTCGGTTTAAACAAAATGATCTTTGTACACCAGTGTAAAATGAACTTTTTATTTTATAGTTTATGTTCCATATAAAATAAAACGTATGTTTTCAACAGAGGTTAACTGTACATCAGCTTAATCCTGATTTAAGTCTAAACTTTCTAGGCAATTGTATAAGAAAAACGCAAGAGTTCCTGTTATCGTTTGTTTAATTGACGTTTGTAACATAAAGAAAGCAATAATCACACAAGCATACATAACAAAGCTGATTTATTAAGTATATTGATTACATTGTTTGTACACATTTATCAATTTAA
This sequence comes from Acleris laterana, assembly GCA_963966035.1. Classification (NCBI taxonomy): domain Eukaryota; kingdom Metazoa; phylum Arthropoda; class Insecta; order Lepidoptera; family Tortricidae; genus Acleris; species Acleris laterana. Next base: position 10,595,118 of record OZ014458.1, on the reverse strand, counting down.
TACGTTTAAGTATAATTAATAAACCTCAAGGTAGCATTCCGTACCTCGCGGCAGGCGGCAGACGGCATTACTTTGTACGGAACCCATTTCGACACGACTGCATCTCCCGCGCGACAGGTGTAGGCAGTTGCAGTCGTGTCGGAATGGGGGACCCTACAAATTCATCACACACGGCTTGCCGTGAGGAACGGAAAGCTACCTTTAATTCAAATTTGAATAATTCATGTCATTAGATATAATAATTATTAATTAGTGGTTTTATTTCTCTGAATTGTATGTATGCAACGTCATCGATATAAAAGTACAGATGTAGTGCATAATTGTTTACCTTCGTATTTTCACGGAACCGTACGAAACGTGTCTTGTATTTCAGTAAACCTCAGTACTTTTTGTACTGGGACTGACTGAAATAGCAAGACGCGTTCGTACGTTTCCGTGAAAATACGAAGGAAAACAATTATGCACTACATCTGTATACACCTACTAAGAAAAGCTAATAAGGTTTGCTAACATGGAATAACAAGACGTTGCCACATAAAATTCAGAATAACTAAAATAAATAACACTAGATACTAGGTTCGCCGCTTAAGTTATAATTAGTTACTTAATAAATAAAGTGGATTGTATTTGAAATACATACAGTCTTTTAATGTCTTTGAAGGTTGGTTTGTCGGGATATACTTAAAGAATAAGATCGTTTAGTTCACATATTTCTACTATTGATAACTGTGTTTCATAACTGCTAGAGGAACGATATTTCTTAATTCCCGACATGATAACCTTTTATCCCAAATGCGGGTAACCACAGCTATGTTCAGTCAGTTTTCGTTTGTACAATCTTACTTTCTTTATATCATACATAAGTCAGGACTCGAGTCGAGGACAAAGTCTGGATGACACTTTTTAGATATACAATTTTTAGTACGTAAACTGATCTCTCATTGTAGGAAAATCCTTTAGGAAGTATACTCATACTGAAAAAGTGTTGCTTAATATGTTTATGTTGTCATGTGTACGTGTACAAAAATTTCGGCCTGCCACTTTGGAACTGTACGCACGACAACATATATCAAACACATTTTTAGCATGAGTCGACTTCTGCTAGGTTTTTCTAAGTTGCGGGTCAGTTTACTAAAAATGTATATCTAAAGGAGTCACAGGAATTTGTCCTTGCAACAAAGTATTTTAGCTGTGGTTACCGAAATAACCCACTTAATAATACCAAGTAACATTGCTACGTACACCAGTTTGAATTGGTTAGAAATTACAAAGCAGATTGGTTGTAGCTACCCAGTAAACTAGGTTGACAGTAGGTACCGAGTAACTTGGCTACGTGTACCAAATTAACTTGGGTAAATAATGACAATCAGATTGGTTGTAGCTACCCAATAAACACGGTTGATTTTACCGAGTAACTTGGCTACGTGTACCAAATTAACTTGGCTAGATAACAATCAGATTGGTTGTAGCTACCCAATAAACACGGTTGATTTTACCGAGTAACTTGGCTACGTGTACCAAATTAACATGGCTAGATAATGACAATCAGATTGGTTGTAGCTACCAAATAAACACGGTTGATTTTACCGAGTAACTTGGCTACGTGTACCGAATTAACGTGGCTAGATATGACAAGCAGATGGGTTACAGCTACCCCATAAACACGGTTAATTGTACCGAGTAACTTGGCTACGTGTACCAAATTAACTTGGCTAGATATGACAATCAGATTGGTTGCAGCTACCCCATAAACACGGTTGACTGTACCGAGTAACTTGGCTACGTGTACCAAATAAACACTGTTGACTTTAGCGAGTAACTTAGCTACGTGGACCAATAATTTTAGTAGAAAATACAAACCGGATTGGTTGTAGCTACCCAGTGAACATGTCTATTAGTACCAAACTTTTCGTTATGAACACAAAGCCAATTATTTGCGCCCACCGAGTTAGTTCTCTAAATGTAGCAAAGCTCGTTGGCTGTGACAGCAGTTATTCATTTGTTGTTGATAAGTAATATACTTCGTAGAAGTAACCGTTCAGGGATACTTCTTTTTTTAATAATTTAAGGGGTTAATTTTACCAAAAGACGTTAACAATGTTGACGTATCTAGTTTTAGCCACAAACTTTGCAGGCTCCCTCACAAATAAGTTGCTCGGTTGTAAATAGAAACTAGTTTACTATTTTTAACCGTTACGTTTTCTCCGTGTTCACTTTTCAACCGTCACCAGCAGAATCAACTCGCTCTAATCTCCCAGATTTTGCTTTGTTATAAGTAAATATAACGACTTGGCGCCCCCTATGTGATGAACACACATCGCGAAAATTTGATTAATAATAAATGTTAAAAATAATACAAATGTGTTTTATTCTAACCTCAAACATATTGCTAATTTTTCTTCAGGCATTATGCATTTTATCATATTTGTATCCTGTTTTTTTAAATCATTCTTCACTTTTGCTAAAAGCTTGTCGAAGGTGGACATGGATTCATCCATTCTCAATTCACCCATGAGATTACGAAAGGTACCTAATCACGATCGTAGTTTTAGAATCGGGTGAACCCAAAATCTTCTTTTTTTGTATTGCTTTCGGCGGCGAAAGTACCAGTACAATTTCAAAAGAGTATTCACGTCCATCGCGTCTGAATTTTTTTCTTCGACTGAATATTATCCCGTAAAAAACGGGAAACAAAAGTACCGTGTGAACATAGGTCTGATTTTTGCGGGATCCAGTAAAAAACCGATCCTGCAAAACTGGACGCCCGTGGGAAAGATCCTTTACGTACATAGTTTAATGGAAATGTTCCCACTAGCATCCTGCATACGGTTTTTTACTGGATACGGTGCGCGGTTCGGAGCGCCCCCTCGACCCCTGCTGCCTAGCAGTGCCCGCGCGAAACTTACTGAACTTCAAAGTGTTTCAACGTTTGCTTTAAAGCAAAATGCCTATCACGAAATGCTAGGTATTGTACGTCGACCGTGCACAATAATATTTTTTTTCGTTTTCCCAGGAACAAGGATTACGAGCTGCTAACGCCACACGCTGGAAGCCTGCGAAGCAGAGGTGCGGCTTTCTTACTGAACTTCAAAGTGTGTTAACGTCTGCTTTAAAACAAAATTGCCTATCACGAAATGCGTGGTTAAGCATTGTACGTCGACCGTGCACAATAATACTTTTTTTCGTTTTCCCGGGAACAAGGATTACCAACGCATCTGGTGCGAGCTGCTGACGCCACACGCTGGAAGCCTGCGAAGCCGAGGTGCGGCTTTCTTACTGAACTTCAAAGTGTGTTAACGTCTGCTTTAAAGCAAAATGCCTATCACGAAATGCGTGGTTAAGCATTGTACGTCGACCGTGCACAATAATACTTTTTTCGTTTTCCCGGGAACAAGGATTACCAACGCATCTGGTGCGAGCTGCTAACGCCACACGCTGGCAGCCTGCGAAGCCGAGGTGCGGCTTTCTTAATGAACTTCAAAGTGTTTCAACGTTTGCTTTAAAGCAAAATGCCTATCACGAAATGCGTGGTTAAGCATTGTACGTCGACCGTGCACAATATTTTTTTTTTTCGTTTTCCCAGGAACAAGGATTACCAACGCATCTGGTGCGAGCTGCTAACGCCACACGCTGGAAGCCTGCGAAGCCGAGGTGCGGCTTTCTTACTGAACTTCAAAGTGTGTTCACGTCTGCTTTAAAGCAAAATGCCTATCACGAAATGCGTGGTTAAGCATTGTACGTCGACCGTGCACAATAATACTTTTTTTCGTTTTCCCGGGAACAAGGATTACCAACGCATCTGGTGCGAGCTGCTAACGCCACACGCTGGCAGCCTGCGAAGCCGAGGTGCGGCTTTCTTAATGAACTTTAAAGTGTTTCAACGTTTGCTTTAAAGCAAAATGCCTATCACGAAATGCGTGGTTAAGCATTGTACGTCGACCGTGCACAATATTTTTTTTTTTCGTTTTCCCAGGAACAAGGATTACCAACGCATCTGGTGCGAGCTGCTAACGCCACACGCTGGAAGCCTGCGAAGCCGAGGTGCGGCTTTCTTACTGAATTTCAAAGTGTGTTAACGTCTGCTTTAAAGCAAAATGCCTATCACGAAATGCGTGGTTAAGCATTGTACGTCGACCGTGCACAATAATATTTTTTTTCGTTTTCCCAGGAACAAGGATTACCAACGCATCTGGTGGGAGCTGCTGACGCCACACGCTGGAAGCCTCCGAAGCCGAGGTGCGGCTTTCTTACTGAAGTTCAAAGTGTGTTCGTCACACTTTAAGAGGCAGTATCTGCTGCTTGGAGGAGCCAAGCCCAGGAGGAAGCGCATAGCGTTCGCGACGCTATTTACAGCAGAGGAGATTTCGTCAGGGCAAACGGCCGTCGCTTTTGTTCAGTGTAAGTATCTAGTATTTTATTGTAATGCAAACACATCTTACCTAATGTTCCTCAGTGGGATGTCAAAGTTATATTTACTGCCGTTTACAGGTTACGCCGTACTAAGGGAACCCCCCACGTTTGTTTTTCAACAAGTATGGATTAACAAACTGTACGGATACTCAAAAATTTGAAAGGAAAAAAAAATTGGCATGTAGCTTCAAGCACTTTCGTATTTCACAGTGATTCTAAACATGCAAGAAAACGCTGGAGAAAAAAAATACATGAATTTAGGGGTTCCTCGTATCACTGACATAATGAAAAGTGACAAAAAATCCGATTAAAATTGTCAATATCTCGGAAACTAATAACAGGTCCCCTACCTTTGACCTTCGTTTGATCCACCCCTCCGTATACACCCTGTATATACCTACATATAGCAATTAAAATTATATATAAATAGCAATCTCAAGTAAATCTGCTATAAATTATATAACAAGACTAATTTTATAAACACGTTGTTTTAAGCGGTCACCCATCCTGTTTTAAACAACGCTTGCAGCTGCTTAACTTTGGAAGTCGTAATATTTTGACAAGCCTTATATTATAATTATAATGTTTCAATTTAACCAATTAATCTTTCATAATAAAATTTTAGGAGTGTAATGATCAAAAAGATTCAGGCTCACAAATAGTATCAGGACTCTGAACACCCAAGTGCAAAACAATGTACAAAAAGTGTCAACAAATCATGAATTGCAAGCGCCGTCTTCAGTATTCCTATGAAGAAAGACTGACAAGGGCTCGTAAATTAAATGAAATCAGCTCTTTTAGGAAGATGTTTGAGCAAATGTCTCCTCAAGTTGTGCTTTTTTAAATATGCAAATGTCGCAATACAATCGACACGTCAAAAGAAGGCGCTTTAATGTTGAAGAAAAACTCCTTGCTCTGTCTCCAAAAGGATACAACTTATTGCGAAAGATTTTCATTTTACCATCTAGACGCATTTTGAGTAAATGTATTCACAATGTGCCTATTAACCCAGGTGTGAATCCTAAAATATTCACTCAACTAAAAGAGTCCGTCAAGCACTGGAAACGGCTCCATTGTGTTTGACGAAATGTCGATAACTTCATACTTGAAGTTTAACGAGTCTGATGACCGAATTGACGGGTTCGTCGATTTTGGCGAAGAGGAGTGCAAATTTTCCGACTATGTCCTTGTACTTATGGTAAGAGGTATCTGTGACTCTTGGAGGCATTCCATTGCGTACTACTTTTGCGAAGTAACAACACCATATTCTACAATGAAGAATATTCTACGTGACATTGTGACAGCTGTAGCAGAGACTGGCCTTATACCAATGGCTTTGGAATGTAACCAAGGCTCCACATTTCAAAGAGCTGTTAAAAGCTTCCAAAGTGATGCCAAGAGAGAACAAATGCTCAATGAGGAACATCTAGGTACGTATTAATTATTCATATTCATTTTCCCAAGCAGGGCCGGACCGTGAGTTTAGGGAGCTAATACTGGGCAACTATTACCCTTGCACTCGCAACCGTCAGTACATCTGCCACAAGTGTTTCATACTAAAACGACGATTGCCAAACTACATTATGAAAATAGAAGCACTGTACAACAGTCTATATTAATACATCCGACTCATGGACAACTATATCAAACTTTTTTTTCCAAGCTCAGTATTTTCTTACGAAATACGCGACGCGTAGTGTACCAAAGTGTCCAAAATTGGATCACAACTCTCGAAGGATTCATAAAAAATTGGTCGGATTTAAAATGGGATAATTAAAAAATATATAGCCTCGTAACCTTAATCAAGACCCCAATGAATCAAAAAAACCCCAATCGTTCGTTGAATCAACACGCCCACCCCAATGGCACATGACACATTACCAAGAAAAAATGCCGCGGGTGAATGGAACTGCCCTTTACAGTGGTGGAAAATCCATCAATACGTATATCCAAATTTACTAAAGATATTTATTAGAAAATGCAACATTGTAGCAACTTCTGTGCCCTGTGAGCGTATGTTCTCCAAAACTGGGAATATTATTACGGAAAGACGAACGAGGTTAACATCAGACAAAGTGGAAAAACTTATGTTTCTAAACGTTAACCTCAGTGAGAAACGCTTTGAAAATGTATAGTGTAAATAATATAAAATGTGTAAATATGTAAATAAAAAACAATCAAGTGTACCTAAAATCAAATGATCTTCTAAATACGCCTGAGACATTTTCATACATGATTTTTAAATGCGAAAAGTTAATAATATTTGATTTTTCTCAGCCAGTCTTAGCCTGGGTAAAGTATGAAGGGAAGGTCGTTTGAATTTTTAATGAGAGTGATGTCGCAACATACTCATCATTTTAAAAAATATCAATTTCCAATACTGATGTTTTAAATTAAATTTTATTTATTAGACTAAAATCGCTGTAGGAGGTAAATCCGAATTGCGACCGTTGCGGAAATTAAAGTCTTTAATGGAAATTGATTCTTATTCTTGGTTTTTCCACAGCAAAAACTATTATATTGTTCTAAGAAACGGTCAACTCAATTCAACGTTATTTCGTATCAACAAGCAAACTAAAAAAAAAACGAGTTGACGAAATCAACTAGTTTTTCAACTAGTTGACGATCTTTAAGTTAACGTTTCGTTTCGTTGATGCGAAAACTGTCAACGTCCCACCACTAGACCCCATAGAAAATGTAATGTGTTTGTTCGTATTAGGGCCCTTAATTACAGGAACAACCGTCCGGATGTCTTTTCTTTCAAGTGTGCTTTTAAATAATAATAATAATTAAATGATATTCTAGCACCACATTCTTCTAGTTTTAATTGCGAAGACGATGCGGGCCAATCTTTAGTGGACCCGTCGAAGTTTTTTGTCGAACCTGCCTCTGTCCTTCCTTCATCTGTTACAGACTCTACAACGTCCAACAGCGCGTCAGAGCATCCTTCTACTTCATTTGCCGCATCGCGACCCGGGCCTGAGAGAATACCTTCTTTATTCGATCAGGCCCGACGAGAACGCATTACTTCTCGAATTTCTGCTTATCATGCTAGTTATGTTTCTAGGAGGCTTCACAGAAATTCGGTTGTACTAGTTGTAAAAAAACATTTTTGACTTCGGATCATGGCGACATCCATAATTTTATATCTGCTCGCGAACGCCATGCTCTAAAGGGCAAAAATTTAAAATATCCCTTGTAGCGCGGCAACCCCAAATGAATGCATTCACGAATGATCCTGATCTCTCAAGTTCGTTTTATTGTTTAGAAAATTGGTTGAACTTATCAATCAACATCTTAATCAATTTGCACACTGTCAGGACATAGTCAAAAATATACGTAGCAAATTTCTTAATGAATCGGTTACTGATTGGTTCGGTTGAGAATACCACCGGACTGATGCTTTAGTTTGTCATAAAAATCGGCTGTCGTATTCAAATTCATAATTTTACTCATACAATCAACAATATTTTAAGAGGCTCTTATTTAGAAAGATTAACTCCTTTACCGAGAATGCAAAGTTTATCACTCGACAAGTACAGGAGGTCAGCCAAGTTTAAGAAATGATGTGTTGTTTTTTGTTAGTGTTCAACATCCTGCCCCCGCTTAGAGAATGTTGTTGAGCCTAGCAGCGAGGTACTCATTCAGGACACGTATATTTCCTTATTATGTTCTATGGCGAGACTACAAAAGAGAAATAAAACTTATTTCTTATTCAAGAATACGAATAACTAAGTCTGATAGTCGTTGATGAAAACTTTTGAGGGAGTTTGCCACTCATCCGAGGTTGGAACAGAAACAGGATCTTCGGTTGAGAAAGCTTGTGAAGATGAAGTGTCTTTATATGACGTTAAGAAAACGATATATGAAGAAGACGATGTATTGCTATGTACTCATATAATTTATAATATACGATGCTTGGGTGAAGATAGGGGAAGCGATGAACTTGGACATACAAAAGCTGAAATCCAAAAAACAAACGTTGATGGAATCTTTCAATTTATTAGTCACGGAAAAAAAAGCTTCACTGCAATCTGAATCTGTGTTCCATCCAACATGGTTTGCCTACGACGCGATGGAACATTTTTTAGGGTCTTTATATGACGTTAAGAAAACGATAAATGAAGAAGACGATGTATTGCTATGTACTCATATAATTTATCTGTATTATAATTTATCGGTATTATAATATTCTGGAGCATCTGGGGAAAAATTAAAGTAGGGGAGACCGGGTACAAAAGTAACGGCGGGTCGAAAGTAACAAATGCTCTGTAGGTTTATCCAATAGACAAAACACCGCTTCGCTGCCGTCAGGTGATAGCCGGTGGCGCCCCCTCACTTGCATTCAGTCGCCGCGCACGTCACGCGCTTGTAGAGCCGAAACACATAACCGCGTTGCGGCGTCGCGCCGCTATAATTGGCAGTAGCGTCAGCGCCGATTTTAGTGGCGCGGTGCCGCACGGCGGCACATATTTCAGCAACAACTAACCGCGTTGCGATACCGCAACGCTAAAATCGGCAGTGGCGCCAGCGCCGATATTAGCGGCGCGGCGCCGCACCGCGGCGCACATTCCGGCGTTATGACGTTATACTTGTTGACAATGATGCAGTTTGTTTCTATCACTCTTGCAAACAACACGCGTCAACCCGGAAGCAATTTTAAAATGTCTGACGTTGACATTGATTTATTTATATCTTTGGTTCAGGAACGCCCTTGTTTGTGGGATTCTAGTGACGAAACTTATAAAGACAAATTTATAAAACAAGACGCTTGGAAAAGCATTTGTGAAATAATTTATGAAAATTATAACGAAAAAGACGCTGCCGAAAAATCTAAATTGGGTAAGTAGTGTAGTCTTTTCTTTTGAAATAATCAATTAAAGAAAAGGGCTGTTATTTGCCTCACGCTCACACTTATGCTTGTGTGAGCGAGAAACAAATAACAGCGTCGCCATTTTCAGTCCCTTTCTTTAAAAATCCGGGTTATAAATAAAAATATTTAATGGTACACAGAGAATTAATCATTCGTTTAACAATCATAGAACACAGGACTAGTACTTTGTTTATTAAAAAATATGGTGCTCTAATCCTAAAAGGTAAACAAATACTATAAATAAAATCCTAAATTGCTATTTAAATTGTTTATTCGCAGTTTACAATAGACTGAATGAAATAAAGTATTATTTATTTTTTAAATGAGAATAGGAAGGTTCATATTTTTTTTAATTGCCAACTAAGGGTACCCACATCACTAGAAAAGTAATTACAATATGTATTTCTTATTAAATGTGGGCTCATACTATTTTCATTAGTTGTCGGCGAATGCAACATTTGAAGATCAGAATCATTAACGATAATGTCATCAGTCGTTTGTACTCCATCTCGATTCAAAACAAAGTTGTGTAGTACACAACATGCCTTTATAATGTCTGTAGCAAATTCATATTGCACATTCATAGCTCGGTGTAATATGCGCCATTTATTGGCTAGGATGCCGAAAGCGCACTCCACATATCTTCGGGCACGACTCAACCGATAATTGAATATTCTTTGTTGTACCGACAAATGCTTCCCTGAGTAAGGGCGCATGACGTTATTCGAGATTGCGAATGCTTCATCTGCCACAAAAACAAATGGAGTTGCATTTTGATTACCTGGTAAGGGCTTTGGTGCTGGAATAGGTAATTTATGTGTCATAATCAATTCATAAAGTTTCGAGTTCTGGAAAACGGTGGAGTCACATTCCTTTCCATATGCTCCTATATCGACAAAAATTAATCTATATCTAGAATCAACAAGAGCTAATAAAACTATTGAATTATAGCCCTTATAATTGTAAGATAGTGATCCACTGTGCGCAGGACACCAAATACGGACATGTTTACCATCGAGAGCTCCTATGCAGTTAGGAAAATTCGCTTTCTTGTCAAACTCAATAGATTAGATTAGATTTATTTATTTCATTTTGAAAATTTACATGTCATTTTTAAATTAAAATACCATGAATTCACAAAAAGATCGTCAAAGTGTATAAGAATAACAATAAAAAATAAATAATAGTCAAATCAAAATACAATGCGAAATTAAAATAAAGAAATATTAAGGAACAATTTCAAATAATATTACAATGCTGCAATGTAAACGGAGTACAATAGGTATGTTTAAAATGTCAAATAATTTATAAAAGCTAGGGTATCCTAGATATACTTACGTTGTGAAAAAGTCAAAATATAATATAATATACAATATTTATCTTAAGGTATAAATGTAATTATAATGTTTTTTCGTTGTATTCCTTTACAGAATACAACGGGTTTGACAGTAATAGTTCCTTTAGTCGGCGTTCAAATGTGTCGTTTGAAGTTTCATTTTTAATAGTGGCGGGTAGGCGCTCGTACATCGAGGGGCCTATCACGCGCGGGCTCTTGTCGAGCAGCGCGAGTCGCCGCGAAACAGGCAGTAGTCGCCCCGTCTGACGGGTGATTTTGCCGGTAACATTAATATATTAGCATTAATACAATAGCGACATCTTCTAGAAGCTGTTTTGTTATAGGAGGTATATTTTGACTTGATAGATGTTTCCATATGGCGCGACAAACAGTCCTCACAATTTTCGATATTGTACTTGCTCCTCGGTAGTAATTTTTATGCATGATTTTGAAGTCACTGCCGGTTGCTAGAAATCTGAAATGAAATAATAATTAGTAGGCATGTAATAAAATAATAAAAATGTAGGTATACTAATACAAGGTGCTAATAATTTATCTACGCAAACTGCTACAGGTGATTAGTATTGCTAAAGTTGAATTACTTTTCCAAAGACACATGTACTAAAAAAATAATTTACATTTTGCTTGTTCAAGGCAATGTCAATCAGATTTTACTTACCTAAATCAGGAACAAGCAGTTTGTTTTTTTTTTAAAGTTATTCAGTTTCAACAATATTTTCACCTGTGAAAGTTTGCGTACCTACATCATTTTTAAAGCTCCTTATTTATTTGGTAAACTATTATTTATGTATTAATCTTCATTACTATTTTTCATTTGTAATGCTTTCTGTTTCAGGTAATGAACTAGTTAAGAAGTGGAAGGCCTTAAAGGATAATTTTAGTAAATATGAGGTGTGATAGCTACTAAGTATTACATTATAGTTATACATGTAACTGAGAGTAGGGACAGCATTGTCTTTTAGTATAGGGTTTCAGTATTAAACCACTCGTTGTAACACATGGTTGTTTCCCTTCTACACTCCCCTCAACCCCGCACACCGCATGGCGACCCTGCACAGTGGGGTAATTTGCATTTGTAGCCGGCCAAAAGTCCGAAACTTGACATTCAACTATGATAGTAAAAACAAGTACCTACCGTAAGCCAGGTAGTTGCCGAACAATGGATAACCATCGCCCCGCCCTGTTACCTTATCTGCACCCGGTTCCCGTCAGTCGAAAGTTGGTCGTCCTTTAGAGTGCACGAATCGCTTATTGGCATCATTCTGAACGCGTACATTAACATTTGAATATTATTCGTTTGTGAAGTGTTATATTGAAAGTAATGATGGAAAACGATGATTCAGGTAAGAAGACATACTTTTTCGTAAATTTTACGTACTTTCTCTAAAGTTATGGTTTTGAAATGTGGTTATAAACAGAAGACCCTTTTCATTATATTTTTTACGATTTCACAACATTGTTAAGGGTTTTAGTTCTGCTCCCGGGTCCTCCCCGGTAATAATTTTTATGTGATAATATGGAATTTATTTTCCTAATTGTAAAATTAAAGTAATTGGGTGCACATATGTGCTCTTTTTCTCAAGCCAACCTGTTATTTAGTGGCCGTCGAAAATGACAAAAAATCAACTTTTATTTTTTTCGTCTAAATTATATTTTTATTTTGTTTTAGGATCACCTGGTAGCTCTAATAACAGAGTAGTCACTAGAAAAAGTCTGTTTGATAAGATACAACAACAGAATTTGAAGACATTCGAAGAAAAACTGAACTATTTAGAATACCATATCTTGAGTCACGAAGATTATTCTGAAGATGAAAAAAAGGATTTAAAGCACAAAATTACACATTTAAAGAGCGAACTTAAAAAAAGGTGGTTAAAAGCATCCAGAGTTCAAGAAAGGTTCTTAAAGGATAATGCTCAATGGTTGCAAGGAACATTTGAAATACCGAAACGTACAATAAAGCGTGCCGCTTGTGGTCGTCCACTAAAACCATTTTGTGAATTATCTGAAAGAAGCAAGAGGAGACAAACAGTGGAACTACGGAAATCGGTCGGAAAAGAAATGTTGGTACATGCTACGAAAAGTAGTTTGCAAACTGCTGGTAATAGAAATGTATCGCAAATGCTCAATGCAATCACAAAATCACCTAAGCGAGCCGGTAAATACAAGAAAACATTTCTTAAATCCCAGGGTGATAATAAACCTCGACTTACACCTCTAAAAGCACTATCAATGTTTACGGAAGCAGGTCACAATATGAGATCATAAGGAGCACTAATAAAAAGTTTTACCCCAGTTATAGTGTTCTACAAAAAGCTAAGGGAGATTGCTATCCACCAAAGGAATCATATCGCGTAACAGAAACCTGCAGTGAAATCAATCTCCAAGATTTACTGGATCACACCGCGACCAGACTACTGACGTATTTGGAAGACGTGATAAAATGCTTAAATCAAGAAGAACGTCATTCTTTGGAACTCATTTGCAAATGGGGATGTGATGGGTCACAACAATCTCAATTCAAACAAAAAATGCAGCACGATGATGCCTCAGATTCAAACATTTTTCAAAGTTGCATAGTTCCACTACAATTACTATGTGGTGTAAATTCAAAAAAAGTTGTTTGGCAAAACCCAACCCCTTCTTCGGCACGATATTGTCGTCCGATCCGGATCAGGTTTATAAAGGAAACAAAGGATATAATAAACGAAGAAATAAACTATATAGAGAGCCAAATAAAATCTTTGCAAAACTGCCGCTTTACCAATAACTGCGTCTCTGCTAGCGTTAAGTTCACTTTGACATTAACCATGGTGGATGGAAAGGTGTGTAATGCCGCTACGGATACTTTATCTACAATGAAATGCTACATTTGTGGTGCTACCTCAAAACAATTCAACGACTTAAATATTAAAAAGGATGTAGATGTAGATGCTTTATCCTTTGGGTTATCCACCTTACATGCAAGGATTCGACTATTTGAAAGCGTCTTACATCTTTCATACAAGCTGCCGGTAAAAAAATGGCAGATAAGATCAGCGGGGGATAAAAATATTGTCAAAGAAAGGAAAATGGCAATACAAGAATCTTTTAGAAAAGAAATGGGTTTGATAGTGGATGTCCCCAAAGCTGGGTTTGGTAATACCAATGATGGTAATACGAGCAGGAGATTTTTCGCTGACCCCGAAAAAGCGAGTGAAATCACTGAAGTAGATTACAATTTTATTTATAGACTAAAAACTATTTTAGAAGTCTTATCAAGTGGGCATAAAGTTAACTTAAACAAGTTTGCCACGTATTGTTTGGAAACAGCGAAACTATATATTTCATTGTATCCATGGCTGCCAATGACTCCAACCCTGCACAAAATTTTAGTGCATGGTGCTACAGTTATGGACAAAGCATTGTTACCGATCGGATTGTTATCCGAAGAAGCTGCCGAATCCCGGAATAAACATTATAGAGCGTACCGTTACAAATTTGGAAGAAAATATTCGAGAGAGGCATGTAACCTAGACGTCCTCAATCGATTACTGTTATCATCTGACCCGTTGATAACAAGCTTAAGGCCAAAACCGAAAAAAACGTCTCGTCCATTTTCAAAAGAAACAGTTGATATGCTGGAAGAAGTAGATTTAAACGTAGTAGAAGATTTGGAAGCATCCGATTCGGGTGAAGATGGCTTAAGTGATTCTGATGAAGATCCTTGGCATTAGTTGTAAGATATTGTAGTTACATTTTGTGTAAGATTTCTATAAACTTAAAAGTAATAATGTGTTTATTATTTGTCATTATTTAATAACAAAACAATTTTTATTGCAAAAATGAACTTGTTTCTATATACATCATTTATAAAACCAATTATTTAATAATAAAATCAACAAAAATAATTTTGGCCGGCTAGAAATGCAAATTACCCCACTGTGCCCTGCCAGGATCTATTAAATTTAAATAGGGGAAAATAAATTACAATAAATACGTATAAAAAAAAAAAAAAAAAAATGATTCAAACTGACGGTGACAAATTAACAAAATTGGGAGAAAAGTTATTGAATTTTTCGGTGTGGTATTTGAATTTCTGGGGACTAGTATTGGCAGGAGTGATTTTATACGTACTGTGGCGAAAATATTTTAACAAACAATAACCAACACAAATTTTGCTGATGTGAAACTTTATATGCATCGTCCATAATGTTATTCATTGCTCGGCGCCCGCGCAAGTCGCATTGTTCGTGTTCGCTACGTGTCTTATTCGAAGTTACAAAATGGGAAATCAATGCCCTAAGGCCCTTCTCTCACGGAGCTACTCAAAAATAACTAGTTACAAACGTTAATTACTAACGAGTTACTTTAGCGTCACCGCCCGTACATTCTATTGTGGTTCGCACACGACGCGACTAGTCACAAACCGGTTAGTAACGCGTCAGCAACTGATCGTGCATGACGCGGCGTGCCAGTCTCCGCGCTACTGGTTACCAACGTTTTCTGTAATTTTAAAAAATGAGCGAACAAACGTTAAATACTAAATTTGTGCAGGAAGTGGAAAAGTATCCTTGCTTATATAATTATACTTTGTCAGATTACTCACGAAAGGATGTAACGGAAAGAGCTTGGAGTGAGGTGGGAAAACCATTTAATTTGACACGTAAGTACCTATTTATTTTTACAAAGTATGATTCCATTGCCACGGTAATGCTGCATGCGGTGTAATAAAATAGTTAGCCAAATAATCTCTGAGATTATAAGCTGAAGATAGTGGAGTTACTTGTAAATTTAGTGGAGCTGGTATTGATTCGGGACAGAAGTCCGTTGTTTCAAATTGCTGTGGTTGGTACTGAATACCTTCTCTGCTTCGTACGTAATTGTGCAATATACATGCAGATTTCACGATATTTGTAACTTTTTGCGGGTCTCGACAACGTATAGGTCTGTCTAGAACGGCAAATTTCTCAGCCATCATTCCAAATGCACATTCTATAGTCTTTCTTCCTCGACTCAGCCTATAATTAAACACTCTTTTTGTATTATTCAAAGTTCGTTTTGGATATGGTCTCATCAGATAGCGTGATAATGGAAAGGCCTCATCACCCACGAAATAGTATGGAAATTCATTGTCGTCGTTTGGTAATCTTGAAGGTCGCGGTATATTAGCAGCGTTTTCTAACCACTGTTTGATGGCTGAAGCCCGAAATATTCCACCATCACTATTTCTCCCAGCGTAGCCACATTCAATTAATGTAAAAAGCCCGTCCGCGTCACAACATGCCATTAAAACTATAGAATGAAAGGATTTGTAGTTAAAATTACTTGATCCCGAGTTAGGGAATTTCTCTACTCGGCAATGTTTCCCATCTAATGCTCCGATGCAGTTAGGCAAATTCCACAACAATCTAAAGCGCTCTGATATTTTCTTCCATTGATCTGTATCTGGGGTTGGCATACAAATATCCTTTAGAACATTCCAAATAATAGTTGTCGTTTCAGCGACTATATGTCCAACTGTATTGTCTCCTCTAGCAAAATAGTATCCGATATTCACAAACGAATCGCCACTTGCCAGGTACCTGCAAAAAAAATAAATTTGTTAATCTTGTTTCAGATAGCCAAGCAAAAGAGAAATGGAAAAATTTGCGTGCGGTTTTCGTCCGGCACATAAAACCAGCTCCGAGTGGTTCTTCTTCAAAAAGAAAGAAGCCGTATTATTTGACCGAAGCGATGCAATTTACAATCCCATACGTAAAAGCACTAAACAATACCATATCGGGGAATCTTCCTCTGGCTGCAGATAGGGAAGTGACGGAGCAAGAAGATAACGAAGAAGCAAATGAGTCGCAAATGTCGCAATCCATATTACAACAGAACATTGCATTGCCACCACAAAACATGCCATCATCATTCGAAGACATCCCATCACCCATATCATGCCCTCTGCCTGAGTCTTCGCCTATATCTAATCAACCACTCTCTCCCATGTCATGCCCTCCATCCAGGTCATTTGTTCCCAGCTCTAATCGTCGTAAAAGAAAACCTGATACTGTCGACGATGGTCTTATGGAGTACTTCAAAGCCAGAAAAGCTAACCTTGAAAAAAAGTCTGAAGACGAGGATCCTAAACGAATGTTTTTACTAAGCTTACTACCAGACATGAAAGCAATGACCGAAAGTCAAACGAGAACCTTCAAGCGAAGAGTGCTGGCTTTAGTGGATGATATTTTAGAAGAATCTCCGAGAACTTTGGCACCACCACAGCGAGCCACACCAGCATACAATTTTGTAACTCCACCTGTCTTTCTTTCTACGCCTGATGAACCGCAAGCCACACCTGCTGTAACAAATGAACAGCAAGCCACACTAACATAATTATGACAATCGCATTTTAACATATTATGAATCAGCACCGCATCTAATATAAATAATAACTAACAAATACTTAATAATTTGTGTTTAAAATGACTGTTTAGTTATAGTATTAATTATTTGAGAATAATAAATAAAAATCTTACCTACCTTAAAGTTATTAAAATCCTTTCTTCAGCGCTCTCGCACTCCCGCATGTTAGTATTGTGTTTGTTTATAGCAGGAGTTATTAATTGAACCAAATTTAAATAGCTATCTTTGGACATTCTATAGAATCCAACAAATTTATTATCTGTTTCACGCATCTCTCGTGCTGCAACTGATAATCTGCAATTCACATTATTTCTAATATACGGGTGAATCCAAAACCTGCGACGATTCCTTCGGCGTCTATTAAGATAATAGTATAACACAATATCGTCATCATCCTCGCTCGATCCACTCCACATTTTGCTTCTTTTCTAATATTTCCTCTTGGTAGCCGTGTCACACGGCCCGTGTGCTTTTGTGAGTAGAAATGACCTGAAACCTTGGAACTTGAGTAGCGTCGTGTGCGAGGTACGGTTTCTAATTGGTTTGTAATTGTAATTACTAATTAGTTCCGTCATTTTTGAGTAGCTCCGTGAGAGAAGGGCCTAAGTGTGAGGAGGTGGTGATTGCGCAACAAAACGCAGCTGCTGGGGCAAATACCATTCCGAATGGAGATGGAGGTGTAACGCACACTTGGACCAACAATATTTTGGTTTCGTTGCTGCTGGCAGTCATTGGCGTGGTCATCTTGTTCGTGATATTGAAATGGGTCAAGAATCAACACCTAGACTGGGTGCGTAACGAGGTGCGTGAGGAAAACGCATTCAGCAAGTGGCGTGGCAGACTTTCCGGAAGGCGAGTGACTGCGGAACAGGACGTGAGCGGCGCCTGAGGAGTCGCGCTCATACTGCTGAGAGTACAAGTACTTTTCATTTATGTTTATTAATTATAGTTTAGTTTTAATGATGTTGGTTTAAGTATTATGCATGGCCGAAAAATTGCTCATAATTTCCGAAAATCTAAGTAAAATACAAATATCGCTACGAAAGTTAGGTCCAACTCGAAGAGAGAAATATCAAACGTACGTAAAAGAAGCAATTTCTAAGGCCGAACACTTATACCAACAAGCTAAAGAATTATTATGTCAGTTAATAAAAAGTAAGAGAATTACAGACAAATTATTTGATAGTATAACTTTAGATGTAGAAGGTAGTTATAGTAGCATTTTAAGTTACGGGAATTTCACAGAAGGAAATAATACAGAAATTTTGACAATGGCTAAATTCGATTTTAAAACGGCGTGTAGTTTGGTGCCCGTAATGGATAATAACGAAGAAACTGTTGAAAAAATTATAGATGGCATTGAATTGTATGAAACGTGTCTTAGCGAGGAAAATTGTAAGAAATTGCTAATTTCATTTGTAATGAAGACAAGGTTGTCTAAATCGGCTTGACTCAAATTAAAAAACGAATATAGTAGCACGGAGAATTTAATTAAGGATTTAAAAAGAAATTTGCTAACTAAAAAGTCAGCAGCATCGTTATTGACACAACTAAATAATGTCAGTCAGAACGAAAAAACAATTTCTGAATTCGCTACAGAAATTGAGGACCTCTTTGTCAACCTTACAATTTCCCAGGCAGACTGTAATGATAAGGCTTATGAAGTCTTACGGCCAATCAATGAGCAATTGGCAGTAAAAAAATTCGCTGACGGACTACGTAATAGACGTTTAAGCACCATTATCTCAGCTCGGAATTACTCCGACCTTAAAGACGCCGTTCGAGCGGCCAAAGACGAGGAAATTGCACAACCATCTTCCTCGAACTCGATGTTGAGCATGCGAGGGAAGTATAATGAGTACCCGACTCGGGGACGCGGGGCCACGACAAACCAATGGACTAATCGTGGATATTTTAATCAATACCGAGGCAATTATCATAAGCCAATGAGAGGTTACTATAACCAAAATTATTACAATAATAGCAATCGCGGAAGGTATATGCGTGGTGGCCCTGCGCAGCCGAGTCGTGGCCGAGCATCGTTTAATCGCAGTAGCGGTAGTGACCATTTCAACAATAGAAATATGTATTCCGCACAACCCAACCAAGAGACACAGACAGAGGATGCAGAGGAAGAAAATAATTTGAACCAGTTTTTTCGAGACTAAAGAATATAATTTATTAAATACCGGGTACAACGTAAAATACATATTTCTACATGTCAACAACAAGACGCTCTCATTTTTACTTGATACCGGAGCATCGCTATCAGCAATTTCCAGGAATGCATTGCCGGAACATGTGCATATATACCTACAATGACAAGATTATTATTAACGGAATCGGTGGGAAAATTTATTCGAGTGGATATATGTATCTCTCGTTACAAACACAGAATGCAGAAACGTTTAAACATAAATTTTATGTATTTGACAGTCTCCCAACAAAATCAAATGGTGTTATTGGACTAGACTTTCTTAACACATTTAATTCAGTAATAAATTTACCAGACTCAACATTAATACTTCAACATAACAAAACAAACTGTAATCTGCGTTTGTACGGGTCCCCAAAGGTATCGCGCGATATTTTAATTATACCAGCGCGAAGTGAATCGATTCACTATATACAGTTAGACAATGACACAACTGGTGACTGCGTCATATTACCAGAACAACTTCAGTCAGAATTATTTTTGGCAAGTATTATAGTAACGGCTAAAAATGGCGTTATCCCCATTAAAATTTTAAATACCAGTGATACAGAAAAAACCTTACCAATTATCAAACCCAAAGTACATTTACTAAATGAATACGAAATGTGTACATTTAATAAGTGTGAGAACAACTCGAGTAGAGCGAATACATTGTTATCATTGCTGAAATTGGATCATTTAAACACTAGCGAGCGAAATACAATACAGACAATATGCACCAAATACGCTGACATATTCCAGGCACCCGGTGATAAGCTTACTACAACAAAAGTGTACGAGCAAAATATAAGCTTGAAACCTAACGCCCAACCGGTTTATACAAAGCCATATCGAATACCACACAGTTTGAAATCAGAACTGAATAAACAAATCCAACAAATGATAAATGATGACATTATAGAAGAAACAAAAAGTGAATGGTCAAGCCCTATTTTGCTCGTACCTAAAAAATCAGATAGTGCACAGAACAAAAAATGGAGGTTAGTTGTGGATTACCGCAAATTAAATGACTGCATACAGGACGATAGATTTCCATTGCCACATATAACAGAAATTTTAGATTCACTCGCAGGGGCTATCTATTTCACGCATTTAGATCTTAGTCAGTCCTATTACCAAGTTACTTTGGATCCCGAAAGTCGCAAAGTAACTGCATTCACGACTAATACGGGGCAATTTCAGATGAAAAGATTGCCAATGGGTTTAAAAACAAGCCCAAGCGCGTTTTCAAGAGTTATGACTGTTGCCATGTCAGGACTCACCTATGAAAAATGTTTTATACACGGTGTTTTTTTAACCGTCTTAGAGCCGAAGCCCATTCAATGTATCCATTATAAAGAACTTATATGTATTTTTATTTAATTTTTATCTCTTACTTTTTTTAAACGTTTAAAATATCAATAAACAATAATTATAATTCGAAACATCCTGTTTAGTTTTAGTCAAGAGTACCTAGCGTCCGCGCGTGCTAATCGTAAACCAATGAAAACAAGTCCACGTGGAGTAACGCCCAATGACGTGCTAGCGGTAACATTCACCCCGCCCTTATCAATGCGCTAGCGCTTCCCTTTGTGAACGCCGCTTCAGTCGCATTTGAATTTCGGCTAATGCACAAGTGTTATTCGCAAGTGTCATTTCGCGTGTGACGATGAGTGATCGGAACTATGAATACTCCAATTTGGAGTATTTACAAATGGTTCGCCTGTACGCTGTGAGTGGTGACAATTTATCGGAGGCAAGGAGATTATACGCTGCACCCGAAAATCTTGCAATTTTACGCAACCGAGGTGTAACCAATCCACAAGTGCCAGGGCTACAAGTGATTTTATCGGCAACACAACGCTTGATCGACCATGGCCAATTTCGCACCCCTGCGCATGCACGAGGTGGAGGCCGGCCACGTCGTTTGCCTGTTTTCGAAGAAAACATTTTAGATTATTTTGAAAGACATCCGCGACGTAGCACTAGGGCGGCTGCAAGACACTTTGGGGTCGAGCATTCTTACGTTTGGAAGGTGTTACACGCGGATGGACGTCATCCGTATCATTACCGGCGTGCTCAGGCCTTATACGGAGCTGACTCTGTGGCGCGGTTAAGTTTTTGTCAGTGGCTCGTCGAAAATACCACTTTAAACATACTGTGGACCGATGAAACAACATTTACCCGCGCCGGAATGTTTAACATTCATAATGAACACTGGTGGGCAATCAATAATCCACATTTAATAAAAGAACATTCCCACCAAGTTAGATTTAGTCTGAATGTGTGGGCTGGGATAATAAATGACCAGATAATTGGACCCATATTCATCCAAGGTAATCTGACCGGCGGAACATACCTCAACATGTTACAAAATGTGATACCCGAGTTACTTGAAGACGTTCCTTTGGCTTATCTCTCAGATTTGTACTACCAGCACGACGGATGCCCCGCGCACTATTCACGAGTTGTGCGAGAGTACTTAAACGGCGAGTTTGGTCAAAGGTGGATCGGGCGAGGCGGCCCCGTGGCTTGGCCACCTCGTAGTCCGGACTTAACGCCTTTGGACTTTTTTTTGTGGTCTGAAATTAAGAGACTGGTTTACACTGAAGAATCACGCAGTGTTGATCAATTAAAACAGTTTGTGATTTCAGCTTTTAATGTAGTGAAAAGTGAAAGAAACACCTTACAAAAATTAAAACAAAACATACAAAAACGTGCCCGCTTATGCATCGAACACAGTGGTAGGCAGTTCGAACAATTACTGCAATACAGGTGAGGTAACCTATCCACGTCCCGTCGATTTTAATTTGTAAATACGTAGGTAATAATGTGTACAGGTAGCGGCACGTAAGTCTAGCGCTGACCGTTCATGCGCAGAAGTCGAAAATAAGGTATCTCGGGGGAGTGAAGGGGGCGCGCGCGGGTGAGCGTATGCGCTTATTGGCTCTCCAGTCGTACTCTGTCCCGCGCACCGATACGACGCCCCGCTGTCCTCTGGTGCACAGTCGCGTTCTAAATTGCATTGTTATTATTACTGTTGTTGTTTTCTGTTACGTTTGAGTTTGTTTTTTATTGACTGTTTTAATTAAGTTTGTGTTTATTTGTGATTTTAAACAGTGAATATGCCTAGAAGAAATACTGTTTTGAGAAGACAGGCACGGAAAATGGTATATGATGTGCACTCTTTTTTAAAGACAGAAACAAGTACATTTATTGATTCTTTGAAACACATTAAAATTCAGATTGACGAAACGACGAATATGTTACTCAGTCACTTGGACAGCGGCACTGTGGATTTAAACATGATGAAACAAACTGCACAAGTTATTAAGACGGAAAATATGAAATTAAATTGTGTAGTCAGTGATTTAGGGAAAATACAAAAAAGAACAGCAGAGGCCACAAAAACATCAATTGCAACTGTAAGGAACATCTCCACTCAAGCCAATAGTTCCGGTTTGATTGCAGTGTTCAGAACACCTGGCAAAAAACGTTGCAAAACAAAACCGGTTACCAATATCGATAATTTCGACCAAGGAGTTATAAAGAGATGTGTACACAATTTTCACAAAACAAACAACGAACTTCCCACCATTGCAAAGCTGAAAAGCAAACTGGAGGAAGACATTAATTTCCAAGGCTCAGAACGAAGTCTTCGGCGCATCATCAAGGATTTAGGGTTTCGGTGGAAAAAGACTGAAAACAACCGTAAGGTACTGATAGAGACGTCAAATATACGTTTACAACGCATAAATTATTTACGTAAAATTAAACAATACCGTCAAGAGGGAAAGGCTATTGTATATACCGATGAATCGTACGTAGATTCGTCGCACTCTACTCCAAAAGCCTGGACAGATGGTACTACTAAGGGCATAAAAAAACCGATATCTAAAGGACAGCGAGTTGTCATTGTCCACGCAGGATCTGAAACTGGGTTTATACCGAACGCGTTACTTACTTTTAAAGCCGGTACTAAATCAGGCGACTACCACGACAACATGAATTATGAAAACTACGAGAAATGGCTTAGAACACAGTTAATTCCGAACTTACCACCCGATTCTGTTGTGGTAGTCGACAACGCATCGTACCATAACAAACAATGGGATCTCGCGCCAACTTCAAATACGAAAAAAGCGGACATGCAGGCTTGGCTCACGGAAAAAGGTATACAGTATGACGAAACATTACTAAAGCCCGACTTGTACGATTTAATAAAAGCTAACAAGGAAAGATTTAAAACATTTTCCATAGACCGAATCCTAGCAGAAGAAAATCACCTAGTGCTAAGATTACCGCCATACCACCCAGACCTTAATCCGATTGAAATGGCATGGTCCGCTATCAAGCAATATGTAGCAAGCAAAAATGTGAAATGGAATCTTAATACGTGTATAGAGCTTATTAAACAAAAAGTTTCACAAATGGGTGACCGGGATTGGAACAAGTTATGCAGGAAGGTGAAGGATATTGAAGAACAATATGCAAAGAGTGACCATGTTGTAGACTTGCTCACAGAGGAATTTGTTATTTGCGTCAATGAAGACAGTTCTGAAGATGACTCTGACGATTCTGATAATGACGATGCTAATGATGACGATGAACGAAGCAGCCCTGAGCCCGGGCCCTCATCAAGAAAAAAACATTGTACGGGCCAGGCATACGGCAGTTTAGTGGAAGGCGTGCTACCCCTATCAGATTCAGATTAAAGCTTGTTTAATAAAAAAATCCAACTTTTATTTTATTTTATTTTTACCCCCCAATATTAGTTATGAAACTAGTTTAAACAAACTAGCTTATAAATAAAAGAAGGATAAATAAAAACACGTTCTTTATTAGTAAGGATTCTTATTTTAATCAATTTGTAGAGATAACAATTGCGTGCGTAACAGTACCTATGCGCAGCTATCCCCTCCGCGTTCCGTTCACCGCTAGACTTACGTGCCGCTACGTGTAAATAAGTTGATTCCAATCTTTTAAATACGCCTGAAACCCCTTACTTTTTAAAATACCTAACTACCATCAATGTTTAACATCTGAAGATAGTTTCAGACAGTCCTAAGCCTGTTTAAGTATGAAGGAAAGATTGGAATTAATCTCTTCCTACCCCTCAGTGCAAGTAAAGAAAAGTATGTCCCGAACGTGCACTTGATACCTACGCGCCGAGTGACCGCTAGCAGTCATCTTTGTAGATAGGTACCTACGAACTATCCGGGTGAATGAACTTCGCACCGCGCGCGACACAGGATGTTTCAAACCTAATTGTATGAATAATAACTTTGTAACTTTTTATTAAGAAAAACTTAACTTATACATTTTATTTTTTCGCGAATGATAAGTACGTTTTGGATACGTTAAGTGGGCTTCGGCTCTAAGACGGTTAAAAAAACACCGTGTATATTTAGATGACCTTGTAATATTCGGAAGAAACCTCGAAATTCACAATAAAAATTTAATTTCGGTATTTGAAAGACTAAGGGGAGGTCAATCTAAAATTGAACCCAGGAAAATGCCAATTTTTAAAAAAAGAGATTCTTTATTTGGGACATTCAGTATCAGATAAAGGAATTTTGCCAGACCCCGAAAAAATTAAAGTAGTACAAAATTACCCAATCCCGAAAAATGTGGATGAAATCCGCCGATTCGTAGCTTTTTGCAATTATTATAGGAAATTCATTAATAATTTTGCAGATATAACTTCACCTTTAAACTATCTATGTCGAAAAAATGTAACATTTGTTTGGTCAAACGAATGTGACATCGCATTTAACACTTTAAAAAGTGCTTTAATATCACCACCAATTCTAGAATATCCAGATTTTTCGGAAAATAACGAATTTGTTTTACAAACAGACGCCAGTGGATCCTCAGTGGGGGCAGTGCTATGTAACAAAAATTTAAAGCCAATAGCATATGCCAGTAGGCCACTAAACAAAGCCGAAAAAAATTATCCAACTATACGCTTAATGGACGTATCAGTCTTACACGACATCTTGTCTGGACGGATTGACAGCCCATCATTACTCTCAGAAATAAAGTTTTACGTTCCTGCACATCGAACTCGGCATTCTGAACGAACCACTTTTAGCCTCTCTTTAACGCAAACAAAATATGCGCAAAATTCGCCGCTTATTCGTATTCTTAGAGATTATAATAAACGATTTCACAACGTAGACATATTTGACTGTAGTAAGTTTGTGCTTAAGAAACGTGTCACTCTCCTTATGGGGAATCAATAGGTGTATAGACACACACGCACTCACACTCACACATGCATATCACACACATACACACACACACACTCACACACACACACACACACACACACACACACCACATATGGCTAAGTTTTGTTGTTTTTGAATTTTTCTCACCTCATATTATGCAAGTTGTTAAAATTGTTGCTTGTTTCACCTACCTGTATTTTTGTGGACATCTTTTATTGGCTTACTGTTTTGTATCATGTTGAACTTGTTTTAATAAAATGTATTGCTGTTGATGCCCCAAATAAATAAAATAAAATAAATAAAATAAAATACAGAAAGAATTAGTTGCCATAGTTTGGGGAATAAATTATTACAGACCCTATTTATACGGAAGACAGTTCACCATCATGACTGACCATAAACCTTTAGTATATCTTTTTAGCATAAAGGACCCCTCCAGTCGATTACTTAAATTTAGGTTATCTTTAGAAGAATACGATTTTAAGATAACATACGTAAAGGGAAAAAATAATGCAGTTGCCGATGCGTTATCGAGAATAACCACAACATCGGATGATTTAAAAGCCCTCAAAACAAACATTATGACAGTCATGACGAGAGCACAAAAAAAAATTGCTGACAAAGAGTCAACAAACGCAGTGATCCCTGTAACTACCGATAAGGAAACTAATCAACCGCGAGTTGTAGAAATATTAAAGATACCTGCGGGTTCAGTAGAAATGATTTTAGTAGAAGGAAATAAGCTAAGAGAAATACAGCGAAAAAATTATGTAGATGTAGAAACCGAGTGTTTTTCATACATTTTAAGTAAACAAATAATTTACGTTAACCTTAATTTTAGATTGCATTTCACGCGAGACGTATTTGCAACAAAGTTAAGTAATTTCTGCAAAAAGATAAACGTCAACGAAATATGTATAATTAAAAATGAAAGCAATGCACTGTTCATTAAACAATTAATAGATAAGATACAAAATGACAAATCCTGGCACGAGCCAAAAATTTTGATTTTAAGAGGAGTTCAACGAATTGATAATAATTGCGAAAAGAAATTTATTCTCAATGATTATCATCTCCTACCTACAAGCGGACACGCGGGTGTACGTAGGATGACCAATAATATAAAAAGACGGTATTACTGGCGGGAAATAGAGAATGACGTAAAAGAATTTATACGTAAATGCGAAAAATGTCAAAAGATGAAATACTCCAAGAACACAGTTGAACCAATGGTGATTACCACCACGGCTACAACTGCGTTTGAAAAATTTTTTTTAGATATCGTAGGACCAATAGATAAGGATTTAGAAAATAATAATTACATACTCACATTACAGTGTGATTTAAGTAAATTCCTAGAAGCATATCCAATAAGTAATAAGGAGACAACTACAGTAGCAAGAACTTTAGTAAATAATTTTATTCTAAGATATGGTATTCCAAGGTCAATAGTCACAGATAGAGGTAGTGAATTTATGTCATCAACCATGACAGAAGTTTGCACACTACTACAAATTGAAAAACTAAATTCAACATCCTATCACCATCAAACAGTAGGCTCGTTAGAAAATTCACATCAACATTTGGCAGCTTTCTTACGTATTCAATGCGACAAACACCCAGAAACGTGGAGCCAATGGTTACCGTACTGGTGTTTCTCCTACAATAGTACCATACATACGGCTACAAAATACGCACCATACGAACTAGTTTTCGGTAAACCTTGTGAAATTCCCAGTAGACTAAGTCATAGCGTAGAACCATTGTATAACATAGATAATTATAGTTTAGAATTAAAATATAGGTTACAAGTCGCGTCAAAGGACGCGCACGCCAATTTAATAAAGGCAAAAGAATGCCGAAAAAAGGATTACGACAAATAAGTGCACGAAGTGAAATACCAAAAAGACGATTGGTTATTAGTGAAAAGTGAAACAGCAAGAAAATTGGAATCGTTATATGACGGACCTTACAAAGTGTTAGAGGATAAGGAACCTAATGTTATTATTATTAAGAACGGAAAGCATGAGTTAATTCATAAGAATCGCACTAAACCTTACACTAGTTCTTAAAATTAAACAATGTATGACACCGGACGTCATTCCAAGAAATGACCGATGATATGATACTAAATATAACACAAGCGAGGCAACAGCCCTACGCTATTTTTAGAATGTAAACAAACCTTTTAGTATGAATAATGAAACACGTTATTCATGTGTATTATTTTTAATTAATTAAAACGTAACAATTAAGAACATTAAGGTTTCATATATTATATTTGTAACAAAAAAAAAAAAAAAAAAAAAACGGCGGTGATGAGGTGTGATAGCTACTAAGTATTACATTATAGTTATACATGTAACTGAGAGTAGGGACAGCATTGTCTTTTAGTATAGGTAGTATAGGTATAGTTTCAGTATTAAACCACTCGTTGTAACACATGGTTGTTTCCCTTCTACACTCCATCAACCCCGCACACCGCAAATATCAAAAAAAAGTAAAAAATGCTAATCGGTCTGGAGCTGGAGCTGCAAAATTTAAAGAATATCACTTGAATAAACAATTACAGTTTTTGAAAAAGGTTTCACAAAATGCAACTGATTCCAGTATAAACGTAGTGGAAGGAGATAGTGACACTCAAAGTGAAATAACAGCATTGCCTCGTTACCAAAGTCAATCACGAAAACGAAAGGCAAATGAGAGGGATGACTTTGAAGAAAATATTCTTGAAATATTAAAAACACCGGAGAATAGACATTTGCATTTTTTCAAAGGGATTTTACCATCTCTTCAAACATTGAATGAACATCAAACATTGATATTCCAAAGTCGGGTGCTTCAAATACTAACGGACATTCTTCGGCCTTCAATTCAGCAATATACACCTCACGGCTATTCTCAAGGTTATCAGCATCAAGGATATTTAACTCGGAGAGATGATAATACTTTTCAGAGTGGCTACCACACTTCTACTCCTGGAGGTTCGAATCCTGCAACGAGGACTGCCACATCCTCACAGATACATTCCGAGCAATCAAACCAACAACGTCCAATAAATTCACCATTTACCCTGGACGAAACGTCAGGTACACAATCCTATGGTACACAAGACGATGAGTTTGATTTTTCTTAAATTAATCATTGTATTTTTGAAAGACATTAAGTATTCTAAGTATAAGTAGTTAAGTAAGTATAATGCAAAATCCTTAATTTGATTCCTAGTACCATAAATATCAATAAAAAAAAATAAAAAACGTATTTGTTTTACTTTACCTTACTGTCAAGCCCAGCATTTCCAAAGCAGTAAGACAAGGGTTACACGATCAGTTTGGCGTCAGTTCAGTCCATCAGTTTGCTCAGAATGACGCGAGAATTATCGTCTAACCAGTTGACTGACGGACTGATGGTCCAGAATGACAAAAATTAAATATTTTAAAATATTTTTATCATTCTGTTGTGATTGACATCAGACTGATGCCAGACTGATCGTGTAACCGCTCGAATCATTCTCGCGTCAGTCACCGTCCGCGACGCAATGGAGCAAGACGTGCCAAACGACGAAGCGTTGCCGCCGCCGCCCGCGCCGCTGCCGAGCGCTTCACTCCCGCCACCGCCAATCGAGATAGAAAAAGAATTCATTCTCGCATTCGAGTCCTTGCCAGAGTTATGGGATAAAACCCATACTTTTTATATCAATAAATACAAGAGAAATGACGCTTTGCGAAAACTCCTCAATATATATATAAAAATTAAACCCGGGGCAACTATAGAGGATGTCAAAAAAAAAATAAACGTTTTACGGTCCAACTACAGGAGAGAGCTGAAGAAAATTATTTCATCGCGAAGATCGGGGTCTAGTACAGATGACTTATACCGTCCAAAAAGTTGGACTTTCGAATATCTTAAATTTTTGGATAAATTTGAGCAGCCTGTTCCGGTAGATCGGGTAAGTAAGAACATATTTTCTATGTATAGTGTAGGTACATATGACGACCTCTGTAGCCTAGTTGGTAGTGACCCTGCCTACGAAGCTGGAGGTCCCGGGTTCAAATCCCGGTAAGGGCATTTATTTGTGTGATGAGCACGAATATTTGTTCCCGAGTCATGGATGTTTTCTATGTATTTAAGTATGTATTTATCTATATAAGTATATATATATATATCGTAGTCTAGTACCCATACTACAAGCTTTGCTTAGTTTGGGCCTAGTTCGATTTGTGTAAGATTGTCCCCAAATATTTATTTATTTATAATAAGGTAGGTAGGTAGGTAGATGTTAATAACTCACAAAATAAAACAAAGTAGGTATAATGCTGTTAAATTATTATTGTATGTTTTCAATTCACTATTGAAGGTCATTTTTGCTAATTTCCAATTTACCCTCATGACTAAAGTAATGGCAGAGTCTTTCTCTTATCTGTTTGGCATCATTAGTTGAATTTCGGGTAGGAGTGGGTTCCAAATCGGTCAATTCAATATCAGTAGCTTTTGTAACTTTCCAGTTTGATGCCAAGTAGCGACGGGATTTGGTTTTCATTAAGTAGTTATGTAAATAACAGCAAGCCGTTACTATGGTTGAGGCTTTTCGTGGCTCAAAGCATATTGCCTTTTGAAATACACCGAATTTTTTTGTTATTATACCAAAAGCACCTTCAATAACTGATCTAGCTCGTGACAGCCGCCTGTTAAATTCTTTTCGCTCATTATTATTGATACATGCACTTTGTGGATATGGCTTCATTAAATTTTTCCCTAGTGCAAAAGCCTCATCAGATATAAAAACAAAAGGAAAACTTTCGGTTGTGTATGGCAATGGCGATGGTTCTGGTATATCTAATTCGCCTTTACTATAGAGATCCCAGAATTTTGTGTAAAATAGGACACCACCATCCGATACTCGACCATTCGCACCAACGTCAATCATTATGAATTCCTTATTTGCATTTGCCAGTGCCATCAAGACGATACTAAAATGACCTTTATAATTAAAATAAAGTGACCCTGAGTGTTCTGGTCTTTGGATCTTGACATGTTTACCATCCAAAGCTCCCAAAGAATTCCAAAATTGATATTTATCACCAAAATCAGCGGCAATTATTTTCCATTCCTCTTTTGACGGCTTCTGAAATGGAAAAAAAATAGTAGAAGTTAATATAGTACGTTTTCTTTTTTCAGGCTAGTGATGATAATCAGAATGAAGCTGAATCTGATCAAGCTCAAAAAGAGCAAGAAGTTGCTGCGACTATTTCTTCATTCGTGGCAGCCCCACAACCACCCGCAAGACCGCCTCCTCTTAGTTCCAAGAAAAGTGTCCTTAAAACACAAAATGAATTACTGGAACGAGCATGCAATTATTTATCAGAACCCCAAGTTAGTGGTGCTCGTTCAATAGCATTTGACTGGGCAGAAACGTTAGAACGACTGACCCCTACTCAAAGATTATATGCCAAGAAGGCCATTAATGATGTGCTATTTGAAGCGGAATTGGGAAATTTGCACAGATACTCAGTTCAAATAAATGTAACATCAACCCCTTCACCTGCACCATCTCCCTTTTCCCCATTTCCACCTGAATCATCTTCCTACTCACACACAATCTCTCGAGTACATCCAAAGCCCTGTCACAGCTTCTCCCGCACAATCACCCATCTACATTCAAACCCCTGTCACATCTCCCACGCATTCTTCCAACAACATCCAAACCCAAGCCAGAGCTCCTCCTGCACAATCACCAATCTATATTCAAACCCCTGTCACAGCACAATCACGCATCTACACCCAAACCCAAGCCGCAGCTCCCGCACAACCTCCGGTCTACACTCTTCACATTCCGTCCCCATCTTCTATGTCTCAAGACAGCGAATATACAGCTGGTTCGTTATTCGCTCAATTTGAAGCGGAATAATAATATGATGATTAAATTAGTAACCTAAACAATTACATAGTGTCATTTTAATTACATTGTTGATTTGTAAGCAAAATAATAAAAATTATTAATAAATCGTTTTTTTTTACTTACCCTTATATAAGGCTGTAGGACATAAATTAATACTTCGCATGTCTGAATAATTGACTGACTGATGGCAGCAGGTGACATTACTGCAGAATATTTAAGATCTTTAATATTCCTTCCAGTAGCAAGGTATCGTAAAGTGACAGCTAATCTTTCTTCGGCGGATATTGCTTTCCTCATACAGGTACGAGTATCTTGTTTTTCCAAATATGGTTTGACCATTTGCAACAGATGATCGTAGCAGGCTTCTTTCATTCGATAGTAATTTTGGAAGTCTTCTTCTTCATCCTGTTGTCGTATTTCATTTAATAAATTAAGATGCGTGTAATGTTCTCTTTTTTGTAGCCAGGTTTTCATCCATCGCTTCCTTTTTACGCGTTTCTTGAGCAGTAAAGCGATAATTATAATAGCACAGGCTCTTTTTTTCTTCAAAATATCCATGGCTTGGCAGGATCAGGTGACTCACTTGACTGTCGTCTTCACTTTACAAATGCTGACTACGTAAGTTTTATCAGTCTGCTGTCAGTCTAGACTGAGCGTGTAACTGTGTTTTTCATCCATCATTCTGGCATCAGTCTAGCCGGACCAAACTGATGGACTGAACTGACGCCAAACTGATCGTGTAACCCTTGTCTAACAGGTTTCCTTCCTTTAATATTTTTTTTCTGTATATATTCTGATAACCCGCTTAATAGCTCTTTAAATGATGATACACTCATTCTAAAGTAGGCGAAAAACTTTTTTTCGTCTATCTTTAATGCTTCGTATTTTCGAAAAAAGTACTCGCCATCGGGATTTATAGCCTTATTAAATGGATGTATCCAATATCTTCGTTGTCGTTTATTTAAAACAGCGTAATGTCTTCTTAATAACAAATAAGCAATAACTTTCTTACGACGCTCCATGGCAGAGAGACACGTCTATCCACAATCAAAACCCACGAGGAACTGGTTACCCTACCACACAATAAAACGCTCTTTTTCGCGACGCCACAACGCAAATTTGCCGATTTTAGCGTTGCGGTGCCGCAACGCGGTGAATTATGTGCCGCCGTGCGGCACCGCGCCACTAAAATCGGCGCTGACGCTACTGCCAATTATAGCGGCGCGACGCCGCAACGCGGTTATGTGTTTCGGCTCGTAGGTTGTTCTAGAGGACGCTGCGTGAATTCACAACTCGAAAGTAAGTTTTTTGATGTTTTCTTACTTATTGTTTACGTAGTATTAAAAGGATGATAATAAAATGAATTTTTGCATATAAATTCTTGATTACATTGATTGTACAGCTTTAAAATTATTTTTTGTCTAGCACGTTCCGTTTCAAGGTTATCTTTCATGATTTAACAATAATGGGGTGGGGTGCAAAAGTAACATAGCCCTACGGGTACAAAAGTAACGTGTTACTTTTATCCCCGTAAGGATTTACTTACGTTATTATTTTATGTGCGTTTTTATTTCAACAGAATGCCGCGACAACGCATTAGAAAAACCGCACGAGGAACTACGGACATGGATGTGTACCGAAAAGCGGCTGAAGAGCATTTGAAAGAAGATGCAAAAATTAGAGCCCTGGGAAAAAAATATGATGTTTGCCATGTGACATTATATCGATACATCACAAAAATAAAAGCAGGATATACTAGCGCAGTTGTTGGCTACCGTTGCGTCATCCGTGTTTTTTCTATTGATGAGGAAAAAACTCTTCAGCACTATTTGATCGAGTGCTCTGGAGTTTATTTCGGTTTGTCTTCACTTGAAGTCCGTAAACTGGCATACGAGTGGGCAATTAAAAATGCTAAAACATTTCCTGAAAAGTGGCATCAAACTCAAATGGCGGGTAAGGAATGGTTGACGGGTTTTCTAAAACGACACACTGTGTTCCACGTAGAACATCGTAGCTGGACAAAAGTCATTAACGCGTTTCTCGGAAATGCTTTCTAAAAGTGATAAACAACCCCTTGGTCATTACGATTTCAATAATTGTTTTGCAAGGTAATTACCTAATGATGAGTAATTAAGGTCAAGATATAAGAAAGAGGGTAAGTTCATTTAAAATTATTTGCATTTCTGCTCCCGTTGTGGCACATTATTCCAGTGACATATCTATCGATTTTGAAATAATATAGTGATGGATTTAGAAGTTAAAGGTCAGTATTATATTTATGTATTACTGTTTTTACATAAAAAAAAAAAGTATCCGAAAAAAAATGTCGCAAAGTTAAAGTTTTATGTTTTTTTTCAACTTTTTCATGTTCTTTAGATCTGAAACAACATGTCCCCACTAGTCCCCGGTCTGAATTTTATATATGTGTTGCCCACAACCTTTACCTAACATATTATGATAATATTTGATTGCAAAAATTTGCAAAACTAATTTTTTTCTTTTTTTTTTAGAGTACGAGGGCTGCTACTTAGGTAACCGGAATCCAGGATTCCAACATTTTTAAACGCTATATCTGACCTCCATGGTAAAATTTGAACTTTTTTTAATACTGGCCGCTATATATTTTTTTTCTTATGTACGCTAGTCTTTTGTTTTTGGCGGGTTTAAATTTTAATCTCGCTGCAAGAATGGAACTCACTCGTGAAAATATTCGTGCTATGATTTATTACGATTTTCGGCGTGGTTTAACGCAACAACAGTGCATAGATCAACTAACTTCGACTTTTGGTGATGAAGCTCCATCCAAAACTACTGTGTATCACTGGTTTAGTGAGTTCAATCGTGGACGTAGTATGCTCAGGGACGAAGTTAAGGATGGTCGCCCGAAATCGGTCGTTGTACCACAAAATATTGAAGCTGTGCGAAAACTTATAATGCATGACCGTCATGTTACGTATCGCGAGATAGAGGCGACTATAGGCATATGTATGACGAGCATTAATAAGATATTACATGAACACTTAGCTGTGAAAAAAATTTGTTCGCGTTGGATCCCGCACAACTTAACTAAGGATCAAAAAGAGGCTCGCGTCGAATGGTGCAAGGAAATGTTGAAAAAATATAACCGTGGTGACTCAAAAGCTGTTTATAATATCTACACAGGTGACGAATCCTGGATCTATGCGTATGATCCCGAAACTAAACAACAATCAACGGTGTGGGTGTTTCAAAATGAGCCGAACCCTACGAAAGTAACTCGTGCAAAAAGCACCTTGAAGCAAATGGTGGCCTGCTTTTTTGGTATTAATGGCCATGTGGCTACAGTGCCCCTAGAGAATCGTAAAACGGTTAATTCGGAGTGGTACACGACCATTTGTTTGCCGGAAGTATTTGAAAAAATACGGAAAAACAACCAGCGACGGAGAATCATTCTGCACCATGATAACGCCAGCTGTCATACATCACGTGAAACGACTCGATTTTTGGAAGGTCAAAATATAGAATTAACGGGTCATCCACCTTACAGCCCTGATTTGGCACCCAATGATTTCTATTTATTTCCAAATGTAAAGAATAAATTACGTGGTCAACGATTTTCGACCCGTGAAGATGCCGTCGACGCGTTCAGACAGCACGTTTTGGAGATACCTCAGTCAGAGTGGAAAAAGTGCTTTATAAATTGGTTTCAACGTATGCAAAAGTGCATCGATTATCACGGAGAATACTTCGAAAAACAATAAAACCATATTTAGCCATGTACGTTTGTTTATTTTTTCTATTCCGGTTACATAAGTAGCAGCCCTCGTACCATCACGTTGTCCCAAGAATGGAGTTATTTGAAGAGTGGCTTGTACATGCGAAAGAAAACCAAAATAACATGCTTTACAAGTTTTTGATGGCAAAATTGGATCTATCGGGTATCACCGAGGTATCCACGAAAGAGGTCAAGAAAGTTATTAGCAGGTTTTCATCGAAACTTGCAATAAAATGGAATGAATCCGGAAGAGCCCGTGAATACTTTCTGGCCAGAAATTCAGTGGTTAGCCGGGGATTTACAGTTCTGTATATCTTGTTCTCAATCCCAGCCATCAAATTCAGATGCCACTGCAACTCTGGGGCGGCCTCGAAAGGAATTTGACGCATTAAGTGACAAATCTAAAAAACGACGACTTGAAGATTTAACTAATTTACGGGACACGTCGGAATTAGTATCGGCTGCGGCAATATCAGCACGTTCTTCGGGACACAGAAACCTAGCTGCCGTAATTAAAACGGCCAGTGAAGACCCTGCCAAGTGTAAGGAAATGAAAAAAAACCTACAATCCGGTGAAAGCTCTCGGCAAAGAAGCTTAACGAAAGAAGAGGCTCTGGCGTACTACGTAGATACGAAATCGTCGTCCCATTCGTATAAACAAACTAGAAAGTGGAGCATTAAAGTTGGACACGAGGTATTTCCATCATTTAATTGTCTTAGAAAAGCTAAAGCTGATTGTTATCCTTCCTTGGATCATATTGTTGTTAACGAGACACGGGCAGAAATTCAACTTCAAGCCGTTTTAGATAAAACAGCCAATCGTTTAGTTACTGCCCAAAGTCAAGTTCTCAACACTATGCCTTCAGAATCGTCATTTACTCTTGTTAGTAAATGGGGTTGTGATGGAAGTTCCGGTCATAGCACGTATAAACAAAAATTCAGCAGTTGCTCAGATACTGATGAATATTTGTTTGTCATGTCTTTTGTGCCCCTTCAATTACGGGATGAAAGTAATAAAATTGTTTGGCAAAATCCTAGACCATCATCAACGATGTATTGCCGACCAATCAAGTTTATTTTCGCCAAAGAAACCACTGCATTAACTCTGGCCGAGACAAATAAAGTGTTGGAGGAAGTAAATGATTTGGTGCCGACAATTTGTCGTTTTGATGGTACTGAGATAAGTGTTAAACATGATTTACTTCTTACCATGATTGATGGAAAAGTATGCAATGCTATGACCGAAACTTCCTCAGCTCAAAGGTGCTATATTTGTGGAGTTACTCCGAAAGATATGAATAATATGTCTAAGGAGTTCGAAGTAAATAGGGAAAACTTGTCTTTTGGAATATCTACGTTACACGCTTGGATTCGTTGTTTTGAGTGTTTGCTTCATATAAGTTATCGTTTAGATATAAAAAAATGGCAAGTGCGAGGTGAGGCTGATAAACTTAGTGTAAAGCAACGTTCAGAACATATTCAAAAACGTTTTAAAATGGATATGGGTTTAGTCGTAGATAAACCAAAACCAGGGTGTGGCAATACGAATGATGGAAATACTGCTCGTAGGTTTTTTGAGAATCCAGAACTGAGTGCTGATATAACAGGTTTAGATGTGACTCTTATTAAAAAATTTGATATATTACTTAGAACTTTATCATCTGGATATGATATTCACATAGACAAATTTAATAGTTTTGCTCAAGATACAAAAAACCTGTATCTACATCACTATTCGTGGTATTATATGCCTGCTACTGTTCACAAAATTCTCGTGCACAGTGCAGATATTATTCAATCGGCTCTTCTGCCAATAGGGCAGCTTTCTGAGGAAGCTCAGGAAGCTCGCAACAAAGATTGCAGAAGATTTCGAGAACATAATACACGCAAGTGCTCACGTATTGCTACGAATAGGGATTTGTTAAATATGTTACTGATCACATCTGACCCTGTTATAAACAGCCTGAGAGAGGTTCCAAAAAAAAAGACCGGTAATCTCCCTTCCGAAGTTATAGAACTAATTATTCCTCCTGTAAATATAATTACTAATGAATCGCCAATGACTAGTCATTATCACAATTCCCAGGATTATCTTGTAGATGATTCTTCAGAGGAAGAATTTAGTGATAATGACTAGGTAATTAAGTTAATATAAAGGTATTATATATAGTGTAAATATTAAGTAATTCGGATAATTAGGTTACCTTAGATTAGCGATAAGCGTGTTAATTTACTTTGTTTTGTATTGTTATTATATTTCTAAGTAATCGTAAGTAATTATAATAATTAGGTAACCTTAGATTAGAGATAATATTGTTAATTTATGTTGTTTTGTGTTGTTATTATATTTTTTTTTAAATACTTCATTTTCATTTATATATATCCTCAAAAAAATTCAAAAATAAAAAAAAGTAAATAAAAACATTCAGTCAATATAATTAAATCAAAAAAGTCAATAAAATATTTTTGTCCAGGTACGATGTTCTACGCGGAACACAGTGCGACACCCGAGCCTTTCTTTGCGGTGTCCTCAA
Source organism: Acleris laterana (assembly GCA_963966035.1). Taxonomy (NCBI): domain Eukaryota; kingdom Metazoa; phylum Arthropoda; class Insecta; order Lepidoptera; family Tortricidae; genus Acleris; species Acleris laterana. The sequence continues at coordinate 10,557,474 of OZ014458.1, read as the reverse complement.
GCAACCAGTTTGTCACGGGCCTCCAGCTTTAATGAACAATGTGAGTAAGTTTTTTGATAACCTTGCTGAGGTAATGGATAGGTACACATTTGAGCCAAAAGCTAATTCATAATTCATTTATTCATTGCAGTTATGGGTTTTACAAGATCTTAATAATAACAAAGTATACAATACGTCCCAGCATAAACCCTGTTAGGGCACAGCAACACAAAACTTATTCTATTATATCTTAACCTAAATCTAATCATATTCTTACTCAATCATACATTGTTATCTTTAAAACTGAAAAACTCTTGAAGGCTGTAAAAGCAATTTAAAATAAGGAAATCCTTCAATTTATTACCAAAAGTTTTAACCTTTTCTATTTGTTTTATTTGTACGGGTACATTATTATAAATTTTTATTGCCATATGGTGGGTACCAGAGTTAACTGTATGCAAGTCGGTGAATGAGATATCTGGAATATGGATGAGACAGGTGTGACCACTGTCCAAAAACCTTAAGATTGTAGCTCAAAAAGGAATTAAACAAGTAGGTGCAGTAACCTCAGCAGAACGTGGGAGATTAGTAACTGTTGCTGTTGCGATTAATGCTCAAGGAGGACACATACCTCCTTTTTTTGTATTCCCATTGAAGCGATACCAAGACCACATGATACGTGAAGGTCCTGTTGGTTCTGCTGGAGCTGGCAATGCTAGTGGATGACTTGACATCATGACAGTCATGACATTGTCTACTTACCACAACGCAAACATGGAACCAGGTCGACGAGCTGGTCGTAACTATCTCAAACCTACAGTCGTTCAAGACTACAACAAGTACATGGGAGGCGTAGATTTAAAAGATCAGGTGCTTTCTACGTATCTAATCGAAAGAAAAAGGGGTCTACAGTGATATATTAAAGTGTTCAAGCGTCTTTTTAATATATGCATTAATAATGCCTACATAACTTACTGTTCCAACATGGGCCAAGGCAAAAAAAATGTCTAACCGCCAATTTAGGTACAGGCTAAGAAATCTGAGAGAAATATGGAGTCAACGTTACGTCCCGGCAACAAAATAATCACACTACCTGTACTCGGCTAGATATTTAGGTCTCTCGAACACTTCCCTGAGCACAGCGAGGAAACTGGCGACAGAACAAGGACAGGTATACGAGACGCCGCGCCGCGCCGTTGTGTTATGTGTTTGTTACGAAAACAACGCGTGATGTCGAACATACGCTGCACTTAATGCAATGTCTTTCTGTGTGTCGGCTCATGCCGGAAGGAATATCACACAATAACAACAAAAAAAACCAATCACAAAATCATTTGTTATTATATTTTGCATAATATTAATATTAATATACTTAGATAATAAGTATAAGTAACAAATGGTTTTTTATTTTGTATTTTGTAAAGTACCACTTTAGACCTCGATCTACGTCACGCACTGTTTTCGAATAATCCAATTTTTTCGTAAAAAACATCAAATTACACATTTATGTTGTTAATCGAGAATGGTTTAAAATTGTCTAAAACGATTCAAAATATTTGCGGATTTGCAACATTTAGGTTTACAACTGTCAATATGGGCATTATTATTATCTGTTGTATTATGTTGCAAAGTATTTTACTGTGTTGTAAATATTTTATTAATTTTACTTTTTTACTTATTTGAAGAACGCATTGTTTGTCGGTTCTTTTTATTCTATAATCATTGCCCAGGATGATCATATTGTTCGGCACATTACTAGAATAACATTCTAAAAAAAATTGCCTTTGTGAAGTGTGTACAAATTATGATAAGCACAAAACCAGATATACGGATTCACGGATCAAATATCAAGAAGATGTGGAAAAGGCCAAAACTGACCAAAGCACAGTTTATTACTCCGTGGACTTGCATGTTTCCGAGGATGGACCAGTTCAATGCTTGAATTTTTTGTCATCGAATTATTGCTTTTAATGAAAGCTTGGTCCCACCGGGTAAAACCACTGAAGATAAACTCCTATATGCTGTGCTTTGGAACGAATCAGTAGCCGGCCGCAGCCAGTATTAAATAATATCTGCGTTCAGATACTTTTTAACTCAAAAGCGCGGATCAAGTTATATTTTGCTCATCACAAAATAAGAATTGGGCACTAATGTCATTTTTGGTCGACGTAGTAAAGAGTGCATTAATTACGACCAAATCAATAGAGATCAGGTATTTTGAGCCTGGTCATACATTTATGTCAGCTGATCAATTCCACCACCAAGTCGAGCAAATGATCCGCAACAAAAAAGTGTATGACTTCAGTGATTTTGAAGATAATGTTAGAATGGCAAACTCTCGAAAGGTCATTGTTAAGTCAATGGAAATATCAGATTTCTTTGTGTTTCAAGACTTTTCACCCCAGCACTATCTAGAAAGGACAATGGGCAAATTTGTATGGGCACTGTCCCCACCCACCAACAGAAACGAAACATATCTCATTTAATAGATCTCGGCAACTTGATGATTTTTTATTATGACGACGATCGCCCTATGTAAGGGGTTTTCTTGGAAAACCGTGCTTTGTTTTTATATATTTTTTGGTCATTTAGTTGACAGGTACAGGAAAAAAGTTACACAAACGTTTTTAACTAACAATAATACTTCATTTACATGTATTTATGACAGAAATCTTTAGTATTGTTCGACAGTTTTAACTAAAGATAATAATAATATGAAGTTACGTAAAGACTCTTTAAAAGAAATCAGTATAATTGGGTAGTTCTCGGCTCGTTCGATATTCGTTTTTTTTTGAGGCGGTAGTCAAATGTTTTATGGGATATCGATGTCACTTCTAAGTTCGCAAGACAGAGAACATGCATCTCAATTGTAGTCTGTCTCTCTCAATTGTAGTTTATCATACGATTTCTGTGACCTGATGACCTCTGCTTGCATACTGGACCTTTCGATTGTTTTTCTTTTAACACTGGCATATTTATTGGACTTCGATCTATAGTGGGTAGTAGTGACGTGATTGGTTATTGTGTATTAACATGGAAACTGGCCGACGGTGTGTCATGTGTCCCCGTTCTGTTTTACGACAGAGGCGTCACATTTTAAATAACCATATGGTTCAAAGTACCCCTGAGTTAACAGCCTATATTTCACAAAATGCATTGATACAGGTGGTATTCAATAATATCATGGCAGTCTGTCACAGAGGGCCAATAATGCAATTTTAAATATCATCATGACAATCAAAACGATTTTGTTGGTCAAGAAAATCAAGAAAATCAAGAAACTAGAGGAATTAAAGGGTGAGTACCTACTATTAAATTGTCGCCAACATTTTCCGTATTTTTTTTCGGGCTCGCATCCTTTTTGACTAAAACTTATCATATTTCAAATTTAGAACGTATTTGCATGTTTTAGTGTTTAAAAAAACATTCAGTTGTGGTTATCAGTCAAGATGTCGTCAAAAGAAAAAAGCGTTCGTGAATTAATTTTGCGAGAATTTTTAACAAATCCCAATGTGTCTACTTTGGATCTTGCGAAATCGTGTAATACAAGTCGGAGAACAGTGCAAAGGACCCTAAAAAAACTAAAACAAGGTGGAACTATTGAAAGAAAGCAGCGAGAGGGCCATCCTACAAGGAAACGGAACAAAAAATTGGATTTAAAGGTGTGTAAGCTGTTTGATCAGAATCCGAAAAGTTGGTACATGTCAAAGAAATGTACAAAAAATAAAAATAAAGTATGGTATTTCTACTTACAAGAAGCAAAAAGCCCCCAAAAGAACTGTAGAACAGTATAATCGAGCAATTAGACGGTCTAGATTTCTGTACACCTTGTTAGTTCAAAAAACAGGTTGCTTAATTATTGATGACGAAACGTACGTAAAAGCTGATTTCAAATCAATAACCTATTTTATGGGATGCAAAACATAGACACAACAAAGACAAAAAGTTTGAATCATGACGCATGGAATCGGCTTGGAGAACTAATGGCAATACCAGTACCAGAACTGAAAAAGAAGAAGGAATCTCTTTTTGCTAGTTACCGCAAATATAGAAAGATGGTTAAAGATTCATGTAAATCAGGTGCTGGGGAAAATGAGGTTTACAAACCAATATGGTTTGCGTATGATGCTCTTGATTTGTTTCTGGGTGATAACCTCACTCCAAGGGCACAAATAAATACGACATCAAATGTACGTACGAAGTTTTTAATAAACCTTTTTACATTTCTTTACATCATAATTAAACAAAAGCTCTAAATTAACCTCATATTGGAAAAATAGGTTTTGAACTCTTCACGCACTTACTTAGCACTAGCAGCTGCTCGGCGTGCTATTGGTGGCAAATTTTGAATAGCATTAGTACTTGTAATATGTTCACGCCATGAACCAGATCGAATTAGGTTATCATTATTGTCGTAAAGGTCAACTGTGCCTTGTGGAGAATATATTTGTGAAGAAGTATTGCTGTTCATTAAATAATTATGTAATAATACACAAGTCATGGTAATAACAGAAGCTTTGTCAGGGCACAGCTCGATTGGCTTTTTAAATAACCATATGGTTCAAAGTACCCCTGAGTTAACAGCCTATATTTCACAAAATGCATTGATACAGGTGGTATTCAATAATATCATGGCAGTCTGTCACAGAGGGCCAATAATGCAATTTTAAATATCATCATGACAATCAAAACGATTTTGTTGGTCAAGAAAATCAAGAAAATCAAGAAACTAGAGGAATTAAAGGGTGAGTACCTACTATTAAATTGTCGCCAACATTTTCCGTATTTTTTTTCGGGCTCGCATCCTTTTTGACTAAAACTTATCATATTTCAAATTTAGAACGTATTTGCATGTTTTAGTGTTTAAAAAAACATTCAGTTGTGGTTATCAGTCAAGATGTCGTCAAAAGAAAAAAGCGTTCGTGAATTAATTTTGCGAGAATTTTTAACAAATCCCAATGTGTCTACTTTGGATCTTGCGAAATCGTGTAATACAAGTCGGAGAACAGTGCAAAGGACCCTAAAAAAACTAAAACAAGGTGGAACTATTGAAAGAAAGCAGCGAGAGGGCCATCCTACAAGGAAACGGAACAAAAAATTGGATTTAAAGGTGTGTAAGCTGTTTGATCAGAATCCGAAAAGTTGGTACATGTCAAAGAAATGTACAAAAAATAAAAATAAAGTATGGTATTTCTACTTACAAGAAGCAAAAAGCCCCCAAAAGAACTGTAGAACAGTATAATCGAGCAATTAGACGGTCTAGATTTCTGTACACCTTGTTAGTTCAAAAAACAGGTTGCTTAATTATTGATGACGAAACGTACGTAAAAGCTGATTTCAAATCAATAACCTATTTTATGGGATGCAAAACATAGACACAACAAAGACAAAAAGTTTGAATCATGACGCATGGAATCGGCTTGGAGAACTAATGGCAATACCAGTACCAGAACTGAAAAAGAAGAAGGAATCTCTTTTTGCTAGTTACCGCAAATATAGAAAGATGGTTAAAGATTCATGTAAATCAGGTGCTGGGGAAAATGAGGTTTACAAACCAATATGGTTTGCGTATGATGCTCTTGATTTGTTTCTGGGTGATAACCTCACTCCAAGGGCACAAATAAATACGACATCAAATGTACGTACGAAGTTTTTAATAAACCTTTTTACATTTCTTTACATCATAATTAAACAAAAGCTCTAAATTAACCTCATATTGGAAAAATAGGTTTTGAACTCTTCACGCACTTACTTAGCACTAGCAGCTGCTCGGCGTGCTATTGGTGGCAAATTTTGAATAGCATTAGTACTTGTAATATGTTCACGCCATGAACCAGATCGAATTAGGTTATCATTATTGTCGTAAAGGTCAACTGTGCCTTGTGGAGAATATATTTGTGAAGAAGTATTGCTGTTCATTAAATAATTATGTAATAATACACAAGTCATGGTAATAACAGAAGCTTTGTCAGGGCACAGCTCGATTGGCTTTTTAAATATTTGAAATCTTGATGCCAATATTCCAAATGTGTTTTCCACAATCACGCGTGACCCAGATAGTTTTTTATTAAATATACGTTCAGGGCTGTTCCTGTCACGATTTCCAGGATAAGGTTTCATGATGTTCATGTGCAGTGCAAATGCACCGTCTCCCAAAAACACATATGGTATATCAATATTTGAGCCTGGTAGTGGACGCGGTGCTGGTAAATTAAGAGTATTGCTACAAATCATGTCCCATAACACAGTATTTCGAAAAATTCCACCATCACTGATTCTACCTTGACCACCAATATCGGCAAAAGTAAATCTATATTTGCTATCGACTAGTGCCATGAGCACAATGCTAAAATATTTTTTATAGTTGAAATATTCTGAGCCCGAATTAGGTGGACATATCAGAGCAATATGTTTGCCATCTATTGCACCGATAGCCCTAGGAAATTTAGAGCTGAATCCTTTTTCTATTTCCAACCATTTTTCTGCAGATGACGGAATCTGAAAAAAAAAGTGCATATCCTTAATTAAATTGGAATTATTGTTTTTTTTTTCAGACTGAACAACAACCAGGTACAAGCGGCAATGAAGAGGGAACCATAACAAATGAAACAAGAACACAGACTGGTCGTTCTAGGTCGCAACTTCAGTGTGAGGTGAAAGAGGCTGGAAAGCAAGTGAAGGAAGCAATAAATCTTTTTCAGGAAAGCATTACAAAAAGGGACTCTCAAGCCCCAGCAGACGACTGTGAAATATATGCAATGGGGTTAGCGAAGAAATTGCGAGCATTCACTGAAGAAGAACGACTGGAAATAATGTATGATATTGATGGCATGATTATTAATCGCCGCCGCGCCAAGAACCCAGGAAGATTTTTAACCACTCCACCATTATTTTCTCCACTTCGACCTTCATCAACAATGTCTTCCCATTCCGAGCCGCTGTTACGCAACGTAGGTCATCGACAGAATACCCGTATAGTATATTCTGAACCACCGCAAATGCATATCCCAAAAGAACAAGATATATACCACATGTATCAATCACCACAAATTCAGATTACACAAAATACAGATGTGCAAACTGAATCAAATGTGCGTATAATTGCAGACGAGCTGTTGGAAGATAGTCAGCTGTCCACCATTATTTCTAAAGCCTACAAGTATGCTTAATTTCTGCTTGTGATACTGATTTCATACTGATTGATGACATTTTGTGATGTGATGCTGATTAAGCTAAAGTATATTATATTCAGTACCTAATATTTTGATTATTAATAAATATTTTGATTAAAACTCACCTGTATTTGTTTTTCCAATACTTGATTTAGTGCTGCACATACTTCAGGAATAATTTTTGAAATCAATTGAGGCGATACTTTAAATAAAAAATGAAGGCTTTGAAAGCTATCTCCGCTGGCCAAGTATCGTAATGTTATTGCAAGACGAATTCGGGGTGGTATTGCCATTCGTAGTTGTGTATCTTGTTTGGTAATTAAAGGAGAAATCTTGTTTAGCAAAATGTCAAAATCAATAATTGACATTCGTGTCAACTTTTTAAATTCTCCACTTGCTCCAGCAACTAGTTCACCCAACTGAGTATGCATGCTTAAACTGAAACAGAAAATAAGAAGTAAGTAGACGATTATAAAATAAAAAACATTGTTTCATATTAAATAAAAAAATAAGATAAATGTACTCACTTCGTTCTATTCCTATGAATTCGCGTCATCCACCATCGCCTGGGTCTTCTTTTCTTCTTAATTTGATTTCTAATTTTGGTATTCACAAGATTATAATATGCTAATGCACACAAAACCAAAGCCGCTGCACTGTCGTCCATTCCGGATAACGATCGAGAATGCAAATGAGAAGGTCGCATGAGTGTGGATGCCTTCTCGGTTCTCGCGCAATTTCTCGGCGAGACTTCTCGCGTGAGTCTGTAGAGGCTATTAGATTCTAACTGGATTAAAGGAAAAATTGTAAATAAGTGTAATGAACCTCGGTCTTATTTAGTGGAGGATAAGGAAGGAAATAGATTTAGAAGAAATAGGAAATACATTAATGTAACTGTAAAGCAACGTGACAATAATGAGAAAGTAAATGACCATAATGAAAACATGTTTAAACCTATGTTTTGTGATGTACCTGATTTGGAATTAGACGAGTCTGATTCAACGTCTAGGTTACAGAATCAGTCCAGCGACTGTAGTATAGGTGAGACTTCTGGTAGTAATAATGTTAAGGTAACACGCAGCGGACGTGTTGTTAGAAAACCAATCAGGTTAACGATTATGTTGATGATCAAACAGAAATTGAATAAATTATTTTTGTGTTTAATTTATTTGTTGTATTTGTAAAAGGGGGGATGTTTATGGTACGTCACTAGTTGCTTCACAGCACTAGTGACTGATTAATGTTTGTACTCTGTGGAGCCGGATGATGGCGTACCGCGTAAGAGCATCAAGGTATTTGTAGAAAGTGTGAGAAATAAACGAAGTACTGGAAAGAAATAAAGCTGTTTTAATTAAGACAGAGGTTGCCAGTTGCTTTTAAGTTAACCCTTTAATTATTTTTTTAGTTTTATCTAGGCTGTATATCGGTATTTATGTATGCGTTTTATTTTTATTATTATTTTCACGTTTATTCTTCCGCTATACGTATTATGTAAGTAGTTTACACGTATAGTATAGTATGTTTGTACAGTGCTCCGTGAGTCAGCGCCGGTACTGGCTGAAAATCAGCGCTGTAGGTGTCTGACACCTCGGCATTTTGCTGAGCCAGTGTCCGTTTCACTGCCGCGAGGACACACAATTGCGTGCTATGCCTGTTACTATTAGTCGGCTTCTGCACCAAAGTCAAGGATCGAGTACACATAGTTCTGTCCTTTTCCCTCGCTTTGGTTACGAATGGATGGTCAAGCGTGAGCGTGCGTTACGTTTCACTGCTGCGCTTTGACATGTGGACTAAGACTCGGATCATTCGATACTTTTCGGCATGTAAAATTATATTGCTTCAGGATTCATGGAATATCTTTAGGACTAACTTGTGGATTTTTTTTAGATTAGTTTTGATTTCTAAATTGGTAAAACAGTGAACGAGCGTTGCCGGCGTCTAAGAGTGAAACGAGTTCGCGACCATAATGACGTAGAGGGATTGCCACATCATCTAGGTTCGCTCTATTCTCTTTGATTCAGATTCCGCTTGTGGGAAGGGCAGCAGGGTCTACTTCATATACACTCGGGAGCAAAGAAATCGAGCCACCGTTGCATTTTTTACGTCGATGCTAATTGTGTAAAGGCCGTAACGTAAGTGTTATCATGCCACTTCACGTCGGGCCACTTCACGTGGACCCAACCCAGTTTGCAACAGGGCAACTGCTTGGGCGGCTTCAGTAGGGGTAGTATCCATGTTTCTTCAAGGTTTTCCAGTATAATCGAGCAGAGATGTGTTCAGGATAACGTATCATAAACAAATGATGTAAAAACAATTAAACAAAATGGTTTTATACCTAATGACGTGGCACAATCAGTATGTGCACTAACGAGCTAACTAGAGGGTGGGTATTGTTATTGCCCACAATGAAAGGAAATACCCATCCCCACCACTAAAAAATATGTCATTTGATAGACCACAAAATTACCTATCATATGGCATTCGAATTCACATGATAACATTTAAGACCTTTACACAATTAGCATCGACGTAAAAAATGCAACGGTGGCTCGATTTCTTTGCTCCCGAGTGTATAATTTAATAACCTTTACAAATAGATAATTAGCGGTGAGTTTTCCATCGTGCCCCCATGTGGGATTTGTTTTTATGTCCATTTAACTTTTGTTTCAGGCAGTTTATACGATGATAATTTCATGCCTCGTGGCAGTACTCATATCTGCGTGCCCGTTAAACAAATAGGCGACAAATGCCCATGATATTACTAATATAATAAATCGTAACGTAAGTAATACTCGCCTCCCACTCTGTTAAGCCGGGTCCACATTTGTAGCATTTTGGTGTATCGTATCTCCGTTGCGTTGCATTGGCGTGTATCATGATCGCTAGTTTGGACGCAAGATGATACACGGTAATGATACGCTCCGTGTCTGATACGGCCCGATCCGCACTGATCGCGTATCTTGATACACCTCGTATCTGATACGCGTATCACGATCGGTGGTATGGACGTATTATGATACCGTATCTTCATACTGTATCGCGATACGATACGCGATACACCGCGAACCATCCTGTGTCGGTTTTTCCGCGATCATCAAAGGAGATACGCGTAGTTTTGAACAAGTATGGACTTGAATGCATTTGATACGCGGTGATTTCCTGTGTTTCGCTCGCCATTTCGTTGTTTGCCAGAGAAAACACATCGTTCAGGATGAGCTGGGATAACGGAAGTGTTATTAAACTTATCGAGGCCTATAAAAAAAAAGAAGTATTATGGGATCCCAAAAACAAGAATTACTTCAACAGACTGTTGAAGGCAGACGCTTGGGACGAACTGGAGGCAGAGTTAGAACGTCCTTTGGAACAAATTAAAAAGAAGATGGAATACCTGCTGGCGGCCCTTCGACGAGAAAAACAAAAGATGATAAAATCAAAAACAACAGGTCAAGGTTAGTATTTTTCAATGAATGATAAGTACTGCTGAATTATAGGCTATTTGTTATCCTTATGTTTATTTTAATTACTTACTAAATAATTAATTAGAATATGACGTTTTTTACTATTTTTTTAAACTTTGCTTTTGTTTTATTATAGGTGCTAATGATGTGTACCGATCGTCTTGGTTTGCTTACCCACATATGCTATTCCTGCTCGACAGAAACAAGCCACGTGACAGACTTAATACCGTAAGTATAGTACTATTATTTTAAGAGCCTCCCCTATGCTAACTAGCGCCACCATACAATAAAAATAATATCTCATTGATATTAATATCTCTTCTTTAGGGTAATGGTCTGAAGCTGTGGTTTAAGTCTTCGGGCAACCGTCCCTTACACCTTGTATACATAATTCGTATAGTGCATTCAATATTAACTGGCGTGTTTCCACTTGAACGTTAACAATAGGGGTAATAAACCAAACACTCAAAGAGCCCATTCATTTTTAAAGGAGCCGTTTAGGCCTTATCTATTTTGTTGCAAACCAACTAGTGTTGATACTTTTGAATATTCATAGAATAATTTAAAAAAAAACTTACGGGTATGTTGAAAGAAATACAATAACAAGTTTAATTATTTATTTATTCTAAAGTAATGAATCAGAACATATATATGGATATATATGTATATGGTTTTTAAATTATGACGACTCACTGATTTCTTCTGATTCTGAATTATTTTCCATGGTTTCATTGTCCGATGAGTCGCTTCCAACATTTATTATAAAGTTAGTACATGAAGTTTTTATAAATCCTTGTTAAATTTTTTAAAGGACAATAACATAGGGAAAGTATCAAAAACGTTTGAAACACCGCCTGCCGCACGTGCTTGCAAGTGTTTACAAAGAATTCACCCGCCACGACTTAATCCTATTGTTATTGCTAATGACGGTCTCAAGTGGAAACACGCCAGCTAATATTGAATGCACTATACCTATTGTACCTATACATTATTTTGCCACGGTAATGTTCCCACATTACAACAATATTCAGCAATTTGGTCTCTCATATGCTCCGCTGTTAATGTTGCTCTACGAGGAGTATTCGTCAATGGCAAAAACGATGTTAAGGCGCTAACGTCCGCCCTCCATCTTCCGGGTACTATTGTGCCTTCAATCTCAGTATCAAATGTACCTCTCGGTGTATACCTGTTAACAGAATTTGGGCTTCTCCGTAGAAAATTATGAAGGTGGCATATAGTCATCACTATCAACTGAGCCTTTTCAGGTTCAAGCAGCATAGGTTTTCTTAAAACTCTAAATACACTTGACACAATACCGAAAGCATTTTCTACAACCCTTCGTGATCTTGATAGTCTATAGTTAAATACACGTTTCATTGATCCTTTGGCGTGTTGCCCTGAATAAGGTTTCATAATATGAGAGCCTAAAGGAAATGCACTGTCGGCAACAAAGTAATGTGGAACAATGTAATTCGTTCCTTGTAATACCTTCGGGGGTGGAAGATTCAGTGAGTCGTTGTCAATTTTTGTCTTCAATATTGAATCGTTAAATACCCCACCATCTGAAATTCTGCCTTGACACCCAACATCCACAAATAAGAAATTGTAGGAGGCATCCACAAGAGCAAACATTACAATACTGAAAAAGTCTTTGTAGTTAAAAAACTCCGATCCAGAATTAAAAGGAGCCTGCAATGTGATATGCTTTCCATCCATTGAACCAACTACGTTTGGAAGGTCCCACATATTCAGAAATTCTGCGCTGATTTGTTCCCATTCGTGAGGCGTAGTCGGTAACTGTAACAAAAATCACTATATTATTACATTCAAACTAAAATGTGTCTAAAATGTTGTTTATGTATTTATCTATCATTCTGTTGTCAGAAATGATAACCAGTTAAATTGTATATTGAAAAGATCGTGCCGGCGAGACCGACACCCAGGTGATGTCGGCCTCTTTTAAAGGCGAAATGTCACGCACACTAGCCCCGTCAATACAAAGAAATCATTTACGTTTTAACAAGGACTTTAATTAAAGTTTTATATTTATAACTTATCTACACCGTGGGCCCGAATAACCCGAGGGATTTTAACCATCGATTTTAGAGCCCAATTGGAGTATATAAAGTAGTATAACATGTAGTCCAATAACGCACGATTCCCGAGATTTTTATTATTTAAAAATCAATTCCATAGTTAATTTAATTTGAACTCTTGTCACCTTAGCTTAAAGCATTATTTACTAAGAAAGATTCATGTTGTAAGTAGCACTATCATCAACATACAACATAAATTAATTAATCGATTTCTTAGTAAATAATGCTTTAGGTTAAGGTGACAGAGTTCAAATTAAATTAACTATGGAATTGATTTTTAAATAATAAAAATCTCGGGAATCGTGCGTTATTGGACTACATGTTATACTACTTTATATACTCCAATTGGGCTCTAAAATCGATGGTTAAAATCCCTCCGGTTATTCGGGCCCACGGTGTATAACTACTGTTATTAAATACGAATATTTAAAAAATACGTTTTGTTGTTCTATGATCGCAAAATATTTTAATAGTTCAATTACAGTCCCTGTTTAAACGTAAATAATTTATTTGTATTGGCGTAACGTTGCACTTTAAGTTAAAATAGTATAATCATTTAGTTTGTAGGAAAATTCAACAGAGGACGATGAAAATGAAGAAGTACTCGACAATAGGTCACCTGAAGACTCACCGGCGGAAGAAATTGTGAACCAAGTACTTGAAAATGAGTCACCTAGGAACGAAGTACATGGAAACGAGCTACCCGACACTCCCGATAGTCAACCAGGTGGAAGCCAAGTTACTGGGATGCAAGAGCCCAGGAGCCAAGCGTCCGCAGCCGTAAAATTCAAGCATCCTGTACCAATGAAAAAGGCAAAGAAAAGTGCGTCGCAGAAGGACCCAATCCTAAATGAAGCATTGCAATTGATGAGGTCTTCAGCACAAGCTGCTACTGCTAACCTTGCCAGTACTACTTTATCGCCAGGTATAGCACCCGACCGTTATCAAATTTATGCAAATTATTTAGCGTCCAAATTCCGTACTTACTCAGCGACTACTTTTATGGTCGTTGAACACCATATAAACAATATACTCTTTTCTGCTGATAGAGGACAGTATGACTGGGAAAGGGAAAGATATGAAACCGACTCCAACTCCAGCCGGACGTCTACACCGTCTACACCAGCTCCAAATATGAATGTGATGAATTGTGGAAATGTTGCTTCTGATGATGATTTCAGTGACCTTATAACATTTCATAATCTGTAATTCAATACTTTACTAATAAAACATATCTTACCTTTATTTGTTCTTTTAATCCATTGAGAATAGCTTGACAGGTCTCTGGTACTATAAGACTTATTGCTTGCTTCGATACTCTGAATACATATTGCAAACTTGTGAAGGAATCCCCGCTTGCTAGGAATCTCAAAGTGATACTAAGTCTTTCTTTCACTGAAATCGCCTTTCTAAATTTTGTATCAGTTTTTTGAATAGCTGGGCCAATCATGTTTAGTAAATACTCAAAATCAATGGGTGACATGCGAGTGAAGTTTTTGTTTTTTCCACTGGTATGTTGAAATTTTAAATCCCGCAGCAATGGTATTCCACCATGTTGTTTTCTGTTTCTAAACACTTCCAGTTCCCACCAACGTCGTCTACGTCTGGACTTTGCTTTTTTTGAAATAAAATGAATTATAATATAACTGGCGCACGTCACTGCTAAATTCTGAGCAATTGCGTACGATGACGCTGAACTGTTTGCGAATGAAGACATGACTGAATTTGTACGAGACGAGATGCGAGAGGGGAAAGAAAGACACGCGTATCAGGAAAAGACACGAGGATCGGAGAAAAAGTTGTATCGTCCATATTTGTGAAACTAAAAGCCGATACACTGACACGATACAGTATTAGCAAGTATGGACGCGTATTTTAACAAGATACGGCAAGCAAATTTATGACGTGGTTAAAAATGCGCGTCCATATATAAGATACAAATACTCGATACGATATGCGTGATCGTGCTACGTCAGGATGCTACAAATGTGGACGCAGCTTTAGGCGGATGCTACACGCTCGATATTTATCGTGATATTTGGATCGTAATCCAGGATCACGATGTTTATCGAGTGTGTAGTATAGGCGTATCACGTATCGTGATACGGATCGCTGGATTTCTAGAAATCTAAAAATCCACGATCTGTATCAGTTATTGTCGATAAATATCGAGCGTCTAGTGTCTGGTCGATATTTATCGCGTCAGTATTCATTCTGCCAGCGATGGAAGAGCACGCGCATATTGAGGCGGCGCCCGCCGCACTTCAAACGAATGATCAAAAACACTTGAAAGAGTTCATACTTGTGCTATAAACACTACCTGAGGTATGGGACAGCTCAAATGCAAACAGCATTAATAAAGTAAAAAGGGCGAATGCGTATGAGCAGCTGCTTGAAATATATAAGAAAATTAAGCCAGGCGCGACAGCTAAAGACGTAATTGCAAAGATAAACTCTTTAAAATCTAACTACAGAAAAGATTTAAAAAAAAATAACAGATTCGAAGCGGTCTGGTGCAGCAACGGAAAATGTTTACAATCCAAAGTCTTGGGTATTTCATATGCTGAAATTTTTGAATAAAAATGAAAAGCCGATTGATATGGTAAGTTTTTTATTTTATATACCTACATAACCTAAAAATTACATTTCATTGGCGTTATAATAGTTACAGAATTTGTCTCTCAGCATCTTAGCACTGTTTAATGCATTTCTGTATGTCGTACGTTGAATTCCTACTAATACATTATTATTTTGGTTATCTTCACTTGACGAAATATAAAAGTGTGGTTCTGTTTTAAGTAAATAATTATGTAAATAACAACACGCAGTAGTCACTTTTGTAGCCTTTGCAGGTGTTAGCCATATAGCTTTTTGAAAAATACCGAACTTAGCAGCTAATATGCCAAATGCACACTCAACCACACCTCTAGTTTTTGATAAACGGTAATTAAATGTTAGTTCCTTTTTTGTGGCATTTTTTAACGCATAGGGTTTCATCAAATTAGGTCCAAGGGCGAAAGCCTCGTCTGCTGTAAATACAAATGGAAATGTTTCTGTAGTATTTGGCAGTGGGGCCGCCTCTGGCAAATTCAATTGTCCCTTTAGATAAGAATCCCAAAATTTGGTATAAAAAAGGACACCACCATCAGAAATTCGTCCATTGCAGCCGACATCAATCATGATAAATTCTTTCTTCGCATTTACCAGTGCCATAAGAACAATACTATAGTGACCTTTATAATTGTAATAAAGAGATCCAGAATCCGGAGGATGTACAATTTTTATATGCTTTCCATCAAGCGCGCCCAGACAGTTGTAAAAACCATGCAATGTTTCAAAGTCCTTTGCGATGTCCATCCATTCTTCTTTTGTTGTTGGCACCTGAAAAGTACGTCGATTATTAGTAATAGTAAGTACTTTTTTTTTCAGAACGAGTATTCTGAATTGAATAAGTCTGAAAACGAAGAAGAACAAAGTGAGCCTTCATTTTCTTCTATGGGTGTACCCGTTCCGCCGTCAAAAAAACTTAAGAAGAAGGGGCCAGTAGCAAGACAGAATGATCTTCTCGAAAAAGCCTGTAATTATTTGTCGCAATCTTCGCATCAATCTGAGTCTCCAACTGTGTCGTTCCCAAATATAGATCCTACTGCTGTTTATTGGACTCAGAAGCTAAATAAATTGATGCCAACTCAAAGACTACTCGCCGAAAAGGCAATCAACGAAATTCTTTTCGAGGCTGAACTTGGGACACTAAACAGGGACTCAGTACAAATTAACGCTAGTCCTCCAGTATTTAACCGCTTTGTATCTCAGTCATCGAATAGTCATCTATCGCCATCACCATCACCGAATAGCGTACCTCCGCCGACGCCGTCACCGATTTACTCGAATTCTGTATCTTTACAATCACCACAACCTGTTACATCTCCGGAAAGTTATGTTGCAGCCTCGCCCCAAACAAATGATGTTCCAAGTTTTACTCAAACGTTTAAGGGTATGTCCGCGAAAAATTGTACATTTGATTTTTTGGTTTGACCCAATTTTGTTTTAATTTAGCGGTATCGTTATTCGATAATATGAAAGCTGTTGGATATTGTATGGAATAGAATACAATGTTATTTTCTATGTAATTGTATGAAATTTGAGCCCTCTTAATTTTTTATATTTTTTTATTTATTTTATCATTGACACTTACTTTCACTCCCATACTAAAATTATTTGTCCAACTACTACTCTTGCAGCAAAAACTGTCATCACTTATGAAATGGAATCGCTATCCCGTCTTTTTAAGTAAATATGAAGTTCTATAATAATTAACCCACACGTTTCTGAAAAGCTTTCATCAAATACTGTTTTCATTATTTTTAAATATTTTTTTAAAAACGTGTCCAAATTTTGATATTATGTGTAACGTCATGAGAGTAACGCTTATTACTCCATTGCACTAACAGAATATCTCCCACACTATAATATTTTTCTCGAATGGCAACACCATTTTACATGATGCCAACATAGAAAAAAAAATAGCAGCCATATTTGTGTTGAGTGAAGATAGTTTTGTGACTCAAAAAATTAGTTTTTTAGTGTGTTAACTGCACGGTAAGTAGAAATATTCTATTGTCCTGATATATGTGATTACGCATATTTACAATTCAGTAATAGAATTAAAGTGATTCGCAGTCCATTGCTTGTCGCAATTTAGTGTTATCTTTCTTTTTTGGTTATGTCCTACCATTTTTTTGTCATGAATGTAACAATGTTTAACGAAATGTGTTACGTTACAGTCATGACGGATCGTTAAGATGAGTGTACACTAACGTTCCATATAGTAGGTGTGAATCCTCATATAAATAGATCACGGGCGTTACAAGCCATGATATTTATCTTTGACCGCATTTTGGAAACTATTCTTTAGGCTATTTTTATCTATTATTGAGTGGGGCCAAACTCTCCTTACAAAAAAAAAACAAAATGGCGGCTATTTTATATAAAAAAAAAAATTGTATACAATTTTAAATTTTAGATGGCGTTGACAAATGCTGAAAGGCAAAAACAATATAGGGAGCGGTTGCGAGTCCAAAATCCAGACAAATTAGCGCAACTAAATAAAAAAAATGCTGAAAGAAATAAAAAACGAAAAAAAATACAAGATTGTTCGAAAGAAGAGAAGGCATTGAAAAGAAAACAGTGGAAAGAAAGTCAGAATCGCCACAGGATGAAAGCAAAAAAGAGTGAAAATAGTGAAAATCATGTGAATATTGATCCTGATGAGGATGTTAGTCCTAAAATTGACACCAAAAGGTCCCCTGTACATGGAAAAAAAAAGATCACTCAGAAAGTTAGCATATGTAAGAGAAAAATACGAACAAAAAATTAAAAGAATGGCAACTGAAATGCGTAACTTAAAAAAAAATGTAAGCGTTACATGCAGAAAAATAAAAAACTACTTGCTATTGTACATGATTTTAAATTAAAAGCGGAGCAACTAAAAATTAACAAAAATGAAAACGAAATGACACCATTATCTAAATCCAACAGTTTCATAGAACAAAACCTGCCCAATATTCCTGAACAAGAAAAAGAAAAAGTAAAGAGACATCTTTTAACTCATAACGTTTTAGTCACTGCTATTCAAGACACATATGGGGAAACCAAGAAAAACGAGGATCGAAATGTTCTGAAAAATTTTTTGCAAAATAAAGCTATAAGAAAATATAAAAAACAAAGTGAAATAACAAAATCTGTGTTTGGTCTAAAAGGATGGGCTCGTCAAAGGAAAACTTTAACCAGAAAGAACAGTATTATTATAAATGAAATAGTACAGTTTTATAACAGAGATGATGTAAGTCGAGCAACAGCTGGAAAAAAGAATTTAAGACTGAAGGAAAGATAAAAAAGCAAAGGCGATACTTACTTAACACATTAAAGGAACTATACAAAAAGTACAGAGCAGAAGGTGGTAGAGCAAAAAGAACTTCGTTCATAAAGTACAAGCCATTATACGTAATGCAACCGAAACTTTCAGATCGAGAAACATGTGGGTGCATAAAGCATGAAAATTTCTCAATTATAATTAAGAAGTTAAATTCTTTAGGAATGATCGAAACTACAGATTTAGATGAAATTTTATCAGAAGCGGAATGTAACTTGGATTCTAGAGAATGTGCCTATGGGGAATGTTCCGCTTGTAACAATAAATGTATAAAATTGAACTGGGACCATTTGGATATGAATGAAATTGTTATATGGAATGAATTTGCTATGGACAGAATTGAATATATCAATAAAAAAGATGGCAAAAAAGTGAGTACCAAAAAGATGGTGAAAAAAGAAATTCATGGTACATTGAAATCACTCACAGAGTCGTTAGGCGAAAAACTTAAATTGATGAAAAAGCATTCATTCAATATCAAACATCAATATTCACAATATTTGAAGTGTATTCAAAATTTGATGCCTACTGAAGTAGCAATACATATCGACTTCAGTGAAAATTATGTCTGCAAACTAGCAACTGAAGTGCAGTCCATGCACTTCGGTGCATCAAAATCACAGATAACTATCCATACTGGAGTTCTGTGCGTTAAAGAGAAAGCGCCTCAATCGTTTGCATCGTTATCGCCGTCCAATGAACATGGTCCTGAGGCAATTTGGGCACATTTGAAACCCATATTAAACCACGTAAGACGAGAGCATCCGCTCGTTAATGCTGTACATTACTTTTCTGATGGGCCAGCAACCCAGTACAAACAAAAAAAAAACTTTTATTTGTTTACAAAATCCATGGAAGATTTGGGATTTCGCCATTCCACCTGGAATTTCAGCGAATCTTCTCACGGAAAGAGAGCCGCCGATGGAGTCGGAGGGGGTCTCAAACGCAGACTCGATAACTATGTCAAACATGGTATCGATATACCAGACGCTTCCACGGCTTACACACATCTTAAAAACTCTGACACAACTGTGATGACTTTCTTCATCCCGGAGGTTGAAATTGCAGAATACGCGGTAGAGGAAAATCTGATACCTGTTCCTCACACAATGAACTTGCATCAAATAACGAAAACCGAAACGCCTAACGTCATACGATACAGATGTTTAAGCTGCTTTTGTGGCGATTCGCATAGAGGTTATTGTGACTGCTTTGATGCGAAGATTCATCAGCTTGTAAAAACCGTTAACCAAAAAGACAAAAACAATACTCAGAAACCTCATTTAAAAAGAAAAATAAATGGAGATGGTGATGATACGACTAAAGTCAGGAACGGCAATAAGAGGGCTAAAGTGACAATTCTGTCAGATGTTAAATACAGATCAGAGAACAAAGCATATGAAAATTTAGAAAAATGTGGACCATTTAAACTTAAGGGACTACAAAAAATAGATTCAGACTTTAACCTCTGCAGTGCCAATAAGGAAAACATAAATCACGACAACCCGAAACCATCTACTTCAGGAACGTCGAAAAAGCAAAGTAATCAAACTAATGCGGAGAAAATGCGACGAAATCGGTTGTCAATCAATTCTGATGACAGCAGTACTCATGAAGACGACCAGTATTCATTGCACGATTCTTCAGATGATGATTATTACGAAGAGCCAGTATCTAGTACTGAAGAAGAAATGGAAGAAAATACTGCGGAGATTACAGATATAGAAACCTATAATAAAACCAAAGAAGAGACGCATAAGTATGATAATGAGATTTCAGAAGGTAAAAAATTTTTTATGACATTACTATACGTTAGATTTGGATATATTAATAATACATGTTTGTTTACAGGAACAGAAGCTAATATTAAAAAAACTAAAGAAATCGAGTTATATAATGAAACCAATGGGGATACACATAGAAATAATATTGAGACTGCTGCTGCTAGTGGAGTGGAAGAAACTAATGAGGAAACTATACAGGCAGGAATAAATAACAAAAACAAAGAAGAGACATATATGAATAATAATTATAGCACAGAAGGAATGCAAGTAAATAATGAGGAAACCAGAGAGATAGACATATGTAGTGAAACCAAAGAAGAGACAAATTTAAATGATTATAAGACTACAGAAGGAATAGACGATAAAATTAAAGAAATTACAATGATAGAAATGCGTAATAAAAAAACCAAAGAAGATCCACATAGGGATGATAATGAAACCACAGCAGGATTGAAAAAATATAATAAGGAAAATACAGATACAGCAATATATAAAGAAACCAAAGAAGATAAATATATGACTGATAAAGAGATTACAGAAGGCATAAAAGAAATAAATAAGGAAACTATAGATATAGAAACACATAACGAATCCAAAGAGCAATACAAAATTAATGACAGTGTCATTGTGAGATATTTCATAAAAAATAGGTGGAAATATTTTATAGGTTTCATACAAGACATCGCTAGAAAAGATAATGACACATTTTATACAATAATATATATAAAAACCAATAAGAAACCTGGACTAACATTTATTAAAACTAAAAAGGTAGATCAGGATGTGGTACCGGCAATTTGTGTCATTAAAAAAGTAAAGTTAGCCTATGATGGAAAAAAATGTCTTAGAAAATGAAGACGAGAGCATTTATTTTTAAGCTTTTGTTTTATTTTATGTAAGGATATAAAAATTAAATAATACGTGTTATGTCCTAATGTACGTAATTAAAGTGATTGTTTGACAAAGTTGATTGTTTTATTCAAAAATCGAAAGAGTTTAATAAATATATAAATACACTCCATTTTTTAGCAGTTCCATAAAAAATCTATGTCATGAACTAAGCTTTATAATTGTCATGTACGTTACATTTAGTCATGTACGTAACATGTGTTATAATGTCATGAATGTAACTGTACACTTTTTCGCGGACATACCCTTAACAGCAATATAATAACTGGCGTGCCTTCTAATTTGATCATTACAAATACGAACAATGTACGTAGACACAGTGAGACAAGTTATACGTTGCATATTCCCAATACGAGTACATCAAGCACTTCGGAAGTTCGGATTGCGAGTATACTGTAGGGACGCTTTTCTCTTCTTACCAAGGTGAATAAGTCCAAAATTAGTTATAGTTATTTTTTTAGTTATTGTGATTCATACCAATAAATAATTATAAATTTTATAAATTATAAATTTTATAAAATTTTATCGTGAAGTTTTTTCTTACCTTTATATATTCCCGTAGGACATAATATGTCAGTGCTTCACAAGTACTTATGATTGCTTGACTCACAGATTCAGATGACATTATTCCTGCAAATCTCATGTTTTTAAAATATCTCCCTGTTGATAGATAATGTAAAGTAAGAGCTAGCTTTTCCCTCACAGTAATAGCCTTTTCTCATTAGTGTATCTTTTTTAATCAAATATGGTGTAATCAACTCCAGCAGATGTTCAAAGCGAGTATCGGGCATGCGAAAATAATTTTCATAGTCATCCATTTCTTGGTATTCCCGAATTTGATTTAATAAATTCAGATGTGTATATTTTTCTCTATCTTGGAACCAATGTTTCGCCCATTTTTTTCGCTTTATACGTTTTTTCAATGCTATCGCTAATATAATAGCAACGCAAGCTTTCTTAATATTGTCACTCATATTTTTCTACGTGTGTACTCAATGAAATTTCCCGTCGTACTGACGCGATTCGTATCGAATGTGTAGTATACCAAAAAAATAGTAGATAAATATCACGATACATATCATGATAAATATCGAGCGTGTAGCATCCGCGTTAAAGGCGTAGGTATTTCTTTCTTGATTTGTCGATTCACGTTAACTCTTTTGTTGTAGCATCATGCAGTTTTCTTAATTCCAAGCGCAGACTCCTGCCTTTTAAAACAGAGTCATTAGGCAATATACGAGGGCTGATTGGAAAGGTCGCGGCCTGACCATTAAAAAAAATAAAATTAAAAAAAAAACAGCCGCCATTTTGAACTGTCATTATTCAGTTTTCATCCCGCGAAATTTTAACTGGAAGACAATGTCTAGCATAGAGGCATTCCATCTTAGTCCTCAGGGTTGGCAACGCATTTGCAGTCTTAGGATTGCTCTGCAGTCTTAGGATTGCTCTGCAGTCTTGTGAATGCGAATGTCTATGGGTCACAGTTTCCACGTACCATCAGGTGGCCTGTGTGCTCGTTTGTCATCTCTATGCCATAAAAAAAAAGACAAAATTTAATATAAATTTTACGTCTGATTTAAAAATACGTGTAAACAGATTTTTGATAATGGACAATTTGGAGCAACGTGCTGTAATTAAATATCTTCATAAAAAAGGATTGACTCCGAAACAAATTTATGAAGATATGCAGTGTACGTTGGGGCAATCCTGTCCATCATATACGATGGTAAAAAAGTGGGCAGCTGAATTCAAGCGGGGACGAATCAGTATCGCAGATGACCCTCGTCCCGGAAGGCCAACCACTGCGACCAATCCACATAATGTGGCAATTATATGCGACATGATAATGAAAGACCGACGGTTATAAGTAAGAGAAATAGGTGACATCGTGGGCATCTCCTATGAAAGAACCCAAAACATTATAGTCAACGAATTAGGTTTTTCGAAGGTGTCGGCGAGATGGGTACCAAAGCTCCTTTCAGTGGAACAAAAAATCACTCGTCTAACAATTTCACGCGACTGTCTAGACCTGTATGAAGCTGACCCTCAAAACTTTTTGGACAGATATGTTACTATGGATGAGACATGGGTCCACCACTACACGCCCGAGACTAAACAGCAATCGAAGCAGTGCACTGTGGTCCCGTAGAAGGTCATAAGGATTGTTGGTATAGCCCAGCTATAATTTCTCTATGCCTAATTAGTCACTAGTAGCCATACATCCATAAACTATAAATAATTTGCAAATTGTTTGAAATAATCATTACGTTTCGGACCTTCAAAGTGAACGCATCTGCCACTCGTAATTAGCGTTATCAGGAAGCCATTAAAGTGAAAGTTTGTTTACGACATATATCTCGGGATCGTTTGTGTTTAATCTTTTACATCATTATGGAAGTTGTTGACAAAGGTATGTATTATTATTATCTGTACTATTTCGTACCATTTTTTAATGATGATATTAAATTATTTGAGATCTACGTGACCCTTAATTGCAAACAAACTATTTGTGTACTATGTACGTTCACGTAAGGTTTTAACTATGTTGCCAAAATAATCTAAAGATGACTCTATATCTAGTAGAATGCTCATAAAGGCTAGTTTATTATTTTATATTGTCTACTGGCCGGTTTTTGCCGGACCCTTGTCCAGAAGCCTTCTACGGAATTTGTAGCAGTGCTACGAGATTAATACCTCCGTAAAGAACTATCAAAATCCCTTCGTAATACATGCCCTTTTAATTTCAGGTACTTTTATTCTTTGCAAATTTGCAAGAATGCATATATTTGAGTTGTGGCATTTTGCTCCTGGTTCGCAAACTGAGAAATCAAGCCACGTACTTGAAATACTTCTACAAAATATTTTGCCGGAGGATGTTGAAAACGTTGATATTGGGGATCTACAAAAATGCATTAAATATATATGCAAGCAATTGTGGACATATTGGAATAAAGTCAATAGAACCCGGAGAGATCTGCTTGATCGGTATTGTGAATGGTTAAACACTGTTGTAACCCTGAATTTGCCTAAAAGTTCAACCGCGTCTACCTCGAGTTTAGTCGAATTAGATCCGGTAAGTGACAATTGCAATATTTCAAAACCAGGGCGACCGAAGAAAGCTTATGATTCATGCAGTAAGCGAACACAACGTAGAAGAGTAGCTGAACTTTCGAAGATGGACAACTCAGCCGTCAGTTCTTTAGTGGATATTTCTTCTGACAGCATTAGATATGAAGTGAACATCGATGAGGTACTTTCTTTAATAACAGAGGCAAAATTAACCAAACATCAATATTTATTAATAAAAGAGTTTGTGAACAATAAAAAATCTCCACTTTTTCCTTCATACCACAAGGTTTTAGAAGCGAAAAAGCGGTGCTACCCCGAGGATCTTACAGTAACTGAAAAAGATGCGGAAGTGGAATTGCAAAGTTTATTAAATCACACAGCCGCAAGAATACTTGAATCACAAAACGAAGTTCTGACTAACATTCCTCTAGAAACTTTAGGTGATGTTACCTTAATAGGAAAGTGGGGATTTGAAGGTAGCACAGGGCACAGTGAATATAAACAGTGTTTTGCTGAGGATTCCAATTTGGAAGATGGAAGTTTATTTTTAACCTCATACGTGCCTTTGCGACTTGTTTCCGTAGTAGCTACTACTAACGAAGAGACCATATTGTGGGAAAATCCACGCCCGTCGTCTACTAAGTACTGTCGGCCGATCCGTTTTCAGTTTGCAAAGGAAACGAAAGAGCTAATAAAACATGAAGAAAACTATTTTAAGGAAAAAATTAATAATTTGCTTCCTACATTGTACGACGGTCCCTACCAACAGAGTCGGATCTGAAATTTTGCGGTTTTCGGTTTATTGCGTAAAAGTGAATATTAAATCTTATATTTTCACACCACATTTAAATATTTCCTTTTTTTTAATTAATTTCCGAGATATTCGGGTTAAAAATGTCGGATCTTAGTAGAGCGTCCATTTGAAATAGTCGGTTGTGACGTGGCGACAGTGTTGGCGGGGAGTGGAGGGGTAAGGACGCGGCGGAACTGCCAGTTGCCGCTCTGTTACACGGGAGAGAGGACGTTTCGCACGCAACATCGAAAAAGTAGTTTAACTGCGTAATTTTAATCTACAATGGCAAGCCATAGGTCAAAAAGGATCTTGCAAACTGCTTTAGGTGAAAACCATGATTACACACCACGGAAAAAGAATCAAATCGCAACGATCGTTCTAGGAGTAAAAGTAAGTAAAATTATTATTCTGTGTACTGAGTTAGTAAAATAATATTCTTATCTGATTATATCTTAATAACAAAGTTTACAATTTTGATTAAAAAAGAGGTTTTATTTAAGTTTGGTGTCATTATTAGTTTGGTCCAGGCAACATTGTCGGATGTGGAAGTTACGGCAATTTTGTTCGTATTTTTATTCAGTTTTATGTCGGATGTGGCACATCTGACATTTTTGCTTGGAAACTATATTGCTTCTATTGTTGGATGTGGCAGTTATGACAATTTCAATTGCATTATGATTTCGCTTTTTTGTCGTACGTGGTACAACCGACTTTTATAATTGGACGGTACGTTGCTGCGTCAATGTTGTAAGTTTAACATACGACAGTTTTGATTGTTTAACACCGTTGATTTTCAAGTTGTAAGTGACACAACCAACTGTTTTAATAGAATATTACGTAATTTTATAGCTGTTGTAACTGCATTAACCGTTAAAGTTCGCTGAGTAAGATGGAGGGTGGTAAGGATTTTGTGTACAATGTTTGTTTGTTTGTTTGTTTGTTTGTTTGTTTGTTTGTTTGTTTGTGACTGTTTCTTTGTAAGCTGCTATAGGCTTAACGGCTTGACGGATGTGGATGTGGCTGGATTATTTTTTTGATGTGAGGAGTGTCATAGGCTATGATTATTTTGCTATTAACTGTATTAAAGCATAGGGAGACGGGTTTTTAAAGCTTGCTTGCTTGATAATATTGTTATAATATTGAATGCTTTTTTTTAAGGTCAATGTGAGTCACCTATTCCAAAACACATCGAGGCAGAGTTAATTCAGCTACAAGATTTATTAGGTGATGTTTTTAACAACGAAGATGAAGATCCCATTCCAGATGAAAATCAATTGGATCTTATTTTAAATAACACGGACATGTTCTCTAAATTATCTGACACATCAGGAAGTTGTCCAGCTCCGGAGCCAGAAGAGTTTAACTCGGAACCAACTGTTACGAACGCATTAGTGTCTGAAAATGTGGAACTGCTGATGGAAAAAAACACCCAAATGTCTTCAGAAATAAACACTCTTACTGAAGCACAACCTTCGGATATTCTTGGGTCTACGGAAGTATGTACCCCGCCCCCAGTAGCAGATTCTTTATGCGATGAAACTCTTACGAATCAGCAGGAAATGTTAAATTTTAATACTCCAGTTCCTACTCCGAATAATGTATTATGTCAAGGCCATTGCAATGATACATTTTGCTCTGAATGTAACACTGAATGTACTGATATAAGTAATGCTCCAACTCCATCCACATTGTCAGTTAACAGTCCATTTACTCCTTCCACGAGTGGACTTCGTAAACGATCTTTTAAAATGGATAAAGGCAAAAAACGAAAACTACATAAAGAGAATTGGGACACAACACAAAGAAAGAAAAATAAGAACTTGGGCAAACCCTACAAAACTGGAAAAGGTAAGTTAATTAATGAAAAATGTTTAATGGGTCCATGTTCTATGAAGTGCCGCCTAAAGTGCTATAACTCTATATCCGAAGAGCAACGTTTGGTAATTTTTAACAAATTTTGGTCTCTTGGCGAACGTTCCCTTCAATGGAAGTATGTCATCAAATATACTGAAAAAATTGCAAAGTGTCGTCGTACAACTAAAATTATCAAGCACGATCGCCAGAACACATTTATTTATTATCTGCCTACCGGCCAAAACATGAAAATTAAAGTGTGCAAAACGATGTTTCTTAATACTATTGCTTCTGGTGAAAGAATTATAAGCACTGCTTGGAAGAAAAATAAGGGATATGATATACTTGAACCCGATAATCGAGGTAAGTATGACCATAAGAAAACCGTCATAGATGATGAGATGGTCAAAAGCGTTTGCGACCATGTGAAATCTTTTCCCTTGGTAGAATCTCACTACATTCGAAAAGACTCGACAAAACTTTATTTGGACGGCATTGAAAGCGTCTCTCGAATGTTTAAACTATATTTCGAGTGGAGTGGCTTGTCTCAAAATACTAATAGAGCACATACTAAGCGGCAATATAGAGACATCGTGAATGAAAAGTTCAATATAGCATTTCATCAGCCAAAAAAGGATTGTTGTGATATTTGTCATGCCTTTTCAAATAAGACAGCCTACAGATGAAGATAAGACAAGACACCAAGAACATCTTAGCCATAAGAAAACAGCTCGTTTACTTAAAAGTGAAGACAAGAAAGAATCTTTAAAAAATAAAAAATTGGTCGTTGCTACATTTGACTTTCAGAAAGTGCTAACAAGTCCTCACGGCGAGGTTAGTATTTTTTACTATAAGCGTAAGTTGTCAACTTTTAACTTTACCGTATATAATATGGCAGAAAAAAAAGGTTTATGTTACATGTGGCACGAGGGTATCGCAAAACGAGGAGCCAATGAGGTATCCAGTTGCCTATATAGTTTTATAAAAGAAGAGGCACAAAAAGGTGTTCAAGAATTTCGGTTTTGGTCCGACAATTGTGGCGGCCAAAATAGAAATCGTATTGTTTTTTTACTTTACATGCTTGCGGCCAAAGAATTTAATGTTACTATCACTCATCGATTTTTAGAAAAAGGCCACACCCAAAACGAGGGTGATAGTGTCCATGCCACCATCGAGAGAGCTTGTAAAGGTAAAATGATTTATGTTCCCGAGGAGTGGTACTGTTTAGTGCATTGGGCTAAATCTGAAGGTGATCCTTATATTGTACAAGAAATGGCTAGTAACGATTTTTACGATTTCAAAGCATTATTGACCAGCAAGAATTGGACAAAAAATACCTTAAACGAGAAGATTCATTGGAATCGTATTAGAGAGGTAAAAGTAAATGTAGAACAATTCGACCGAATTGAATATAAATATGAATTGGATAAACCTTCGAAATGCATTGTGGTCCTCAGATGTGCATCTCGTAATACCCAACGATTTGCAAGAGAATTTGAACTTAAAAATGCTTATCAAGGACCACTTCTAGTCAATTATGATAAATTCAAAGACCTGCAAGATATGTGCCAAAGTGGTATTATCCCTGAAAAATATCACAAGTTTTATGAGGATCTCCCTCACATGAACAGGTTTCAAAAGAAACAAAATAATGTACCTTCTGATCTCGATGATAGTGAGTGATTAATTATGCAATACGTTCGTTTTTAGAAGAATATTTTATTTTATACTACTCTTTGAGATTTTATTTTATATGACTTTATTTTAGTACTAAGGCCGACAGGTCTTATAAAAACATTGTTGTCTGCTGATCTGATTAAACCTAAGGATTAAGCTAAGTAAAATTGACAATATAAAGTTTGACTTACTATATTTTGTAAACTTCTAGACTGATTACTATAGCAATTCTAGTGTTAACGGTAAAGCTGATCTGTGTTATAGGCTACGAGTATTTTTTAGACTAACTTCGTTGTGTTAATACAAAAATATTTTGAATGTTTCATGTTAATAGGTAGGCATTTGGTTTTGAGTTTTTTTATTTTATTTATTGCAATTTGAGAAGAATGTATGCAATTTTGTGTTAAAACCTACTTAAATAGGATTTTGTTTTTTTTTGCCAAAAAATAAATAAAACAATGGTAATTTCATTTGCTTGTTTAATTTTAATCGCTAATGTCGAACAGGGTTTTTGTGATGGTACTCCAGACCAACCACTACAGTTGCGTTGAATTAAATTTTACTAAGTAGAGTCTAAATGATCACACATACTACAACAAAAATTGACATTATGTCCGTTTTAAAATGTCGCTTGTGACACAACCGAAAATGTGTACGGTCACTTTGTCCGTTTTAAAATGTCGCTTGTGACACAACCGACAATGTGTACGGTATGAAGCCCCAACAAAAGAGTCGTATGTGTCACTTCCGACAAATGTTAGTTGAAATGTTTCGCTTAAGAATGTAACATATCACGTTTCTATGACTTCTAATAGGAAAAAGATGTATATGCTTATGTATTATTTACAGCATCCTAACATTATGTACCTACTCATGCCAAATTTGATGTCAATATGACTTAAAATGGCAATTATATAGACAAAAATACCTTAGATGGCGCGTGCTGAAAAGTAACGGTTTTGCAGATCCGACTTTGTTGGTAGGGACCGTCGGTATGAAACTCAGAACGGAGAAATAAAAGTGTATCATGAATTACAGTTGACAATGGTGGATGGCAAAATATGTAACGCGTTAAGTGATATATCATCTGCTAGTAGGTGCTATTTATGCAAAGCGACGCCTAAAGAAATGAATTCGATAGATGTTTATCTCAACAAAGAAATTGATACCACTAAATTAGATTTCGGTCTGTCTCCTCTTCACTCGTGGATAAGATTCTTTGAGTACTTTATACATGTATCATATCGATTAGAAGTTAAAAAATGGCAAGTGCGATCAACCGAAGAGAAAGAACTCGTAGCTAAAAAGAAGCAGACACTTCAACGTGAATTTAAAACAAAGTTAGGACTGATCGTTGACAAACCACGTAGTGGCGGAAGTGGTACATCAAACGACGGTAACACGGCACGAAGGTTTTTTAATAATTCCGCTGTTTCAGCTGAAATTACTGGCATTAAAAAGGATCTCATTGACAGGTGTGGCACAATTTTGAACTGTTTAAACTCTGGTTATAAAATAAATTCAGATAGGTTTAAGATTTATGCTTTAGATACGGCTCGGCAGCTTGTTCATGAATATCCGTGGTTCAATTTACCAGCTTCTGTACATAAAGTCCTTATTCATGGGTCTGAAGTTATCGACCACGTATTTTTATCTATAGGACAGCTTTCAGAAGAAGCTGCCGAGGCCACAAATAAAAATATAAAATCATTCAGACTAAATAACACGAGGAAGATGTTACGCGTCTTGACGAATACGGATCTTATAAATCGTCTTTTGTTAAACTCAGACCCACTAATTACGAGTCAAAGAAAGCTACCTAGAAAGAAAAAATCTGTTTTGTCCAAGTCTGTTCTTAGTCTTTTAGATGTCTAGAGTTAATTTAACAGTAATTATTAATTGTAACATAGTTTAATTTAAGTATTTTTAAGATGACAACTCATTAACGTGCATTTTTTTATGTTCAAAAATGCACGGTTACGAAGCAACTTTGTTAATATATTTTTGTAGAAAATGTATACTGTTTTTAAATTTTAAATAATGAACATGTATTGAATTTTGTTTTTTTGATACTTTTTTTCATTAATGTTTATTATTTGTACATTTTATTAAGGATTGAAATAGACTAAATTTTGCTATAATTTGAATTATTTTGTTTTTTTTTTTGGTGAAATAAATAAATTTAATTCATATCATTTTCTATTTTTTAGTTGGCTAAATAATAATACGTTATATATAAAGCTATTTAATATATAACATACTTATACTTTCGGAGAAATCTAATTTTGACACTTTCTCCATACAAGCTGAACCACAGTGCAGTGGGTTCGTGCTGGATCTCCCCCTCCCAAAAAGGCAAAGGCTATTTTGTCGGCGAATAAAGTCATGGCATCAGTCTTCTGGGACGCAAAGGGAGTAATAATGGTTGACTATCTCCAGAAAGGTACCACTATAAACTCGGACTTTTACGGCGATTACGAGAGGAACTGAAAGTTGTTGACAAAAAAAGTTCTCTTTCACCAGGACAACGCACGTGTGCACACGTCACGAAAATCGATGGCAGAAATTCACAATTGTGGGTTTGAATTATTGCCCCACCCGCCTTATTCGCCGGATTTGGCACCGCCGGACTTCCATCTATTTCCAAACTTAAAAAAACACATGGGCGGTAAGATATTTTTGACCAACGACGAGGTTCAAGCTGAAGTGGACACCTATTTTGAAGACTTGGAGGAAAGTTTCTTCAAAAGTGGTGTATTGGCTTTGGAATCCAGATGGAACAAGTGCAAAGACCTCGACGGGGACTACGTAGAGAAATAAAAATATTTAAAAAAATCCTTGGATTTCATTTCATACTTAGGTAGGCCGCGAACTTTCCAATCACCCCTCGTACGTGCCTGATTAACCCTTAATCAAATACCGGGAAATTATTTCCCACCTCATTCTAATTTACGAAATATTTTTTATCTTTTTAATGGCAGCACTCAGCGATACCAAACATACAGATTTAAAATCTTAGAAGCCTTTTGAATTTGAAAAATGGCAACACCTTTGTAATGGCCACCATTTGTGACTATACGTCAAAGTCAATGTCAGTTGACGTCATTTTTCTGCCAAAACAACCGGTATTTTTAGTGTTTCGAGGTTAAGTCCGGAAAAAAATCCGGTAAGTGCGTACACTGACTACTATCATAAACTAGACTTATTTTCCTTGTGTTTTGCTTGAAAAGTATTGTGGTAACGATCTAGTTCAGGCAAGATTTTAAGATTTTAGTAAGTGGGAAAATATTTTCCATTGTCTGTGCCGGACCTTGAAATTTACAAAAAAGTTAGTATTTTTTACTATAAGCGTAAGTTGTCAACTTTTAACTTTACCGTATATAATATGGCAGAAAAAAAAGGTTTATGTTACATGTGGCACGAGGGTATCGCAAAACGAGGAGCCAATGAGGTATCCAGTTGCCTATATAGTTTTATAAAAGAAGAGGCACAAAAAGGTGTTCAAGAATTTCGGTTTTGGTCCGACAATTGTGGCGGCCAAAATAGAAATCGTATTGTTTTTTTACTTTACATGCTTGCGGCCAAAGAATTTAATGTTACTATCACTCATCGATTTTTAGAAAAAGGCCACACCCAAAACGAGGGTGATAGTGTCCATGCCACCATCGAGAGAGCTTGTAAAGGTAAAATGATTTATGTTCCCGAGGAGTGGTACTGTTTAGTGCATTGGGCTAAATCTGAAGGTGATCCTTATATTGTACAAGAAATGGCTAGTAACGATTTTTACGATTTCAAAGCATTATTGACCAGCAAGAATTGGACAAAAAATACCTTAAACGAGAAGATTCATTGGAATCGTATTAGAGAGGTAAAAGTAAATGTAGAACAATTCGACCGAATTGAATATAAATATGAATTGGATAAACCTTCGAAATGCATTGTGGTCCTCAGATGTGCATCTCGTAATACCCAACGATTTGCAAGAGAATTTGAACTTAAAAATGCTTATCAAGGACCACTTCTAGTCAATTATGATAAATTCAAAGACCTGCAAGATATGTGCCAAAGTGGTATTATCCCTGAAAAATATCACAAGTTTTATGAGGATCTCCCTCACATGAACAGGTTTCAAAAGAAACAAAATAATGTACCTTCTGATCTCGATGATAGTGAGTGATTAATTATGCAATACGTTCGTTTTTAGAAGAATATTTTATTTTATACTACTCTTTGAGATTTTATTTTATATGACTTTATTTTAGTACTAAGGCCGACAGGTCTTATAAAAACATTGTTGTCTGCTGATCTGATTAAACCTAAGGATTAAGCTAAGTAAAATTGACAATATAAAGTTTGACTTACTATATTTTGTAAACTTCTAGACTGATTACTATAGCAATTCTAGTGTTAACGGTAAAGCTGATCTGTGTTATAGGCTACGAGTATTTTTTAGACTAACTTCGTTGTGTTAATACAAAAATATTTTGAATGTTTCATGTTAATAGGTAGGCATTTGGTTTTGAGTTTTTTTATTTTATTTATTGCAATTTGAGAAGAATGTATGCAATTTTGTGTTAAAACCTACTTAAATAGGATTTTGTTTTTTTTTGCCAAAAAATAAATAAAACAATGGTAATTTCATTTGCTTGTTTAATTTTAATCGCTAATGTCGAACAGGGTTTTTGTGATGGTACTCCAGACCAACCACTACAGTTGCGTTGAATTAAATTTTACTAAGTAGAGTCTAAATGATCACACATACTACAACAAAAATTGACATTATGTCCGTTTTAAAATGTCGCTTGTGACACAACCGAAAATGTGTACGGTCACTTTGTCCGTTTTAAAATGTCGCTTGTGACACAACCGACAATGTGTACGGTATGAAGCCCCAACAAAAGAGTCGTATGTGTCACTTCCGACAAATGTTAGTTGAAATGTTTCGCTTAAGAATGTAACATATCACGTTTCTATGACTTCTAATAGGAAAAAGATGTATATGCTTATGTATTATTTACAGCATCCTAACATTATGTACCTACTCATGCCAAATTTGATGTCAATATGACTTAAAATGGCAATTATATAGACAAAAATACCTTAGATGGCGCGTGCTGAAAAGTAACGGTTTTGCAGATCCGACTTTGTTGGTAGGGACCGTCGGTATGAAACTCAGAACGGAGAAATAAAAGTGTATCATGAATTACAGTTGACAATGGTGGATGGCAAAATATGTAACGCGTTAAGTGATATATCATCTGCTAGTAGGTGCTATTTATGCAAAGCGACGCCTAAAGAAATGAATTCGATAGATGTTTATCTCAACAAAGAAATTGATACCACTAAATTAGATTTCGGTCTGTCTCCTCTTCACTCGTGGATAAGATTCTTTGAGTACTTTATACATGTATCATATCGATTAGAAGTTAAAAAATGGCAAGTGCGATCAACCGAAGAGAAAGAACTCGTAGCTAAAAAGAAGCAGACACTTCAACGTGAATTTAAAACAAAGTTAGGACTGATCGTTGACAAACCACGTAGTGGCGGAAGTGGTACATCAAACGACGGTAACACGGCACGAAGGTTTTTTAATAATTCCGCTGTTTCAGCTGAAATTACTGGCATTAAAAAGGATCTCATTGACAGGTGTGGCACAATTTTGAACTGTTTAAACTCTGGTTATAAAATAAATTCAGATAGGTTTAAGATTTATGCTTTAGATACGGCTCGGCAGCTTGTTCATGAATATCCGTGGTTCAATTTACCAGCTTCTGTACATAAAGTCCTTATTCATGGGTCTGAAGTTATCGACCACGTATTTTTATCTATAGGACAGCTTTCAGAAGAAGCTGCCGAGGCCACAAATAAAAATATAAAATCATTCAGACTAAATAACACGAGGAAGATGTTACGCGTCTTGACGAATACGGATCTTATAAATCGTCTTTTGTTAAACTCAGACCCACTAATTACGAGTCAAAGAAAGCTACCTAGAAAGAAAAAATCTGTTTTGTCCAAGTCTGTTCTTAGTCTTTTAGATGTCTAGAGTTAATTTAACAGTAATTATTAATTGTAACATAGTTTAATTTAAGTATTTTTAAGATGACAACTCATTAACGTGCATTTTTTTATGTTCAAAAATGCACGGTTACGAAGCAACTTTGTTAATATATTTTTGTAGAAAATGTATACTGTTTTTAAATTTTAAATAATGAACATGTATTGAATTTTGTTTTTTTGATACTTTTTTTCATTAATGTTTATTATTTGTACATTTTATTAAGGATTGAAATAGACTAAATTTTGCTATAATTTGAATTATTTTGTTTTTTTTTTTGGTGAAATAAATAAATTTAATTCATATCATTTTCTATTTTTTAGTTGGCTAAATAATAATACGTTATATATAAAGCTATTTAATATATAACATACTTATACTTTCGGAGAAATCTAATTTTGACACTTTCTCCATACAAGCTGAACCACAGTGCAGTGGGTTCGTGCTGGATCTCCCCCTCCCAAAAAGGCAAAGGCTATTTTGTCGGCGAATAAAGTCATGGCATCAGTCTTCTGGGACGCAAAGGGAGTAATAATGGTTGACTATCTCCAGAAAGGTACCACTATAAACTCGGACTTTTACGGCGATTACGAGAGGAACTGAAAGTTGTTGACAAAAAAAGTTCTCTTTCACCAGGACAACGCACGTGTGCACACGTCACGAAAATCGATGGCAGAAATTCACAATTGTGGGTTTGAATTATTGCCCCACCCGCCTTATTCGCCGGATTTGGCACCGCCGGACTTCCATCTATTTCCAAACTTAAAAAAACACATGGGCGGTAAGATATTTTTGACCAACGACGAGGTTCAAGCTGAAGTGGACACCTATTTTGAAGACTTGGAGGAAAGTTTCTTCAAAAGTGGTGTATTGGCTTTGGAATCCAGATGGAACAAGTGCAAAGACCTCGACGGGGACTACGTAGAGAAATAAAAATATTTAAAAAAATCCTTGGATTTCATTTCATACTTAGGTAGGCCGCGAACTTTCCAATCACCCCTCGTACGTGCCTGATTAACCCTTAATCAAATACCGGGAAATTATTTCCCACCTCATTCTAATTTACGAAATATTTTTTATCTTTTTAATGGCAGCACTCAGCGATACCAAACATACAGATTTAAAATCTTAGAAGCCTTTTGAATTTGAAAAATGGCAACACCTTTGTAATGGCCACCATTTGTGACTATACGTCAAAGTCAATGTCAGTTGACGTCATTTTTCTGCCAAAACAACCGGTATTTTTAGTGTTTCGAGGTTAAGTCCGGAAAAAAATCCGGTAAGTGCGTACACTGACTACTATCATAAACTAGACTTATTTTCCTTGTGTTTTGCTTGAAAAGTATTGTGGTAACGATCTAGTTCAGGCAAGATTTTAAGATTTTAGTAAGTGGGAAAATATTTTCCATTGTCTGTGCCGGACCTTGAAATTTACAAAAAATTGGTAGGTTTTATCAAGTGGGAAATTATTTCCCAATGTTTGTTATCCACCTACTAATAATTAATTTGTTTCCATATATAAAAAAATTGTCCGTTTGATACACAAAAAAAATCTATGCCTTCTATTTTTTCTTTTTTCTTTTATTTATTACTTTGAATTTATCTTTATTTATTTCTTTGATTTTCTTTTTATCTGTTTCATTTGTTTTATTTTTATTTATTTATAGTACAGAAAAATTAATAAGAAAAAAAAAATAAGAAAACCAATAACTAAAAAGAAAATAGAACACTCTTGAAAACTTAGCTGACCTGTCTGATTTATCCGATCATGATTCTGATGATGACCTTTGCTATGCTGATAGTATACATTCTGCATCTTCAAGTTACTTAAATCAACCTGAAGAATGTATAATAGAACATCGACTTGAAGAAATTTTTGGCCTCGATTACAATTTAGATGAAGATAACGATGATGATGATGAACCTATTTTGCAAAGAACACGATCGGAATTATTGTCAATATTGAGTGAAATCTCTCAGAATTCTACCACACAAAATAAAATCGGCAATGGTTACCAAGACTCTTCAAGTACTCTACTCCATTTTCAAAATACATTAGGCAATGGTTATGAGCAAGATACTTCGAATAGTCCAACGCAGTCCCTCATTTGATAACGTTCAAACAGAATACCTTGATATACCCGAAGAGTTTCCGAGCACACCACCCCTCGAACAAGTGGCGGCAGCTCAAAGCCCAAGTAATATATGTTTAGAGGACGTTGATATACATGAATTACTTGATCAACAAGAGTCTCCAACTCACAACGTAGCACCCAGGAACCGGACTCAACCTAGAGAATGGAAGACAGCTGATTTAACCCATAATATTCCAGAGTTTGATAAGCGTTTTAAACCTAAGTTCATAGACAATCACAAAACTCAGCCCTTGGATATTTTTGAAAGATTTTTTCCAGACAAATTAGTATTGATAATAACAGAACAGACTAACCGATATGCCCATCAAAAAGAAAGCAGTAATTGGAAACTAGTCACTGAGCAAGATATCAAGGCTTATCTAGGAGTTTTGATCATGATGGGCTTAAATCCTCTTCCAGATTTCGAGTTATATTGGTCGTCAGATCCTTTCTATTATAACAAAGAAATCGCAGAAGTTTTTCCAATTGTACGATTTAAAAAGATTACTGAAAACCTGCACCTTAATGACAATGAAATGGAACCACCAAGGGGCTCTGCTGACTACGATAAATTATACAAAGTGAGACCTCATATTACAGAACTAAACAAGGTATATCAGAGACAAACATATAACTCAAGTGTACAGTCAATAGACGAGTGTATTGGTGAAGTTTAAAGGTCGCAGCTCGTTAAAACAATATATGCCAATGAAACCTATCAAAAGAGGCTTTAAAGTTTGGGCTAGATGTGATGCCAAAACGGGGTACTTGTACCAATTTGAAATTTATACGGGTAAAGGTGATAGCAAGGAAAATGACGGACTAGGTTACAATGTTGTGACTAAACTCTGCAATGGTGTACCAAGAAATACGTTAGTTGCCTTCGACAATTTCTTCACGAGTGTTATACTTATGGAAGATCTTTTTGACAAAGATATTTATGCAGTAGGAACAGTTAGAAAAAACCAAAAAATATCTTCCAATTCACAGCTGTTACATCAGGGCCCGTAACAGCCGTCAAGTGGATGGACACTAAAGAAGTAAATGTGCTTTCAACTGCACATCAACCACGTGACGTAATGTTCGTAAAAAGAACGCAAAAAGATGGCACTAGAAGAGAGGTTCTTTGCCCAAAAGCAATTGCCAATACTCTAAGTATGGGTGGGGTAGACCTATTCGACCATTTTAGGTCTTCATACCCAATTGACCGAAAATCTCGAAAATATTGGATGAGACTCCTACTCTTCATGTTTGATGCTTCAATCATAAACGCATATACGAGGGCGGGATGATAAGTAACTGGCCTTAGCTATTTAAAAATAAACTAGCGTAATTTAAAATGTGTGTCTCTGGCTATGTGTTCGAAATTTGAAATTCATTGTAAAAAAAAAATGATTTTTCTGTCATTTGAAAATTTATTGCGACGATTGTTTTAAAAATGGATAAAATTGAACAAAGAGCGGTGATAAAGTTTCTTTACATGAAGGGTATGAAGGGAAAAGATATTTATGATGATGAGTTAAAGAATGTTTTGGGGGAATGTGCTCTATCACACGCCACGGTAAAAAACTGGGTGGCTGAATTTAAACGAGGCCGTACAAGTGTCCAAGACGAAGCTCGCCCTGGACGTCCAAAAAGCGTCACGACTCCAGAAATGGTCTGCAAAGTCCACGATATGGTTTTGGCTGATCGACGATTGAAGTTATCAGAAATAGCTGAGACTACAGGGATCTCAAAGGAACGGGTACATCATATTCTAGATGAAGAATTAAATATGAAAAAGTTATCCGCCCGTTGGGTGCCACGATTGCTTACGCCCGATCAAAAAAGAATCCGCGTGCAAAACTCAAAGGAATGTTTGGATCGTTTTCAGAAAAATAAAGCTGATTTTTTGCGTCGTTTTGTAACAACAGATGAAACATGGGTTCACCACTACACGCCAGAATCAAAAATTCAATCAAAGCAGTGGACTGAATCTGGATGTTCGGGCCCCAAAAAAGCTATGGCTGTAAAGTCGGCTGGAAAAGTTATGGCTTCCGTCTTTTGGGATGCTAGTGGAATTTTAATGATCGATTACCTTCCTAAAGGGGAAACCATTAATGGAGAATACTATGCTAACCTTTTAGATAAGCTACATCAATGTATTCAGCAAAAACGACCAGGCTTAGCAAAAAAAAAATCATATTCCATCAAGACAATGCCAGGGTTCACACATGTGTTAAAGCCATGACGAAAATCGGCGAATTGAAGTACGATTTGCTGCCCCACCCACCTTATTCGCCTGATCTGGCACCATCCGACTTCCATCTGTTCCCGAAGCTTAAAACTTTTTTGTGTGAACAGAAATTTGCCACAAATGATGCCGTCATAGCCGCTGTAGAGGACTATTTGGGAGGCCTCGAAAGGAATCATCTTATGGAAGGCATCACAGCTTTAGAGCGAAGATGGAATAAGTGCATAGACCTAGACGGAGATTATGTCGAAATGGAGCTACTGTTACTCCTAGAGTCTTTATATGTGTGTATGTAACGATACCAATAAACCAAGGAGAACCACCCCTTTTGTTTTACTTATAACAAGAAACCATCCCTGTTTGTAGTAAGGTTACCCAGGGCGCCTTTTTACTTTTATAAATTCGAGGTGACTTACTCTCAGGCCCATGAAACCCTCTGGCCCTCTCAACGTCTCATGCCTGCCGATTGAGGATGTTTCAATGTAACAATGGTTGAAGGATAAAGAAATACAATACAATGAAAAAAATGTTTCAACCAGAGCTCCACGATCTGATTAAAAAACATAAGGAACAGTATAAAAAATACAGCATTGACAAAATACTAGCTGAACACAATCATTCAGTACTTCGCCTACCCCCATACCATCCTGATCGGAACCCCATTGAGATGGCTTGGGCAGCCATTAAAGGCTATGTCGGGAGCAAACACGTCAACTGGAACATCAGCAAAGTTATAGAAAAGTAAAAGAGAAGGTTGCGATGATGGGACCTAGCGAATGGGAAAAATTATGCCAAAAAGTGAAATAAATTGAAAGAGAATGCATGAAAAGTGATCATGTGGTAGATTTAGTTACCGACCAAATCGTAATTTATGTTGACGATGATAGTGAGTCCGAGGATGATGATGATGATGGAAAAGACAGTGATGATGATGAGCATCATGATAACTCCATCTCCCCTGAACCTAGACCAAGCACTAGCTCTGCTAATGACCTAATGGAAGGAATATCTTTTTTAAATGATGATTAAATTATTTAATTATTTTTTCCAAAATCATTATTAATAACATTTGAAATTTATGACGAGCTTTGCGGTGAAGGAAAACATCGTGAGGAAACAGGAAACCTGCACCAACCTGCGAAGCAATTCAATGGTGCGTGTGAAGTTCCCAATCCGCACTGGGCCCGCGTGGGAACTATGGCCCAAATCCCCTTGTTCTGAGAGGCCTGTGCCCAGCAGTGGGACATATGTAGGCTGGGGTGTATTATTAATAAATTTATACATAAATAAATATATACCTACTTTAATTTTTTTCCTGGTATGGCTTGAGTCGCACTTGGCCGGTTTTCATTTCTTTATTATCATATTTTAGATGGTAGTAAAAATTATATTTAACAACTCACAATAATATCTGATATACATACACTGACAATCTACAAAAATTTAAACTAACTATTTTTAACAGTTATCTACGTAAAAAGTACCTATTCTACAGTTAAATAAAATAGGCACTTTTTTTGCTCGTAGGTATGTGTTCCCCCACTCCCTTGTTTAATGCTCAAGAAGTTTGCCGGTATCTGTACTTTCATACTATTATATTAAACCCTGAGCTAATGAATAAGAGTTTACCTACCGTGAATTAGGTGGCCGATAACCAGTGCACTGGTGGACGATAACTGAGTGAAAAGGCCAATAACCGGTATATTTGTTATTTTTACGAATATATTTTTTTATAAATTATGCATCACTGATACGTCTGTAAACGTTAGGTTTAATGAAACTACACTATTTTAAGTTTTTTTTTTTAATCTTGCGAGGTACAGCATTATTATAGAAATCAACTAGACCAGTGTTTTTGGACCAAATACATATAAACCAAAACATGCTTATGATAAAAAACAAGTATACAATTCAACATTATAAGCAAACCGTCTCTAACAAAAATTAGAGAAGTATATTTCTTTCCAGATTGAAAAGAGATTATTAAACGATTTCAAAAGAAGCACTTAAATGAGTTATTTAAATATCTCAGACTCAGTGTTTTTATTGATTGCTTAATTTTTGGTTTATTCCCTTTTTTGTATCTAATTAGTTACTTTTAGGTTTGTTAACTATTTACCTAAAGCATAAAGGCTATGCATGTTTGTATTACATTTGTGCCAGATACACAAAAATATGAATTTGGCAATACTGGGAATCAAATGTAAGACTTCGGGCAGAAATTAAAATGGGACGCAAACTACAACCTCTTCAAATGAACTTTTGACTCTGTAGAACCCATAATACATAAAAATTCCAATGCCTAGAGCCTGTTTCATACGTTACGTACGTTACATTACATGTGGAAGTCTTTATTTCAATGCATATTGTTGAAAAGAGATTTTCACTTGAAATACAAAGTTACAAGCGTTCATGAAAATGGCCTGTTTGCACGATTTTAATTGACCAACTGTACACAGACTAAACTTTACAATAAGCAACTTTAAATGAAAGTATAACGAATTGGCACTTATAAATCAGAGTCAGAGTGAACAAGCAATCCCTTCATAGAATCTACTTTGAGACAACATCTTTCAGATATCCCTTGAATATTACAGCGAGATAATTATTACATAAACAAAAACTTCTACAACACAATTTTACCACAATGAGTGCGACGCCACCATAAATTTAACTATTAATTCCACAAATAGTATTTTAAGTACTAATTTGTACTTCATTGTGCAAAGGCGGCCAATTCGAAAATATAGAAATGTACCACAAATCCTTTTTTTTTTAATGCTGGCCCTGACTGGCTGACCAAATTGAAAAAACCTTGAAAAGGCATATAGGGACCGAACAAAGGGAGTTTAAACAAAAAGCAGCAGAAGACAATAATGTAAGACACAACTCAAAACCTCAAATTACTACTAAGTACATCCAGAGTAGCAAGCTCGTCCATACTGTTTTCCATAGTTTTGCAACAATGATATGATAACCTATTACAACATCATTTACGAACACTTCTAGTTCCTCTTTTTTAATATCATACAGGTTTCGTATGACAACTAAATAAAACGACTACAAATCGACGAAGAGAAGTTCAATGATTTACTATTTGATGAGATATACCTTTCCCTACGAGATGCTCGGAAGACGTTCGACCACAAAAAAAACATTTATTCTAAAACGAAATAGGTTGTACACAATACCACCTTCGATAAAAAGAAATGTGAAAAACTACCACCTTGGTAACAGAGATAATTATCACAACAAACAATTTAACTATTGGGATGTCTTTTCACAATTTTCTGCTTTTTCTTAGTTATAGCGGTTCTGAGGTAATTTCGCCAATATTAAATGAATGAAATATAATCAGTAGATAAAATTAATCAACGGTACGACCCGGACATTTTTTCAACCAATGTCAACGACACAAAGACACAAATAGAGATTATAACTAACGGTTTTGCTTGCTTGACGCCATCGCCATTACATTACAGACACAGATTATAGTGATTACAGATATGTCTAAAGCACAGATTATAGGATATGTCTAAAAAGGTCGTCATCCATAGAGAATATTACGCGCTTGATGCAGCAAAGTACTCTATGGTATTGCCAACAAACATTCAACTTTTATAGCTAATGATTTCGTTCACCCATTTTGGCAAAACGGTGCAGTTATATAAGATAAATATTTTTTGATGGTTTTAGTTTCAACAAAAAAATAGTAATTTTTTTTCCAGCATTTCAACATTTCTAAGATTCGTAAACTGACCGCGATAATATTATGTGAAGTTCACTTGCGCTTGGTGTGACGTCTCGTCATCAGGCCCTACTTTTAAAATCGAAGTTCGAAGTTACGTCAACACTATCTCTTTCTCTCGATTCAATCTCGAATGACGAGTGATAGGAATGGAGCTAACGTAACTTCGAACTTCGATTTCAGGGTAGGGCCTCAGCTTCCTTTTTCTCACTCTCTTTGTTTAGGCTGGGCGCACACGAATACTTCATTCTCCGTATTACGAATTTATACAACTAGTACGTGTAGTGAAATAACGTTTATCATGGATGGCGATGAATTAATTGCTACAGCACTTTTCCTCTTGACCTATAGATAAAAACCTAGCAGGGCGGTAGGTACATCATTGGGAGCTAGGAAGGTCTAACACCCCTGCCGCCCTGCCGCAGATTTTAGATAGCGCACCAGATATAAAAATTTCCCCTGCTTACATAATAATCACAATTAAGGAAGCAATTAAGGGTCCAATTCCAATATTGCCCCTGAGGTAGGTGTGTGGAGTAGCCGGCTTTGCCTGCCGAACTTGGAATCATAGTAGTTTAGTTTTTTCACTTAGGTGATTTCGAATAGATTATTTCCTTTTTTTTAAATTTGACGTTTTATTAAACATTGAGATGTTGGTCTTATTAAATGTTGACGCCACCAATTTATTAACAATATCATTTATGACTAAGGAAACTAGTCATTGATGATGCAT
This sequence comes from Acleris laterana, assembly GCA_963966035.1. Lineage (NCBI taxonomy): Eukaryota > Metazoa > Arthropoda > Insecta > Lepidoptera > Tortricidae > Acleris > Acleris laterana. The sequence goes on along the minus strand of OZ014458.1, from coordinate 10,513,844 downwards.
TGATGAAAAGCCAAAACTTTACGCGGTTTCTGTCAGTGCTAGATCAGCTGTCTGTCAGTGTTGTCAAATGCGCTGACTGGCGGTTAAAAAACAACATAAATCAGCAAAAAAAATATTTGAAACAAATTATAGCCAATTACAAGCTAAGCACCATTAGGATTAAAGTCACAAAATTACCTGTTGCTGGTCTATTTAGGCTCAAAATGTCTCAAGCTCGGCTATCCTCGTGCATCCCAGTCCCTCTGGATCATAAGCACCTGGTGGGCGTGATAGAGAAGGCTAAGGACTGGGCCCTGATGCACGGTGTCGGTATGAGGGACAGGAAAAACTTCACGAAAGACGCCATTCAGGTATGTTTATTTTTTACAACACAACTATAGATGTTCTTTTACCTCGCCGGGTGGCACTAAACATCAGTGGTACTCCATATCTAATGAATAAAGTGGACATTAGGACACTTTCTAGGTAGATGTTAGAATGCGAATGCGTGTTAAGGTTGAAATTGTAATAGTAATTGATGTCAGAGCCTACTTATCATCAGGTGGCCTGCAAGCTTGTTTAGATTCCGCATGTAATAACGATCTGCCGACACCACAGTGATGATACGGTTAGCCTAGTTGTGTGACCCTGCCTAAAAAGCTAAAGGACTAAAGGTCCTAGGTAAGATTCCTGCTATTTGTGTGATGAGTGAGAGCAAATACGCTCCTCTCCTGAGATTTTAATGTTTTCTATGTATCTTAAGTAGCACTGTTAGGTTAAATAGCAGTTGAAGCTTTTCATGTCTGCTTGAAGCTGAATAAGAGCTGAATCAGCAAAGCAATCGAACATCCTAATAAAATCATATTTAGCATATTATTGTTAGGGTAATTTGTAATTCTTTTAATCAGTAACAGTTTATTCATCTAGTAATATCAACAATTTAAAATAAATAGATATTTGCAGCGGTGAAATGGGAACGTTTGAGCCAGCCTAGGTGGGGGGTCAGGGTTGATCAGGATTAGTCGTTTAGTAGTAGATATCGTCAAATTTGTTTTGGTTTGTGATAAGAGAATTCATCATATCATATCATCATTATATTTATGTATAACATTTTGATGAAGCCTGTTGCTGATAATATGTTGGTGTATTTTTTATTGTGTATTTTACTGAAGTATAAATAGATGATTTGAAAATGACTTGCAACCCTATCCTACTAATATTATAAATGCGAAAGTGTGTGTGTCTGTTAGTTTGTTATTCCTTTACGCTGGAACAGTTTGATGAATTTGAATGAAATTTGGAATGGACATACCTTAGATTAACAAAAAGGCTATTTTACATCCAGGAAAATTTTATAGTTCCCAAGGGAATAACGATAGATGAAATCTTCACAGACTAAGTCGCGGACAGAAGCTAGTTAAATGTAAAAGTTACTAGGAAGGCAATTTACCTACCTTAAATTAAATCACTTCCCAAATACCAATATCTAACCCATTGCTACCTTTATAATTTCATGCTCAAAATACTTGCCAGCACTAACAAATGTTTCTTTCGTTTCTTCATAAATAAATATTATTATGTTGTCCTATTTTTCTTGCATATTTTTTAATTATTTATTTATATACACACAGTGTTACAGTATAACCAGTACACAGATAAACTTACGTAGTAATAACATTCAGTAGACATAGTAAATTAATAAAAGAAGGTAATTAATACTAGATGCCTTAAGAAATGAAATTTATTGCATATGGAATTTGGGTTCAAAATCATGCAGATACATTTGCCAGAGAGTTGTATAGTCTCACCAAACCCTGCCTTTACAGGCGTATACTTACGCATTCAGATACATTTGCCAGAGAGTTGTATAGTCTCACCAAACCCTGCCTTTACAGGCGTATACTTACGCATTTCAATACTAACCTCTTTTAAACATTTAAACAAAACAATATAGTATAAAAACATCATATAAATCTAAAAATGTCAAGTAAATAATGAAACAAAAACAATAACATTATTATCATCAATCAATATTATCATATTAGTAGAACAAGTGAGCGAATTTGTGTACCTGGGAAGTGTGTTTACAAGAGATGGTAAGTGTGAGAAGGATATCGAGAGGAGGGTGAATGCGGGGAATCAAATCAATGGGGCCCTGTACTCCTTTGTGAGCAGACAGGGCATTTCACAAAAAGCCCGACTGGCTGTTCACAATGGAGTGCTGGCCCCTACCCTGATGTATGGTAGTGAATGTTGGGTGTGGCAGGACAAGCATAAAAGTCGTGTAAATGCCGTTGAAATGCGCTCTTTGCGTAGTATGTGTGGTGTGAAACTGATTGATAGAGTAAGGAATGAAAAAGTCAGAGAGAAATGTGGAATAAAAGAAGATGTATTGACTAAGATTGAAAAGTTAAAGTTCCTTAATTTCAGTCCTTAATTGGGTACACTTTTTAGTGAAAACGCCCATACACATCGATAGTGAGTGGACGGGTCGGAAAGGGCCGCCCTAGGCGTACTTTTTCGAGTAAAATCGGTGAAATACTGGAAAAGGGCCGAATCTTAAGTACCCGAAACCGACGTGCGTGCATGACTCGATGTATGAATGTGGAAGAAGCGAAAGAAATTTGTCAAGATCGTAGCAAGTGGAAAGAAGTGGTCTCTGCCTACCCCTCTGGGAAACAGGCGTGATTTAATGTATGTATGTATGTAATATTATCATAACAGTTAGGACTTTTGGTGGCAAATCGTGGTTCCAGAATCCATGGAGTCACTATTTCCTTTTTATTACCATACACGTCACTTTGATTTTGACCTTCAGTATTTTAAAGTCTAAGTTTATTTTTTTTAAGTCGAATTTCAACAAGTTAATATTAGCAGGAATGGAATAACTGAACCAAAAATGTACTAAGTTCATTTTGAAATATGACCATACTGAAGGTCAAAATCAAAGTGACATGTATTATATAGTAAAAAGCAGGGATTGAAAACCGGTTTATTTTCCGTAGCGGTTAAAGCCACACTATTAGAGCCTAACCCATAATAAAGGTTACGCTCACAGGGAGCGAAATGCATTTAACGGTTAGAGAGCGCTCCTTCCGTGTGAGCCGAGACAAGGGTGAATGACGCAAGCGCTCTCTAACCGGTTATAACCGGTAAATGCATTTCGCTCCCTGTGAGCGTAACCAATTCGTTGGAACGTAACCCAAATAATTAACCGGTTTAACCTAAATAAATACCGGTTTATTTGTAACCGGTTACAAACCCTGGTAAAAAGGGTAGATTGGGTAGATCTCCTGCTTACATAATATTATGCTTGGTGTTTACTTATGTGATATTGTTATTGTTAACAGATTGCGCCATTTGTTTTGCTGCCATCTCCTTTTCCCCGGACAGAGTTCAACAAAGCAATAGAACTGCAGGTAGTTCTAAACGAGCTGATGCATAAGGTAAATTATCAATTAGTTCTTCATAAACAGGGATGTCACCAGGCTGTTGTGAGTAACTGGATAGGATAGGAAGGGAGGAGACTGCTTAATGTCATTGTGAGTCTTGGTCCTTCCCGCAGTTATTATTAGGTAGGATTTTGGTGAAAATTTTAAGATTAAGAGCACATTGGAGTTGCTTTTTTTTAAATTATTGCATCAATGACTTTTCTTACAAATATTAAGTCATTTAGTTGCCATCAAAACGACGGAATAATCAACTCCGAATGTCTTTCTTTGTCCTCTGTATGGAAGAGCACCAACTAAAACATTTATTATTATCTCATTACATTATTACTAAAAGGAAAATAAAGACCAAAACTGTATACAAGAATGGCTATTTATTATTGAAAACGATACATTAATTGGCTATGTTATGACTTGAGAATTCAGTAAATCCCATTATGAAACAATGGCAAATTACTTGCGGTGACAAATGTCTTAAACATAACAGGATATTTATATTTTTCATTCACGTTTCCGTAGGTATTGTTTCCGGGTGACGCCATTGTGAGTCCCATGTGACTAATTGAGGATTTCCACTATACTAGAAAATCCCCGTGAGGATTCCCGCCATCCTTTTCTTTACTTCTGGCGTTTGAATTTTACAAAATAACTTACATTACAAGGTGATAAAGTATTTTTTTAATTATTATTACTAGCACAGATAAAATCATTCAACAGATAGACAGGCGGCGGAGGCTAGTTGGCACAATTAGTGTGACCGTATTGTATTTGTTGCCAGGTGGCTCATGACGATGAATTTCTGGAAAGTACACTTCAGAACGCCTTGCAAGTCGACGAGTTCACTGCAAGCCTGTACGAGATATGGATCAAGGTCCGCAAAGAGGGAATTGTTCAGGTATGTGCTGCCTTCCTTCTCTATCGATATGTAGAAACATTGCAGTAAACAGTAATAATATCTTATCTAGCATTGCACACAGAAGTATCTGAGACGCTCTTAATGCCTCAATTACCTACAATAGTAACCAATAAAGAGGTGTCAGATATTTCTGTGTGCAATGTTGACTAAGTTGTTATTGCTGGTACCTAAGTCTATACTTACTATGTTATGTATGTATATTAAAGGAGGAAAATGAGTTTATTAATGAAATTATGACCTAATGAGAGTTCTGAATGTATTAAAAATATATTAGGTTAGGGAATATTCATTGAGTAATTGTATTTATATTGGTTAGTAAAAAGGTTGTGGATATTTTATATCATGTAACATCAGAATAATTTTCAATGGGATATTGGCCATAATTACCCTAAAGGGTCCTACAGACCAACAGTTGGACTAACGGAAAGACGTGTATATTTACACATTTCTGTTAATGGCTAGAGCTTAAACGCCATATGATCTTTTCTACGACACAGCTAAGCTAGACTTTTAAAAAAATAGGCGAACTGAGAACCTCCTCCTTTTTTGAGGTCGTTTAAAAACGAAACGCGGACACAAACACAATGACGTCATTTCGACCACTACTAGTCCAAAGCGTAGAAATCACGTATTTTTTTACAGTAAATAATAATGAAAAAAATACTAAAAAATAGTATGCTTTGGAGATAAACCTCTATAAGCATGCGTGACAAAATGTTGATATAAGCATCCGTCACTCTTGTACTTATATACGTGTCAAAAAGTGACAGATGTTTTATCCACGATTTTATTATCTTACTTTTATAGTAAACTAGCGACCCGCCCTCGCTTCGGTTTATGTGAGTTTTCTGTAACATCCGTACATAAACCAGAATTTACTATACAAAAAAAAAACCTCTCAAATCACTCTGTCTATTGATGAATCCCGCTTTAAAATCCACGTATAGTTTGAAAGATCTAAGCGTACATACAGACGTACTGACGGCGGGAAGCGACTGTTTTGTACTATGTAAAGATACATTTACCTACTCACGTATTATGTCGGCTGTTTTCTGAATGAATAACACAATGCTTGGTGTAACCAATTTATTTCAATGTCAATGTATTGTAAATCGATCAATTATTCAAATATAATATATTAGTAGAATAGTTTGAAGACACTGAACGTATGCTGATGTTATTCTATCTGTCATGCGAATATTTTCACAGTCATTAAGTCATTATATACACGGTGATATTATTTTTTGGTGATCAGGAACCAATTTTTCTAAGTTACATGAAACAAAACTAATTTTTTTATGTAAAAAATATATTTTGAAACTAACTTTTAATTGAAATGAATTGTCACCCTACTAATTGTTTAGTCTACGAGTTAACAACACTTAACTGATAAGTTCATTGGCGTAATATCTGTCAAATTTCCCGCCAAAGCGATATGGCACGTATCTACTTCACTTCAATCACTTCAATAATTAATGTAGGATGTCCATGTATCCAGTGGTGATTGGTTTTAACAATATCATTACCTTAAATAAATTAAACAGTGAGTTAATTGTTTGAGACATCAACCATTAAATTCCATTTTTGTTGCTTATTAATAATTTTCAACTCCTGATCACCGATAAAAAATCACCGTGTATATGTTTTTTTAGGAATTGAAATTATGCTTCCATAAGGTTTTGTGTAAAAATTATCTTGCTATAAGAACTTGTCTATTACAAAACACTTTTAGCGTAATATTTCAAAATTCTGCGGTTGAATTTAGATTTCTATTCTACTGTTCGATGGACACGGCGGTGAAATTGTTAGTTTTTGTTAACAAGCGCAATGGTTTGCGTAAGTTTTAACTTTTTATAGACATTTGACAATCTGGTAAGTCTGGTAACATTCCGGTGGGGTTCGTTTTGGTTGGTTACTAATGAAGGCATTAACTTATATACTAGTACTACGTTTATAATCCTACCACACATGACGCGCGATTTGTTTTATGAATCTACACTTTTATAGTCGGGACCTTTTCGTTTTCGTACTTAAATAAACAAATAAATTTACCATTATTCCTCCATAACCTCGTACTTTTGTAGTTTGAGACAGTCGTATTATTAATGTATACGCTTAATAATTGTCTTCATGTTTGTTTTGAGGTAGAAATGTCTTTTAAATATTGTCTTTTTATAGATATTTTACTTATCGAAATATTGCTATCGTTGAAAATCTAGTGATATTTTTACAGATTTGATAAACTAAAAAAATGACAATGGTGCTTTTAAATATCTATTTCGAAATGGGACTCGTTTTAATAAGCTACCAGAGGTTCGCACTGAGTATTTAATCCCCAAATTGAATTCGATGTTACGTTGATCCTGTCCTGTCCCTTTCTTTCGATCACGTCATAACTGTGGAGTAAAAGGGTTAAGCTTTGTAAGTTTTGTTATTTCCGGAGTAGGTAACCCACATGGGAGCGCGTTATTAGTATACACAATTATAGTAATCAGGGTGCAGTTTAAAGACTTGAATACTTGTATATGATACGAGTAAGTTAAGTACCCTGCTGCGTGAGATAAGAACTCTGTACACATTATACGTGCAACCATATTACAATACCTAATTAGGGTGTGGCCAGTAGCGGTTTTAAGGTTTGGCGACCGTCCAGGGCGCTAGATCTAAAGGGGTGCCTGGAACTGGTTATTTCATTCTAACCCATGCTTTTTTTCGTATGCGTTTGAATGGCAGATTGGGGCTGTCGTAAAAATCTCGCCCAGGGCGCTGGTAGTGCCCGGAATGACAGCTGTCATAACATATTTAAAAATACATTTTTTGAACTCACTATTGCATCGCTTGATTCTGGATTCAATCAATGTTATTGTGTATCTGTGTTACTTGTAAAGTAAGCATATATACTTATACTATAAATTTAAAAACGTGTATAAGGTCAGGGTGGCCAAACCCGTCAGCGGGGCATTTCCGTCAAACGGCGTTTGCGGCTATTCAGACAACAGTACACGCTTACTGACTCGATCGGTAAAGCAGAGAGAAAATTTTATACCCGCAGTCAAAAACAGATAGCGCTGTCTAGCCAGTGAACGGAAAAAACCCGCCATCAAAGTTTAGTTGCGCTCCGAACTCGAACGCGAGTGTAGTGTGCTGCTGTGTTTCGTGTCATGTCGGTGCGATGTGAAAATATAAGTTTACGGCTTGGTAAGTATGTTTATTATATAGTTCGATATGCATGTTTGATGGTAGTTTTATTAATTTTCAATTATAACCTGTTGGCGAGAAACTATGGGTAGTTAAATATTGGTATTAACGAAATGATCGAGCAGACAAATCCGTCAATTGTGAAACGGGAAAAACCGTCATGTGCCGGAATTTCCCTATTTCATATATTGCCAACCTTTTTGATTTGACTTACTTGAATATAATAACTATGAAATTTTACCGAGTTGAAGTCTCAATTTAATGTTAATGTACATATTTATAATATGGTTTGTGGATATTTTTGACAAATAAGCCAGTAACTGGTTAGCTAAATTTATCAAGATATAATCATACATACTTACATACATACATATAATCACGCCTATTTCCCGGAGGGGTAGGCAGAGATCACGGATTTCCACTTGCTACGATCCTGACACACCTTTATTGCTTCATTCACTTTCATTACATTCAAGCTCGTCGGTTTAGGGTACTCTTGACCAGACCTTTCTTCAGGATTTCTCCGATTATAAAGATATAATCATATTAACATTTTGTTTTGCAGGTAAGAATGGTGCGAAATTATAGAAAAAAACGAGATCAGACGTATAGTAATGATGACTTACAAGCAGCCGTAAGGGCAGTTCGGCCGGCGGATTACCGTGTACCGTGCGGAGTAGCTCACTGCTACGTGAGTTCTTCGCCCAAAGAAAAAATAAGTACCTAACCATGTGTATAAATTATTTAAGTTTAATTTGCAGAGGAGCAAGTTTATTTTTTTATTTATGCTTGATTTTTTAAGACTCCGTGTGATAATAAGTATTAAAATTATTGATTTTTTACTCTGTATTTTTATTGAAGAATGTTAAGCACGATTCCAAAGTTAAATAATTAATTTTGATCGGTATTGGACATTGGTAAAAAATAGCAGTATGATGGTCATCATCATCATTGCGTATGGCACTCATCCTGCATGGATCAAGGGTCGATGTCCAGGTGTGTCAGCCAGTCTGCCGCGGCTGGCGAAAATTTATGAAGTTCCTCCATGCCACCGGGAAAACAGCGGAGTGGGCAATCATTTACCACGTGGGAGAGGGTCTGGTCCGGTGCTCCGCAGTCGCATTCTGGTGACTCCCTCAATCCCCACTTGTGTAGGTGATGGTTGGTCTTCCCGTGGTCAGTTCGGAACCGATTTAAACGGGTCCAGAGTTTTCGGTCGGCGAAGATGCCAGGCAATTTCTTCGAGGGGTCTGTTACGAGGGTGACATTAGTACCATGAAAAAGGCGCCATCCCTCACGCCAAACCTCGTTTATGTGGTACGGGTGATTAAGTCCCTCGTCGTTCCATATTGGGGACCTAGTATGATGGTAATCACGCTCTTCGATTGTTGAGCATTTAGGGTCTTAACTAAATTGGTCGTTTAATACTTACGCTATGAAATTTCCCATTTACTTATTAAATATGATTTGAAATTAAAAATATTGTCGCACCCATAATAACAATGACTTTGACACTGTACTTTTGACTTACTCAACAGTGGCGCCAACTGGTGAGCACAAAAACAGTAGCCTATTACTTTATGATGTCAGTTGACGGATTTTCCCTAGGGTTTGGGAAGTTGTTTAAAAAGGTTTCCTACTCCTGATTGTAAAAATAGGCCGGAATTGCCCCAAAAAAAAAAATTTGGCAATACAATCTAAAATAAACCTTAGATTGAGTTCGCTAGACTTTAGTTTCGATTAACAGTTCAGCGGTATTTGTTCACTTGACGTATATGTTTGTAATACGTCACGATACAAGAGAAATCGTTGGTTGACGGAATAGCCCCAAACCGTCGGGAAAATCCGTCAACTGACATGTTTTTAAAAAAGAAACATATTTAAATAACCAGCAGTATTAGCAATAAGTTATGAGTATATTTACATAGTTAAATAAATGCCCAATCTATTACAGCGATCAGGTTTATTAAAAAGTAAATATCCTCTTAGTAATGACCAGCCAAAGTAAACTTATCAAAAAGTATGACGGAAATGCCCTCATTGACCTTACTCCAAAAATCTTTACATCTCGTACTACCATTACCTGAATAACGTTATCACACTCGCACTCGCGTCTGACAGTATATCTATCTCGTTTTTTTATATAAATATGTAGGAAGCCGATTGACGGGACTTCGTGGATCAAAAACATTTTGTTATAAAGGCAATGGTAGTATTAATAGTGTTCGGCTGTCTTTCGCTTTCACTCAGGCATACATTTTTTTTGACAGATGCTAGAGAGAGTGTGAGACAGCGATAGAAAACCAAGTAATACTTAATTCTTCGGTTTAACTGTACTAGGGATGTTACAGCGGTGGTTTTATCGGAATCGAAGTCGGAGTACAAGTTTTTAATATTTGGTTTATCGGAAACGGAGGAGGCGGGGGTAAAATAAGTTGTGTGTGTAATATAAAATGTAAGCACGTGCAATGCAGGGTGGACCGCGCGATCAGTTTAAACTTGTTTTTGCTGCTCTTCTACCTCGGATTAAAAAGTATCGGGACCGAAGTCGGAACCGGAGGTCTGGTGTAATATCAATTATAAGTTTCGACTTATCGGAACCCGATTTGAAGTTCCGAATCCTTGGTACTAACATACTGTGATATCTTGAAGGGATCTTTTCATTTGCTGATTTATTCATTCACTGACTTCAATATGTACCAGATATGCTGTACACAGTTGTAGTGTAAATTGTTATGTTATCTCTACCTAGCTCTTCCAAACACACGAACCAGCCCTTTTTGATATCATATAGAATACACATATTATGAAACCGCGATTAGTTTGGGATTGGAATAGCTGTCAATTCATATGAAATATGACGTAAGTATATGGTAAAACCGTCACGTCGAATCCCTTTCTAATCGCGGCTAGATAATACATAGTCGGGTCTTTGTCGTTTTGCATAAGTAGATATTCTTCGCATAATGTGACGTTTAGCGTAATTTGAAAGACATTTGTAAAAGTTACAAGGCCAATCTGTTTACAAATTATGTTAAATTACATTATTTGCAAAAAAGTTATGCTAAATGTGCACCGTGCACCATAACAGTGCAACAAGTCTTTAAACGTGCTTTGGGTAAATGTGCTTGTTTGTCTCTCCCTCTTACTCTCAAGTTTGTTTGTTGTTTTTACCCGCACCAGATATTTTTAAATACTTGTTGCACTTCAACTTTGTTCGTATATTCTTTTTACGCATCACTTTAGTATTTGTTTTTTTGTTTGCTAAGCTAATCACTTTTATTCCATTCATGAAGGGTCATCCATAAATCAAACAAAAACAATATGACAGACGAATACACAGACGGAAACATTCAAACTCAGATTTCATTTCAAACTTATTTTGTTCTCTTTTATGTAAAGGTTAACTAAACTCTATTTTTTTACAAAGCAGTAGTGTAGCTGTATCATGTGTAGTATCATATTATTTTCGATTTTGCTAAAAAAAGTAACATAAATTAAACTAAGTACCATCGTAACGTAAATACTAAAATTGTATTTACCACAGGTACTTCCATGGTCAATACTCATGCAGTATTTACTAAGTATTTACCCAGTAAAATAATTACATACCCGGTATTTACCTTATAGTAACAGCGGATATTTACCTGCCGCAAATGACCCCCACCCAAAATACCCCAATGACTTATGAATGACCCGTAAACCTGTCCATCTTAGCCGATATCGCTAGGCATGCTGCGTTCGGACATCATGTTGGAGTCGCGATGCCCGCACACGGAGAGCCAGTGCGGCAAGCATACGCCCTACTGCTCGTGGAAGCAGGTGGAGATTAACAGCATAGCGTCGGGGTTCGGCCATCTTGGGCCTGTGTCGAGGGAAATCCAGAGGTGATGAGCGCGGCAGGTTGGGAACACGATCCTGTGTCTTTCTTTGAAGGGTAGTCATGAACCGGCTTTAGACAAAGAAATAATCGGATAATTCAAATCTATAACACTTAAACTGTCTCTTAATCTTAGCCTGATTGTGCAAAATGTTACAGAATTAACAACAAACGTTTATACTTGTTGATAATTCTGTAGCTCTGCCTACTCCACCCTGGGAATGAAAGCGTGAGTGTACCTCTATATGTATGGAACACTTACTTTAATTGTACCTATCTAAAGATGTTTTGCTGTATCATAGACTAAACGGGTCTGTTAAGTGATTCATTTAAAAAAACGAACTTATCAATTCGTTGATTAATGTTTAACCAGCAAGGTTTAGTCGCGTCAAAAAAAATATTGGTCGTAGGCTTCGACGAAGCAGCTCGGAAAATACGGTAGGTACCTAAATCGCCTTACGAGCATACGACCACGCGGGGCAACTCTAAATTGCCGGTAAATACCTGTCTGGGAATTGAAAAGCTGGTTGTTACATCAACACGGGTGATATTTGGCACAAAATAATTTATCCTGAATTATCCTTTTCTTGTGTAAAAACCAGGGCCTCTATTCTAGGCGGTAAAAATCATATTGCCTTTGACCTGTTATCGTATGGTTGACGTTTTCATAGCTCTTATTTACTTGACAGTAATGGCGGGGGCCATGACACGTCAAATAAGGATTTGCATTACCGGAGTTGCAAGTGCATAGGCGACCTTAAAACAATTTTTTTAAAAGGCAGGGGGAAATCGTCAAGGGAAATAGTGATTTTGGACTGAGATTGAATATAAACAAAAAAAAAAGCCACCGGATCAGGCTTTAAACAAAACGTCCTTTAATATGAAAGACACAGGATTAAGTTCTTGTTCAAAGGTGAGACGGCGCTTTGTAGAACAAGTTTGTTACCTCATTTGGCTTGGTAAAAGTTATGGTTGATTTTCACGACATATGTACATAATATTCAGTCTCACACGGTATTTTAAAGTTATTAAAAATTATGCTACTTAGTCTTAAACATCATAACATGACTTGGCGTTTTTCAAGGCGCATGAAGGATTTCATTTGTCGTGTCCTCCCGAAGACTACTAATAAGTTGTTATATAAAACTTTTAAGAGAGGATCTTATTAATAGAATTGAGTTTTAAGGGTTCCATGTTCAAAATACGTACGCTTATATTCTAGAAAATGACAATCTTTATTGTGGAAGTAGGCTCTGTTGGCAATTTACAACTCTGAGTCTGCCGGCGCTTTCCAACGGCAAAAAACTCAATAAAAAGTCAATATTTTTCTCAAAAATTCCTTATTACTTAAGCCAGTGTAGTTGAAATAAAATTTCCGCCGGTCTGTCTGTTTATCTGTCCGTCCGTGTCTGTGTGTCTGCTGCCTATCTGTCTGTCTTCATGTCTGTCTGCCAGTTCGTTTGTCACACTCACTTTTTTCAGAAACTATCAGTCACAAAAGCTGAAATTTATGTACCTATAGATATTTATACCGCGCATTAAGATCAACATTATCTTAGATTAAAGTGAGAAACGTATTTTTTATCTCACATTGTGCGAGGATTGTTGGTTTGCTCTTGAAAAACTATTATGTGTATGTTACTATCAAATTATTCATTGATTTAGATTTGGAGTACGTACAGTACACATACAGTCATTTACGTAGATCTTATTAGATTAAAAGGAAAATGTTTCATTGACAAACAGTGTTCACAGGTAGAATAAAAAATATTAAATAATCAGACCTCTTAACTAGTCAAGTATCAAAGAACAGGAAGAGAGATAGATGGATCGCGCACACATGCAAAACATACAAACATTTTAGAAAACATTAAATTCTTCTCTAAAGTTGGTTCAAAGTTTGAAACCAAAACTGAAAAACGAAAAATCTGGAAAGTGTCCTAAATGAAAGCACATATAACGGATTTACAAGAAAAACTGTCACGACTAAGTAAAGAAACGCTGTAAATAAACGTTATGTTTTTCATCCTTCCAAATTGAACGTTTCGTCAATTAACAAATCAAATTGACCACAACATAAATAAGATCCTCCCGAAAGTGTTTAATCTAACAACGTATGGATTGTTCTATTTTTTTACTGGGTTCTTTAAACTCGAACGCTCCAGTGCACTATGTAGTTAGAAAGGAAGGCATGCTGTCAGCTGACAAAGTTGAAATTAAAAAACGTTGCACACCTGACTGAGCTGGCAATTAAGCATTCATTATGAGATTCGAATGGTCTATTTCTTTCACTCTCCAGTGAGTATGTAATTAAGAGAGAGGGAAAGGGAACACGAAGTTAACATATATACCTATTCAGAAATTTCTTGGCAACAAATATTTCAGGTTGAGTCTTGAATATGTTTTTTTAGCCTGATATCGTATTTGTCAGTTGTGAATCGTTTGTTTATTGGATAAGATTTTTTTGTAAATTAATGTAGTAGGATCTTATCTTATTTTGTAGATTTTGTTTAAAATAAACGTTGCTTAGTTCGGTTCGGTTCTTACGTTTGGTCTCTAAAATGAGATCACGAGGGAAAGAGGTAAATCAAAAATCATCGACGAACAATTTACTTTGGCTAGAAACCGCACTAATCAACGTACTTTTACGTTATCTCGTTTGAGATAAGCGGCGATGCTGTTATAACTTTATATTTATTGTTCATTATGAGAGGTGTCTTAATGATGAATAGCGTTTACTAAGATATACTGTATATTTAAATAATATGGTAGTAAACGCTACATGTTAAAGGCATCCTTATCTAACCTTTATCTTTAAAAACTAAACTCGCTTTAATAATTTAATTTACATAATGTAGACTAACGTAGATTGTAGTTTTAACTTAAGGTATGATATTGTATGAACTAATTTGTATGTCCTCGTAACAAGACTAATAAAAAGATTATGATGTGACTGAACTTGATAAATAAATATAAACTAGGTTATAACCTTACCTTTTGAAATCACGTCTGAAACTGTTACCGTAAATTCAAAAATAACCAATAGGTACTGGGAAACTTCCAAAAGTGGGAAGTAGGTATTTACCCCAAACAAAACGTGTATATCCGTGAGGTAAATTGTGTATTTACCTACGCCCTCTTCTACTTTTTTTGCAAGAGATATACAAAGCTGTGTATTTAATTGCATATAAATGCCCGACACTAGTTGCCAGCTGTGTCTGGCGAACTGGCGCAACGTTGCAAAACGTCGCTTGGCATCTCTAGTAATGCTATTTGATGCACATTACTTTAAAACACTTGTAGCATTTTAAATGGAACTTTTTAGTCTGCGTGGTCCTAATGTGTATTTAATTAGTGTTAGATCAATAGATTTCTTATTGACTGATAAGGACCGGTAACGGTTTGGAAAGATCAACTTTATATAATACATTTAAGTCTGTGGGTATATGTAGACGACAACACTTCTAATGTTTCAGCCAGAACACAACTTCCGATAACGAACCAGACACATTTGGAAATAAAGCATTCAATATTAACCAATGTTAAAAGTTATTTGTTTATTTTGACTTGTCCTAATTGGTAAGCGAAATTGAGAGACAGGTTTTAACAAATGTATATTGTATATACAATATGTAAAACTGTAGCGGGTCAATTGTGGCCCCGTTTATCAACGCGGATTTATGTTGATAAAGCATGTGTCACTCGTGCTTTTACATATTTGTAAGAAAGTGACGAATGTTTTATCCACATTGGTCTTAAGCTATAAAGTACAGTCAACCAATTTGATTCCTAGGCCACTATGGACTTTGTCAACGTGACGTTGTAAACCAAATCATAGGGAGTCTCTTACGTTTTGGTTGACAACGTCACTTTAACATAGTCCAAAGTGGCCTAGAAATCAAATTGGTTGACTGTACACCGTGTAGGCCTGCGGGAAATCTTTTAGAAATTACGCTGGTGGTAGGTATACTAGGCTTTTAGAACAATAATTTCAAAGCACAAATGATTTTTACTTGTAATAATTGTAATAAATGCTTTATTGTTTAGTTGAGGTGATGGTTATATTTGATATTTTTAATATAATCGGTTCAACATTTTAGCTAAATGAAAATGTTGTTGTGAAATCCGCCAGTTGATAAAACAGACAGGGTAAACTAAATTTTTATTTATTCTTATTGTGGAGATTAATTGACATGGAGGAAAGGGGTTGTTTGACGCGTATGATCGTATTCGCAATATGATTTAATATGTTTTTATTTACTAGGTGGTAACTTATACAAATAACTATGTTTTAGGTTGAATCTAATTATCATTAAGTTAAATAGCTGAAGTACATATTTTTGAGCGAAAATTAAGACTGTCCTCTTTTGTGACATTTATTTACGCACGAGTTTAAACCAAATACTTTGTGTATTGACAAAATGTTATAGTTTATCTGGAATTAATGTTAAACGAGTTCTAGCGCAACCAACATAGTAGCCAGTCTATGTAAAATGCTAAAAACTTTCTTATAAATTGTAAACTTGATGCAGTATTTGCGCAGTCGTAAAAATAAGCGCTTTTGTCTAAACTCGTAAATATGATCTTATTTCACATTATCTGACTTAAAAACAATCGATGCACAGTTTAAAACAATACTGTTACATGTATTGTGTGTTCGCTATTAACGGACCAAGGCTACTCAGGTTGAGTTAGGTTAGCAAACTAAGCAAGGATTGGACAATGATAACATAATTACCGTTTCAGTCCGTCTCGCTGGGCCTGTTCCGATCTGACTACCTGATGCAAGCACCCGGCAACAAAATAAAGCAAGTGGAGTTTAACACGGTGGCCGCGAGTTTTGGCGCCGTGACAACACATCTTCCCGCCATGTCTCGGTACAGATGCGTTCAGTGGTCGCTGCTTGGGTTGGCCAACTTTAAAAAACAAACAACTTTTTTTTTTTTGTATCGGAGTGGCCAGTGTGCCGAATTATTTAATAGTTCTAGTTTGATGGAGTATGTATGTTTTAGACGAAAAATAAAGTCATTATGTTTATATGTAACCAGCTGTAGTAAAATAAAACATAGCCTATATCACTCAGGATGAATTTAGCTTTAAAAAGGTGAAAGAATTTTTTAAATCGGTGCAGTAGTTTTTGAGTTTATTCATTACAAACATACACACACACAAAAATACAAACCTTTCCTCTTTATAACTAACTATTCCTTGTTTGGTAAACATGTTGGTTGGTCCTTAATTTATTTTTAAAACCATTTAAGTTTAGGAGCCATTGGAATGTTGTTTTTGACGGTGTGGTGTTGTTTAATAGATTTTTTGATAATTTGGTAGTTACTCTCACTAACTGCACATCGACGTGTCGCTTAGTGATTGGTTAGCCATGCGAGGGCCTAATGGCTATCGAGTTATATTGACTTATTATAGCCGTCATATTAAAAAGCATATTTCATGTTGTTTGTCTTATAAAGTTGGCCTATATTAGGGTAAATGGATACTTTGTGTTAGCTTTCATACTTCACGTGCGTGTTGTGGAGTTAATGTCTATTGTGGTGTGGCCAGTAGTAAAAATATATATTATGTATTATGTTAAATAGATGGCGTGAGTCATGTGTAATTTAAGTAATAATACGAGGGCTGCTACTTATGTAACCGGAATAGAAAAAATAAACAAACGTACATGGCTAAATATGGTTTTATTGTTTTTCGAAGTATTCTCCGTGATAATCGATGCACTTTTGCATACGTTGAAACCAATTTATAAAGCACTTTTTCCACTCTGACTGAGGTATCTCCAAAACGTGCTGTCTGAACGCGTCGACGGCATCTTCACGGGTCGAAAATCGTTGACCACGTAATTTATTCTTTACATTTGGAAATAAATAGAAATCATTGGGTGCCAAATCAGGGCTGTAAGGTGGATGACCCGTTAATTCTATATTTTGACCTTCCAAAAATCGAGTCGTTTCACGTGATGTATGACAGCTGGCGTTATCATGGTGCAGAATGATTCTCCGTCGCTGGTTGTTTTTCCGTATTTTTTCAAATACTTCCGGCAAACAAATGGTCGTGTACCACTCCGAATTAACCGTTTTACGATTCTCTAGGGGCACTGTAGCCACATGGCCATTAATACCAAAAAAGCAGGCCACCATTTGCTTCAAGGTGCTTTTTGCACGAGTTACTTTCGTAGGGTTCGGCTCATTTTGAAACACCCACACCGTTGATTGTTGTTTAGTTTCGGGATCATACGCATAGATCCAGGATTCGTCACCTGTGTAGATATTATAAACAGCTTTTGAGTCACCACGGTTATATTTTTTCAACATTTCCTTGCACCATTCGACGCGAGCCTCTTTTTGATCCTTAGTTAAGTTGTGCGGGATCCAACGCGAACAATTTTTTTTCACAGCTAAGTGTTCATGTAATATCTTATTAATGCTCGTCATACATATGCCTATAGTCGCCTCTATCTCGCGATACGTAACATGACGGTCATGCATTATAAGTTTTCGCACAGCTTCAATATTTTGTGGTACAACGACCGATTTCGGGCGACCATCCTTAACTTCGTCCCTGAGCATACTACGTCCACGATTGAACTCACTAAACCAGTGATACACAGTAGTTTTGGATGGAGCTTCATCACCAAAAGTCGAAGTTAGTTGATCTATGCACTGTTGTTGCGTTAAACCACGCCGAAAATCGTAATAAATCATAGCACGAATATTTTCACGAGTGAGTTCCATTCTTGCAGCGAGATTAAAATTTAAACCCGCCAAAAACAAAAGACTAGCGTACATAAGAAAAAAAATATATAGCGGCCAGTATTAAAAAAAGTTCAAATTTTACCATGGAGGTCAGATATAGCGTTTAAAAATGTTGGAATCCTGGATTCCGGTTACCTAAGTAGCAGCCCTCGTACCTCTATAGTCCTTAACCCCTGGAGCGTCGGCGATTATAGATTTTCATACATTTACTATGGAATGTGCGGCAATGACGCTGTTGCCATGGACGGGTTAAGGAGATACATACTAAATAAATATATCTTTAATTATTTTCGTTTTCTGATCTGAGAAACTGACTACACCATCTAATAGATAAGAAATCACTGTCTTGTGTGTTGTTTTCACCATCGCTCACCTTTTCATTTTTAGGTACTGTATTCGCTGTACAAAAAAGTTTCGTTGTTTAAAATGAGTCTTAAGATGACATTGTTACCAGCCTTTTTCCTTGGATTGTTTCCTACATCTTGCTCATAAATATTTGTTCCACAGACATGACCATCACATTACAAAACACCAAAGTATCCAAGATACCCTTAAGTCTAAGCAGCGAATATCAGTCGACATCTCTCATGTGGCTGTCCCTTTCTTCAATGCACGCTATACATCCATCTCTTTCACATCACAATGGACTTGCTTCTATCCATATCTTTATTTTGACGTTTGGTGCACTGTACGCTTTGCTTTTTGAAGTCACTTTTTTATTTGTTTTTATATTATGTTGGTATTAGAATAAGTGGAAGTAGTTTTGAAAATGTTTGCGTGCATGTATTTTTTTAGTGCTTTGTTGAGTTGGCAACACTTGAGAGATGTTACCTGTCACACCTACGTGTCAGTGCCGTGATGTAACATGTACACATGAAAGGCTCCCATGTTAAAGCTCTAAACTCGACTCTATAGCATATTATCGGTTACTCTTGCTATGGGTGTATAACTTGGCACAAAATTGAACTTTGTTTTCTCCCCACTACTTTTTTCCAAACTAACGTTTAAAAAAATGTTACAACTGGATTTACTACTAAAATTTGCAAAATATTGGGTATAACATATAGGTCCTTAGCTTAACTTAAACGCATTTGTTAGGATTTAAAAAAATTGAAAAATTTTTGGGGGACAGATGAATTCTGTTTTAACTAATAATCGTAGTTACTCTTTTATTTAACTGCTGGCGATATCGTATTACAAATAAGAATGCTACGTTTTCTTTTGAGAAATAAGTAGATTGAGTGGGATTTATACCTTAGCTTATTAATATAGAAATTGTGTTAGGTACGAGGGCTGCTACTTATGTAACCGGAATAGAAAAAATAAACAAACGTACATGGCTAAATATGGTTTTATTGTTTTTCGAAGTATTCTCCGTGATAATCGATGCACTTTTGCATACGTTGAAACCAATTTATAAAGCACTTTTTCCACTCTGACTGAGGTATCTCCAAAACGTGCTGTCCGAACGCGTCGACGGCATCTTCACGGGTCGAAAATCGTTGACCACGTAATTTATTCTTTACATTTGGAAATAAATAGAAATCATTGGGTGCCAAATCAGGGCTGTAAGGTGGATGACCCGTTAATTCTATATTTTGACCTTCCAAAAATCGAGTCGTTTCACGTGATGTATGACAGCTGGCGTTATCATGGTGCAGAATGATTCTCCGTCGCTGGTTGTTTTTCCGTATTTCTTCAAATACTTCCGGCAAACAAATGGTCGTGTACCACTCCGAACTAACCGTTTTACGATTCTCCAGGGGCACTGTAGCCACATGGCCATTAATACCAAAAAAGCAGGCCACCATTTGCTTCAAGGTGCTTTTTGCACGAGTTACTTTCGTAGGGTTCGGCTCATTTTGAAACACCCACACCGTTGATTGTTGTTTGGTTTCGGGATCATACGCATAGATCCAGGATTCGTCACCTGTGTAGATATTATAAACAGCTTTTGAGTCACCACGGTTATATTTTTTCAACATTTCCTTGCACCATTCGACGCGAGCCTCTTTTTGATCCTTAGTTAAGTTGTGCGGGATCTAACGCGAACAAATTTTTTTCACAGCTAAATGTTCATGTAATATCTTATTAATGCTCGTCATACATATGCCTATAGTCGCCTCTATCTCGCGATACGTAACATGACGGACATGCATGATAAGTTTTCGCACAGCTTCAATATTTTGTGGTACAACGACCGATTTCGGGCGACCATCCTTAACTTCGTCCCTGAGCATACTACGTCCACGATTGAACTCACTAAACCAGCGATACACAGTAGTTTTGGATGGAGCTTCATCACCAAAAGTCGAAGTTAGTTGATCTATGCACTGTTGTTGCGTTAAACCACGCTGAAAATCGTAATAAATCATAGCACGAATATTTTCACGAGTGAGTTCCATACTTGCAGCGAGATTAAAATTTAAACCCGCCAAAAACAAAAGACTACGTAAGATAAGAAAAAAAAATATAGCGGCCAGTATTCAAAAAAGTGAAAATTTTACCATGGAGGTCAGATATAGCGTTTAAAAATGTTGGAATCCCGGATTCCGGTTACTTAAGTAGCAGCCCTCGTATACAATAAAAAGCAATGCTTTTAATAGAATTATCAGAAGAATGTACAGCGCAGTTTTTTTCACGGACGCTCCACTGACAGGATGTTGTGTACATGTTATGCCGCGAGACTTTCTTTTTAAATTGTGTTGTCTGTCCAGTCGTTGCTGGGTTTTGTCAGGGGTACACATCTTTCAAATTGTATTAAGTGACATCAAAGGTGTTATTTTGATGTCGGTTAAATTCATGCAATGAGAGAACACTTTTCAGCTGTTTCAGATGTTTAGCTGTCTGGGATCTTTCAGCTTCGTTTACTTGACAATTCACGTATGTATGACATAAAGGAAGAAAGAACTGACTTAAAATCAGTGCGTTAAGACAATAGTTATTTGTTCAACAAGAGAGCAAAGTTGGTTTTTGCTGCGAGTGATGATTTTGAATCCCGAGTAAGCGAAGGATTCTATTATTGAATCACGAGCGTAGCGAGTGATTCTAGGTTAGAATCCTGAGCGTAGCGAGGGATTCAAAGATACGAGACGTAAAAAACTTTGGTCTCGTGTGAGACATACAACTTTTCACCTCAGCAGCGAGAACAACACAGCGTGAAGCTGGTAGGGCCAACGCAGGTCTTCCGTTGTGACCATTTGGTGAATACACGACTAAATAACGACACGATCGCATATGCATCAATCACAAGCATTTTTGCAAAATACTAATAAAATAAAAAGTGGAAAAAATAAACATGAAACAGATAAAACCTGTCACTCAACTTAATAATGCCGTAGTGCAAACACAACTTTATACAGCTTTATGTAGTCTGTGGCTTTAAAAAAAACCTAACTAGGCCTTGTCTATGGCTATTGGCTATGGCGGACAAATTAACAAAAATTACATCGTCATTTACATTACATTACTTTTTTTTTTTAAGTACAATAATCCCGCTATTTTTGAAATGCGTTCTGAAACTGCCCCCGCGGTTTATGTCACGAAATTAAAGATTGTTAAAACGATAACAAAATTATGTAGATACATAACTTCTTATTTTTCATTAATTTTGTCTTCAAAACATTAAATAAAAAAAATGATTGTACCTACTGTATAAAATAGTTATAATAAACACATTTCAAAGTTTAACAGATAGTTTTATTTGCAATTTTACGGTTATGTGTGCATCCGAACGTGCGTTTCTTTTTGGGCCTACTATGTGTGGAATTTGAAAATCGAACTTCGAATCAAGTTGTTTCTATCTCTCGCTTTTTTCCTATCGAAGTGAAAGTGACAGAACAAAGTGAAGTTTAATTTTTTCGAATGTTGTGAGTAGCCCCAGCACTGCTCACGGCATTTAAAAAAAATAATTAAAAAGCTACTTTGCCTCTCGCTCGCAGCAAAATTGAATTTTGCTCACTGTTTTTAAGCAGCAAAACCTGCTTGTTTGAGCTGCTGAGGTGAAAATATTATTTCAATTGTCTGTCTGTGATTAACATGTTAAACGTCGCAAAAAAAAACAAATATTTTAATAATTCAATACAGCTAGGTTAATTTGTTGACTACCTACTTCTCTCTCATTTACCTACCAAAAGCGTTGCCAGAAAGAGACTACGCGATAAAACGTTACCAACAGACGGTTACTCGAAACAAAACCGTTTTGGCAGATGTTTTACTAAAAAAAAAAACTGTGACTTAAAACTGCTTGAAATATTTTTACATTTGATTTTGTACGTTATATTAATTGAGTAAAGACGACGGTTTTATATTAAAACAAATATAAATCATCAAAATAAAACATAAAATACTAATTGACATACGAGTAATACATAAATGTGACTACAACGTAAATGAAGACTCAAACACGATAATCATAACAAAATCAAATAATGGTGACTTGTGTTTAAATAGGCCATTGAACGATGTTTCATTAGTACCAGTCATTGGGTTTACTCGTTATCTTTAATGTATGTAATTACAAGTAAAATAATCTTAAGAACATCAGAGCTATCTTCTAACGTATGTAGGTAGGTACGCGACGGACATTTTATTTATTTATTTATTTATTTATTTTATTTATTTGGGGCATCAACAGCAATACATTTTATTAAAACAAGTTCAACATGATACAAAACAAAATTTTAAAGACATTTTGACAATACATTGACTGATACGACTATAGATGCATGTACGTACGGGGCATTAGTTTCATAAACGAGTATCCCTTTCAACGTCCAAATGTTTAGGAAATTCATTCCGGGATGCTTCAAACGTAGTGTCATAATAGCATTGTTTTTGTAAACATCGGCTTGGGTTACTTGCTTCATATTACTAGGCTTCCATAGTACTTAAGATGCACTTCTATAGCAATTTCTACCTTTGTGCATTCAATTATTTTTTGGATAAATACCCATTTGCCTACCGATTTGATAATTATCTAGTTAAACCCAAGATGCTGGGTAAATACCTAGATTTTACCCAATCGGTAGGCATAACTTTAGGTTTAGCCAAGTATTTACCAGACGGGTGTAATGGGTATTTACCTACGACCCATCTCTAGTCCGTAGTTCTTTATCATCTAGCACTTTCATTATCCTTACAAATATATTGTTTTGCCTTCGCGTGTGCTCTCCTTACTGGTAATGTTAGCATGATATATAAAACTGTTTTTGAATTAATTTTATGTTAGTTTAATATTGTTGGCATGATAGATTAGTTATTGTCGTGTTAGCGTTTTAGTTAAGTATGCACGAGTTTTATTTGTTGCATGGAACTAATCGTAATATGTGTTAAACTTTTACAATACGTGTGTAACGTTGTTATTTACATCAAGAGGGCGGTGGAAGAGTGGTTTCATTATAAAATTACAAAAAAAAACTTCTTAGTACTCAATCTAGCAAAGTGTAATAAGCGACACTCATCTGCCAGCCTCTTAATTTAATATAGTCCTACTTGTCGAAAGGCAATTTGTTAATTTTATGAGTGATATTTTATGGTATGGAAATGTCAGTTAGCAACAGACTGTAATTTTCACACATTTCGAGTATCTACTACTCGTAATTTTTTTGAATATTATTCAAGATTATTTACTATAGTTTTGTGTTACTTTTCAAAATTAGTTATCATGTTATCTTGCATGTAATCAGTAGACGTAGTTGCCCAAGAAAACTTTTTTTGTCTTACCTATAATATACCAATGTATTTATAATTTTCAGTTACGTCTTACGTCAGTTGGGATTCCCAGAAAAGCTTGAAAATGTAAGTATTTTGAACTATACTACATATGCGACAGTAATTGTGTTTGTTTATTATTATTACGCTTTCATAGATAAACTGCTGATCAGTTAAATTTTGCAGGGAGATAGCTTTAAATTTGGACCCTAAGACTATTTATATATATATATATATATAGACGATAGAATAGTGCCACTCCGTGTTTTCCCGTGGATGTAGTAAGAGGCGACTAAGGGAATAAAGACTGGTAGTACTGTTAGGCGATGGGCTTGCAACCTGTCACTAATATACTGGTAAACATCTTAGCCTAATTGTGCAAAATGACATTACAGAATTATCAACAAGCTTTTAGATTTGGTAATTCTGTACGTAGCTTTGCCTACACCACTCTGGGAATAAAGGCTTGAGCTTATGTAGAATATTATTACTATTGATTTTCTTTAGATGCCTGAAAACAAAGCGCTGTCTGGCCTCTGCTCTGGCATAACCCAGGCTTTCGATCTCTTCGGCGTACCAGGGGCCGTGGTCCTGTTCGTGGTCGAAGAGGTCTCCTACAACATCTGCGACCAGAGGTTCCATGAGTTTGAGATATCGGAGACCAGGCCGGAGATTATGGTGAGTCTTCAGAGAAACTTAAATGAAATGGAGAATTTTAAAAACCTAGGAACCTAAAAAAATATTCTACAATCTGTTTCTACACCTTTATGTGTAAACTATGTCGAAATATATTTGCGAGAGCCGTACTCTTAAGCCAATTAGCGGTATCTCAAAGGGCATTGGGTAAATTTGTTTGAAGATAATTGTCATATTTTTTTTCAGCGGCCACGGATGATTTTTACGTAGTTATTTAGAGGGCTTCGAAATACACATAGAAATATATAATTTATGGTGTTAAATAATATCGGAGCAGAGATATAAAAGATTTAAGTATTCAGTTTTGATACTAAAAGTACGGCCAGGTATGAATATTTAAATATCTCGGCTCCGATGCACTTAAGAGCATTACATTACATAACAAAATATGTTTATTTTGGATAATTCTATCATAATTTACCACTTTGAATAATGGCCGCTCACCTTGAAAATGTATGACTTTTACGAATGACAACACTTTTACCCAAACCCCTTTAACAGCCTAAGCACATTCAATCCTATCCTACAGTAATAATAAGGTTGGGATTGCTATAGGAGTTTTATCTGACATACCGCCATTTCGATTAGCAGGGCAGCGTACGCTCCTACTTTAGAACAGACGTTGGGAGATTTTTACACTCCTTGACAAGACGTTTATGTGAACTGGTTTGAGGATTATTGATTTAACTAAATTCAGTGAGTTTTTTTACCCAATATAATTATGGTTTTATTTTTATCAACACAGACTTATCCATATTAGTCATTACGTTTGACGTTAAAGCGACATAAAATGCTACCGGGTGCCGATCATTAACCATATATAATAATAACTGTTCACCTGTTCGGGACCTGGTCAATGAGATACAATGACTTCAAAAATGTCAAACCCGTCTTTTTGGGTCTTATCCGATCTCGCTAGTTCAAGTCAAATATTGTTTGTCAATTTAGTAACGTACTCTCGCCTCTTCAAGTTCCAATTTACCAAGATAATGCTTAAATCTGGCTGTGTGAGATTAGGGTCTCCCCAGACCTATCGACGCGGAATCGGCTTGAGCCGGTAAGAAAAAGTTTTATGTCCGTGCAGTAAGAGTGAAATAGGTATCACTCGGCTCGGCTCGACTCGGCTCGGCGATGCGAACGGAACGACGTCGTTTTCGATCTTGTTGCGTGGACATAAAACTTATTCTTACCGGCTCAAGCCGATTCCGCGTCGATAGGTCTGGGGAGACCCTTACTCGCTGAGTTTAACCATTAATTTTCCAATATAACAATGGGTTTAGGATGTCGTTGGGACTGCCTCGTTTCTGTAGTGCATCAGGCATGTTTGCCGAGGCTCGTGTCGATGGCTTTCAGGCCATAATGCGCAAAAGAGTTGCCTCCCTGATGCGTCAAAATAGTGGGAGTACCAGCAGCCTCCTAAACAAGATCCTAGATAGGTTGCACTGTCCCATAGCTCGCCACTGGAACGCAGTCCATGTGGAGCCCAGAGGGGACATTTTATCTTAATTTTTTACATTTTATGTGTTTGTTTGCTAACATAGTTTTAAGAGTATTGTTTGTTACTAATCATCTATGAACTGTATATTCATTCTGGATCGAAATAAATGCTTATTATTATTATTATTATTATTACTATTGTATTTTCAGATATACAGGAAGACACTAAATGAAATTTACGAAGAGGGTCAACTTAATGACAAGAAACAACTCATAATGTGAGTTCGTTTAACATTAATATTGTATTTTCTTGATTATATACTTTGGCCCGACTTTTTCTGCGGCGAAAGAGCATAGAGATATACGAAGCTGGCCGCATGAGGCGATTTTTATACATTTGTAATTTCCGCTCTCCGCTTCGCGTATCGTACCGCTGTAAGCTTATGGTCGTGCCCCAGGCGCGAGGACGCAAAAATATGTTCGAGGCGTACTACCCCGACGAACATATTAAGCAGTTTAGTGCATTGTCGGGTAATTTATCGCCTACTCAAGTCCAAAGTTTTGTTCTGTGTTTCATTTCCCAAATTTTCAGACTGTATCATTGTATGTATTCAGTTAAGAAGTCGTTCCTGAGACAGGAATAGTAATAGGTAACAGCAGTGTTTTATTGCTGTTAGTTGTTACCAATATTTAAGAACTTCATGGTTGTGCAATGTGTCAGTATTGACTTATCTGCATAGTAAGTCAAGTGTAAAAATATGTATCGAAAGAATCCTCTCATAAATATAGTTACCGTTCTCCCATATTTCACTGGACTGTAAACTCCATACCAATACACGTGTCTTATTTAGTAAACACTTTTATAACCTCAAAATGCTCTTTTCCCGTAAAATAACAATTTTGTTATAAAAAAAAACTAGCTATGATGTAAAATCAGGAGTATGATGTGCGAAATGTGGTCTCTAGTTGCTTTATTCAGCAGAGAATGGCCGTTTTAGCCAAATAGATACTTTTTGAGGTTATAAAATTGTTTACAAAATTAGACAAGTCAATTGGTATGGGGTATACAGTGCTGCATTGATGTATTGTTTCAGTGAAGGCAAACCGGTGGCGGTGGTCTACTACAGGTCGGGCTACGAGCCCGCGCAGTACCCCTCCTCCCGCGAGTGGGATGCGAGGCTCCGCGTCGAGCAGTCCACGTGAGTATGGCGTTCTGCTGTCCTCGTCATCGCAGAGCTTAATGCAGTTGTATAAGTAGTTGGGCGATGATTATGATCCGTGGCAACTTGAAATTTACTAATAAACTACTTACTTTACTAATATACTATTTTTTTCCGTGTAACACGAAACGTTGCGTCAAAGCAAAGAATGGCAACACGTTTCACAAATAATGGTGATTTTCAGTAATCTGCAACTACATGAGGGTTTTTAGTTCCGAGATGAAATCGTTTCAAAACGAATTAATGTTTGCGGAGGTCGAAGCTAAATAAATAACGTACATAGGTAGATTTTAGATTTATATTTTGTCATGTGGAGCAGTCTCAATTTGTCTTGCTAGACGTCCTGATTTCCGCAGGACATCCTGATTTTCAGGGGTCTATGGACACGATATGTTCCTATTTACCCTTGTTCCGGACGCTAATTGTCCCGTATTACCACATCGCCAGTGTTCATAAATCATTATGTATGATACTAATTCATAACAACCGAGAAGGCTAAAAACGCTTGGTCACAATTGGCATTGCAAGAGGGCTGTAATTCGGGCGATTTTTTAAAGTTATTGTCACGATTTGAAAACCCAAGTTCATTTGTTTTTCTACCACAGTCCCAATTTCTGATAGAGTACACCAGCCCCCTATTTCATAATCATGACAATGACAGGTGACGGGTGACATTTCAGTGTACACTGCGCAGGTTATATGAAACTCAGTGATGTATCAGCGTGTTAACTTTGCAATGTATACCGAATTGTCACATGTCATTGTGAATAGGTGAAATAGGGTATGTAATAATCAGAGATCGGACAAATGGGCGTCATCACTCGGAATAATGTGGACATGACTCCAAAACTTTTAATTCAACTAATTAAATTATATTAATTGTTTTTTTACCTGGAGTTTTATCTTGATACTTTGCATTACCGTAATAAATAAATAATGCAAAGACGTAAGGAGTGGCCATTATATTATTAATATACTTAAGTTTGCTCCATTAACATCAGTGGATTGCGAAAGGAGTTTTTCACGTCATAAGTTTATTTTAGCCGTGAAAAGGAATAAACTAACCACAGAAAATTTATGAAAATTACTGTTGATTTGCTTTAATAAATCTACACAATAACAAGTCTTTGTATTATTTATTTATTACTGCCTTGCAAAGGAAGTAAATTATTTTCAGGGTAAGTAATCAATTAATGTAATTTGATTAGTATAATTAAAATCTTTAGAGTCATGTCCACATTATTGCGAGTAATGTCGCACATTTATCCGATCTTTGGTAATAATGGTGAAATAGGGGGCTGGTAATCGTAGTCTTGACTCACAATGATATGTTTTTCCACAGCGCAATAAAATGCCCGTCGATCCAGTACCAGCTGGCCGGCACCAAGAAGGTGCAGCAGGCGCTGGCGGCGC
The DNA here is from genome assembly GCA_963966035.1 of Acleris laterana. NCBI lineage: Eukaryota > Metazoa > Arthropoda > Insecta > Lepidoptera > Tortricidae > Acleris > Acleris laterana. The sequence continues at coordinate 10,485,177 of OZ014458.1, read as the reverse complement.
CCGGCGTGCTCGAGAAGTTCATGGGCGCCGGCGCCAGCACGGGCCGCGTGCGCGACATCTTCACCGGCCTCTACTCGCTCGACTTCGACGACACCGGCGAGCGCGCCGTCGAGATGGCCATCGCCGACGCCGAGAGGTCGGTGCCCAAGTGCCCAACAACACAGGGATGTTGAACTGCACTATCATCATCATCATCATCATTTCAGCCTATTGCAGTCCACTGCTGGATGTAAGCCTCCCCCAGGGTTCGCCGCAAGGCCCGATCTCCCGTTTTCGCCATCCAGTCACCACCAGCCACTTTTTTCAGGTCGTCGGTCCATCTGGCTGGAGAGTGTCCGCACTACACTACTCTACTGCACTATAATCTAGTAATATCAATTGAAAAACGGGAAACAAAAAGTATCATAATGATTTAAAGTGACACGAGAAAATGCCGGCAAATTTAAAATATCACTAGCTGGTGCAGTAAAACACAACTGATATGGCTTACCAATGTACTTACGCAGAATTTTCGAAGCGCGGGAACCAATCAGCATGATTCACGCGTTGCGTGGTTGTATTCTGTGCTATTATTGGTTATCAGTGACGCCATGTTGACACGCGCCCGCGTGTCATTCAGTCAACCGTCAAAAGTGCGTGAGGAAGATGGAAAAAATAGATGCAATTTAATTTGCGCTTTGTAATCGTACGTATATGATCGTGGGTTTTAATCGTGCTTTCGGAAATCATCAGAATCGTTGTTCATGTCTGCGCGAACGAAGTTTCACGACACGCTACATAAATTGTGTTCTACTGTACCTCACAGTCTGACCAGTCAAAGGTGACACAAGAAAATGGCGGCAAATACAAAATATCACTACCATAATGTGACAGCTGGTTTCATAGGTAAAATGGTTGCCATTTGAAGAATTGGAAAAAATGATATCACCACTCTACTTTCGAAATATTTGCGTATTTTTTTCACTCAACTAGTCACCGTTGCCCTCTCCCCGCACGTTATGCTGACCCCGGCTCTCAATGAAGTTGCATGTCTATAGCTTGAATATTTCCAGATTCGTGTTGAAGCCGCAGCGCGAGGGCGGCGGCAACAACCTGTACGGCGCGGAGGTGCGCGAGGCGCTGCTGCGCATGCGCCACAGCCGCGAGCGCGCCGCCTACATCCTGATGGAGAGGATCCTGCCGCCGCTGGTAACTATACTACCTTTAGGCTTGCGGTGCTATAAAGAAACGAGTGATGGTGCTGGGGCGCATCTAGGATTTTAATGAGAGGGGGGGAGGGGGGGGGGGCTATGACCTCCAAACCTACCCCTCCTCAGATCATGTCCTCCAGTTTCCTCTCTTTAGCATAAAATTCATGATACTGCCGTCTTCTTTCCTGGCAGGGCAGGAAAATTAGGAATGGATTATAATTTTCTGTAAAAATATTTTCTTTCGTCGTTCGTAACTTTTTATCGGGCAGACATACAAAATAAACATGTATTTAAGATCGAAAACTTGGGTTTTTATTAGGACGCTATTACTTAACAATATAGATCAAAAAATCAATTGTAAGGCAGAAACCCCTGTAGATCGGACTAACAACCAAGAATATTTGATCTACGTGGCTCACGTGTGTACTGTACCGAGCGTTAATTTGAGACTTATTTAAAAAAAAGATAGGCTTGAAGTAGTCAATGTCATTAGATAGAGGTGCCAAATCATCTGTAACTTATAGGAAAAACCTTATTATTGTACAGATGTAGTGCAAAATGATTTTCCTTCGTCCTTTATCGGAAAAGTTCGTATTTATCGTGCTCTCTCAATTAGCTTCAGTACCCATCTTACAGCCGTAGGGGTAAGTCGCATCAGCAGACGAATATATATATAGAGTGGCTAACACGCAATTCAAATATTCGCTATAGTTTTGATTATATTTACAGTTTACTTATAAAAAGGTTGTATTGGTTGTATTACCATGCCGAAACCTCGAAATCGGTTAATAAATCCAGTCCAAGGAATTATATTTAATATATACCTGTATTTCTTATCAGAAAATAGCAAATTCAAAAATAGCAAAAACTCAGAGTATTTTGGCAAAGTTCAACAGCTAATTTCGGACGCAACAGGCATATCTAAACCTACAATAAGAAAATTTTTGAACCAGGAAGAAGAATATAGAAAAAATAAAGATGCCATCACAAACAATATTAAGCTGGGAAGACCACGCAAGAAATTCTATCTAGATCTTGATGATTTTGATTACGCAGTGATACGACGAATGGTTTATAACTTTCATCTGATTTATAAACAAGTTCCTACAATAAGAGCACTAAAGTCCAAATTAATAGAAACAATGAATTTCAATGGCTGTGATTTTACACTAAGAAAGATACTACGCCAAATGGGTTTTCTATTCAAGAAAAGTACTAACAATAGAAAAATGCTGATGGAAAAAGGTGACGTTAGACTTAAAAGAGTAAAGTACCTGGACTTAATAAGGAAGTACAGATCTGAAGGCAGGGATATTGACCAATAAAAATTGAGTTCAGTTTGAACCAATAGTGGCTGTTGTTTATACGTAACCATAGCAACCCTTTTGGAACTACCAATAAAGACTAAGTTCAGTTAACGAATAGTGGCTGTTGTTTATACGTGACCATAGCAACACATTTGTAACGACCAATAAAAACTTGAGTTCAGTTTGAACCAATAGTGGCTGTTGTTTAAACGTGACCATGGTAACCATGTATCTGTGGGCCATGTAGTGAAATGACATTCATTATGACGGAATGTGTCATACTCGGTCGATAAGCAGATACTGATAACTTATACTGAGCAAGCAAAAACAGATCTTAAGGTGGTCAACCATTCCGCGATTGTACATTGGCATTTTTCAAAGGATGTTTGAGGAAAGAAGTAATAGAGGTATGTGGTTCAGGTGTCAGGGTACGTGGTGCGGCCGGGCGCGGCGGTGCCTCCGCAGCTCACCGACCTGGTCTCCGAGCTGGGCATCTTCGGGGTCATCATCGGGTGAATATTACAATACAATACACTTCATCGAACGCCATACTAGTTACATTTAAACATAGTGGACAAATTGAACCTTTGAGTGACAACAACGGTAGCGATAAAAAGACTATTAAAAAATATTGCGTTTTTTTCCTAGACTTTCATTTGTTTTTATCAATGATGAATGTATACAAACCACTGGTTCGACGCCAATCACGAATATTTTCGTCATAATTGCCAGTCTTTGAGGCAAATTTTTGATTTTTGCTCTGGTTTTCTGTCTCGCGTGGAGGTTTATAGTTCTAAACCTTCAGTAGCTATAAATAAGTAAGATACTGACTAAAAAAAATATGACTAAAAAAATATGGAATAAATGGATGAGATTGGCAACATGATCCAACTTTTACGCAAAAACTGCTGTGGTGGTTGCCACTTGAAAATAATAACGTTCAGCCCTTCACCACATCAAACTCTAACGGCTCTTTTTATATCTCTTCTACTCGCCTGTAAATCCTTCATTGTTATTATGACTTCACGACCTAACATGACTTTACAGGACGAAGGAAAAGATCCTCTACAACCGCCAGGTGGGCCACATGCTGCGGACCAAGCTAGCGGACGCCAACGAGGGCGGGGTCGCCGCCGGCCTGGGCGCTCTGGACTCCCCATACCTTCTGGATCTCTAGCATACGCCTATACATCGGTAGGGTTGTAGTGTTCGAGATATGGCCAGAGGGTAGACAAGTTACTCAGCGAATGTTAACGACTGCACAAGGCAAAGATACAACGATGGCATACGACAGATACTCTTAAAGTGTGCTCTACGGAGCCTTTCATGGGGTCTACTCCAAAATATGAACATGTCTTCAGGTTTTTTCAGTTATAAACAATGTTAAATACCTCATTTTTATTTATACTATAGAATCTTTCGAAAGGTTTTTAGGGGCTCCGTAAAATATGAAATGTTTCAAATGGTTCGCCGCTAAAAAGTTCGAGGCCACACTGGCTTAAAACATAGATGTGGTAGGAGAAAGGAGTTTATATACTGTGGGTTTTTGGAATAAAGTTGGAAAATATCACCTTAAATTTACTTACGTATCTCTTGTATTTGCTCGCGAATGAAGAAAAGATGCAGGATGTTTTTTTTTCTCTTATGATGCAAAGATACGTGATGTGAGTCAAGTTATATTTTTTTAAGCACTAGCCATTGGAAGTTACCTACTAAAAACTCAATAATCACGTGCCCTTCTTAACATTGACGTTGGCAGAATCATCGACAGTCTTTATGGAGTCATAACATACAAAGCGGTAGTCTTCAGTTTTGAATGGCGTACTTGACATAGCATTGAATTTGTTAGTAGATTTCAGAGCTAATATCTGTTAACGTATTGTTAAAAATAACGCTGCCGTGGAACTTAATTAACAACTTTACATTTTACTCTGAACTGAGCGCAGAATTATCAGCTTTAATTTTATGTAGAATTATGTACATTTTTATTGAATTTGTATTACAAAAACTATAGTTCCCGCAAGTTAGAAGTCAATCCTGACACCTGTCAACGTAGAATGTGTATCCTTCTATTTGAGGTTATAATTTGTACTGAGATGATATCTGTCTGTCAGATTCATAAGTTGCGAGAACTATAGTTGTAATTCACGTTATTATCCGAAAGTCCCATTTTGGCATGAATTTTGGCATGGCCTTTTTATCGTCTACCCTTTTTGTTGTTGAGTATTTTAATATTTTGTAGGTTATTGTAAACGTGCGACAGCCTAAAATATCGCACTTAAGTTGGTTGTGCCTTTTTAATACTAGAAAAGAAAAACGAAACGTCCAGTGAAATTGTAAGTCACATAATTGGTCACCATCGTGCCTCATGTTACTCTGTTGAATCATACGGCTACGTTAACCTTTTCATTGCTAATAACGGAGTTGTCACGTTTGACAGAACAAAATAATCCTTCAGATGGCACCGTTAGGTTGCAATTCGTACTGTAGGCTAGAAACTAAGGTCGACGACGTCAATAAAACTTGTGAACGATGTAAACAAATTAATACTGTTTGACACATAACCTCAAATATTCGCCAAGCCTGTTATTAAATATTACATATAATAAATAATTATTTTAATATGAAAATAATGATCTAGTGTATAAAGCAAAAACCTTACTTGATGTTTAAAAGTACTTGATTATCGAGTAATCATGGTGAATTGGTTAGTCTGGTTTTGTTTACACCTTTTGGCAAGTTCTATTGACGTCGACTTTAGACAAGATGCATTCTGCAAACACCGTCTTTATCGAAAATTTATTGACGTTAGCTGCTGGACCATCGCGTCGAGTGCCTATATTAATACCATACATTTAGCTTGTTTTCGAATATCGTTAGCGTTATGCATGTTTTTTAGAACACCCGAGCTTTTTATTCTACTTTTCTAGCTGATCTTGGTTCGGTATCGCAATCATATTGTTTGTTATGACAACTTTTATTTCACTTGACAGTAAGAGCTGTCGTAACGTCATCAGTGTGTCTGCGATATCAGAGCAAGATGGGCTAGAGTAGAATAAATATTCTGTTTATTTGCTGTCATAATATCGCGTGTGTCGATTATTTTGTATTATCATATTGAGAAGGTTTACAAAATGGCGGATAATTGTTAGTATAATATTAATTGGAGTTTTTGTTATACACATTTATTTCACTTTTTGGTTGTCTTAAGAATAGTTTTAAAAGCACTTCTAATTTAAAAGTTTTATTGTCTATATAAAAATATATGTAATGATTTGAAATGTATTTATTAATGACATTCCAACGCTATTATGTGTATAATTTTTAAATATTATACCAATATGTTATCAAAACTGTTATTTAGTTCCAAGTATAGGTGAAAAACTTAGTAAACCCCACTTGCAAGTAGTTGTACTAACCCTTTGACATTTTATATTTAATCTGTTATGACCCTTTCACATTTTATATAAATTTAACGTAAATTCCATATTAGTTTTGTATACAACTATACTCGGGAGCAATGAAATCGAGCAACTTTCTATGGAAATTCAGTACTAAGCGGCTCGATTTCTTTGCTCTGAAGTGTACATGCAAGAGGGTGTTACTTTTTTTTACTTTATTAAAATTGTATTTACTTTTTTAATAGACAAATTACATACTAATCGAAAGTATGAAGCCTATAGAATATGCAAACGTTAGGAATGGTGCAAATGATTAGTACCAACTTATCTGTTTATACCTTGCCTACCCAATAGTTATGATGGGAAAAAAATAGTCAAACTAACGTTTGCATATTCTATAGGCTTCATACTTTCGATTGGTTTGTAATTTAATTTGTCTATTGAATAAGTAATAACATTTTTATCATTTTGAAAATTTTAATTATATTAGTTTTTCAGCCTACCTATTCATCATATATTTATTTTATTACTTAACATTTAAAATTTTACATTAAATACTTTATATCGAATAAACAGCCTGGTGAAGGTCGTCTCCTATACGGATCCTCTACCATTTGGATTTATATATCTTAACCAATGTAGAACACCAGTCTGGAATACGTCAGCGTGGAAATTTTTTAGGATTACCAAACTAAATATTATTTAACCGCTTTTAATGAATGAAAATTAAATATCGTGTGGTATTTTGTCAGACAGCTTCAGGAGACTAATTTGACCCTAGTGTAATAGGACAGAAGTTGTGAATGCTGGGTCTCTTTTCTATTTGGCTGAACAATATTGCCTATGACGTGTTATCGTATTGTTTTTACTCGGCGGCCCCTACTGTCAAGTAAATAAGAGCTATCGTAACATTGACAATACGATAACATGTCTACAACTATATCGTTTTACAAGATCACACACTTTCGTGAGATATAACAACTATGTGTGTAGATAAATACTATAACATGTATCTAGTTAAACCTCTTCGGATGGATTTCTGAATTTTACCCTTTAAGCTATGCTTTTGGTGCTGTGTGTAAAAAGTTATATTTTATACAGTTTTATCTTAGTAATAAACATGCAATTTATTCTATTCTACTGTTTTTTTAATTCCTTAATCATTTGTTGTCCGTCCGTCCGTCCGAATATGGCTAGTGTGGATAAGGCATCCGTCACCTTCCGACACGTAAATAAGTATAATATAGGAGAGTGACGGATGCTTTATCCCCATTTGACACACGATATAGATGCAGCCCTACTAAGGTTGAACTTTTAATTCACTGCAGTAAAATGCACATTTAATTTAATAGTGCTTCACACGTTCACGTAATGAACGATTTGATCAAATAACGAACGAAATGTAATAAATATTATAAACTTAGGTAAGTATATCATTATACTTAGCTGATCATTTCGTTTGCAACAGAATGTTTAAAAATATTAAAATGAGACACGAGTTATATGCCACAGACAACGCAGACAAATACCGCATTGATGATAAAAAGTGATGTTATGTTATTTTCTTAATTAGGTAACGTTATTTTGACACCCTCTTAAATATTTATATTATTAAAGTAGTGAATCACTCAAATTTAATTTCTTCGCTAATTTTTTCATTCATTCAGTGAGGAACATCACTATTTTTTATACATGAAAAACTGACAACACCAAAGCTGTCATCTTATTGCAGTCAATGAACCGTGAACCGTAATGGATGGCCAGAAATTTTATAAATAAAAAAATGGGCTTACAGTCACTTGTTAAAAAACGTTTGAAAAACGCTTCTGAAACGAAATATTTCAGGATTTTCATAAAACGAACCTAACCTATAAGGTTCAAAATGGTCCTGAAATATATGAGAATAAAACAAGCCAAATCAGAGTCTAGTGTTACGGAATCCTCGGTTCGCGAGTGCGACTCGAACTTGACCAGTTTTTTCTGTTTTACCCTTCCTTTGGCTATATCTTAAGGGTGGATTCAAGGGGGTATGGGGCCATGGACCCACCAATACATACGTACGATCAGTACGATCGGCATTCTGCGTTTTTCTATGAGACACAAGTGACAAATATACTGTCAAGGGCCCATTTCTCAAAAAGTATTAGTCTTATTACTCTTTTGTATCATTTTGTAGTTAGACTAATACGCTTTGAGATATAGGGCGCAGTGAGTCAGTGCCGCATTAGCCACGTAGCAAGAGTTCTATTTTATTTAGCACGCACAAACTTAGGAATAACCTAAAACCACAGACCACTTACCCTATAAACTCCGCATACAAAGGCGCCCCCGTAAGCCATGCTTATGCTCACAGAACACTAATTGGTTGCCATGGTTCTATTGGCGCGCACCACGACGCGCACACTTGATTATTCGTTGACTTTGAACTAGCCAATCACGGTGCACTTTCCGCCCCCCGCGCCCCGCCATTTTGGCTTAATGAGATACTAGACAAACTGTTCCGAAGCGGAGTCTATAGGGTAAGTGGTCTGTGCCTAAAACAAACCAAAAGCCTCATTATACAATTTGCTACGGGCCGGCGCTTGCTTAATCCGGCACTGATATGAGTGCAAAGTGTGAGCGATATCCGGCCGAGAGCTATTAAGAAGCAGGGAGTACTGTATTGGATGAATTTAAAATAAAATCGCAGTTATAAATAATAATTATATTCACCAACTAAACGTTTGTCTATTTAGAATTGAACTTCATATTTTTTCAAGTAGTTCTTAAAATACTCTCCGCCCTTTTCGTAGCCCACTGCGTTGCGGAGTCGGGGATGGGCGTACACGATCTGAGAAAAATAACATTATTTATACCTATTAGTTACACAATACAATAAGATGAAACATTGGCAAAACCTTTTCATTTCGCTTCAGTTCGCGTAAACCGGTTGTTGAAGGAACCTTTATATAAAGTTATTTTCGAATTAACCGGTTTCGAGCTAAAAAGAACTGGTTCATCCAGACGCATACCGAGTGCAGTCAAAAAAATTACGAGGCCTGGATATGCTCTTTGTACTCTTCCATCACCATATACTGCTTACCGTTATATTTTGATTTAGAGGTGTAATTAATGTGCTTCTTTTAAGAAACAATATAATACAACATTTAATGTTTCTTTTCGATTGACAATTGATTATTTTCTGGAAAATACTTTCGAAGAAACAACAATGGAGTTAAAAACTGAAGACAACATTATTGCCTATCAATACTTAAAAACAAAAAAAAACAAACAAAATTTAAAAATGTCACTAATTTTCATGGGAAAGTTATTAATACATACATACCTTCACGCCTGTCTCCCAATGGCGTAGGCAGAGACTATGGAACGCCAGGTGCACCGCTCTAAACACACAATTTTCGCTTCCTCTACATTCATCATTCATCAATCTCTTCATGCACGTACGTCGGTTTCGGGTGCTTTTGATTTGGCCCTTACTCAGTACATCGCGAATCTGATCACCGTACGTCCGTCTAGGACGTCCCCTACCGACATCTCCGCTCATTCTCGCTCGTAACTCTTTTTTCATCCATCTTTTCTAAATTACCATACATCTTAGCATACCCTTTTCGATTTTAGTCACTACATCTTTCAATCCACAGAAAGTTATTAAATCACTTATTAATCAATGCGGTGTTGTGTCTAATAAACTAACACCTAAATAATCAGACCGTCTTCCAACTCCATTTTCCCCGCTTGAGTAATTCCGCGAAAAATATAGGGGAACCCGCATTTGCGGGATTGGATTCCCTAGTCTTCATCATACACAAACACCTACCTCGTCTCTGTTGTAGCTGTCCTCGGCCCCAGTCAGCAGCTCCGGCACATCCAAGCGCGGGATGTTGAATAGGTTCATCAGGTAGTGCTTCTGGTTGGTGTACAGCATCCGCTGGTCCGCCCAGTCCATCTCTTTGGGGAGACGCCAGTCCTTCATCTTGGGCTCCATGCGCTCCTGGTACTTGTCAAAGTTGATTCGCTCGATGTCTTCTACTACCTGAGAGAGATTTTAATGTTTTGGTTTGTTACACAGTCAGTTAAAGTTAAATTACATAAATCTTAGACTAAAGCAAAAGGGGAAGACACATTATCTCTGTACAACTAACTAGATAGACTAACATTATTGGGATGTTGACTTGAAACTTATATTAAGATATCACGCTTGCTAAAACATAAGAGGCAAAAATTCAATAAATTACATAACTTACTTTAAAAAATGTGATTTATTTTTGTTTTGAACTACGAGGGTGCATTGAAAAGTTCTGAGCCTAAGGTTGTATATAATAAAAAAAAAACAAATAAATACTGGCAGGTAAAAGTGCCATATTTAGTCGCCATTATGCACTATCTTTTGTTTTTTTCTTGTCACAATTTTGCATTTTATGCTGGAACTGCTACATAAGGTCACTGATTTTTCAAGTAATGGATAAAATTGAGCACCGTTCTGTCATAAAATATTTGCAAAAGAAGGGGTTAACACCAAAACAAATATTTGAAGATATGAACAAAACATTAGGGCAATCTGCTCCATCGTATGCTACCATAAAAAGATGGGTAGCTGATTTCAAACGTGGCCGGGAGACTGTTCAAGACGAGCCTAGGAGTGGGCGGCCGTTGACGCCTACTACGGATGAAAATGTCAATAAAATATTAGATGCGATAATGAAGGATAGGCGATTGAAGATTGTGGAGATAGCGGAAGCAATGGGTATTTCTTATGAGCGGGCACAGAACATCATCAACGATGTTCTTGGATTTTCTAAGGTGTCAGCCAGGTGGGTGCCTAGACTGCTTTCAGTCGAGAACAAACGAGTACTGGTTACAATTTCCCAAGATTGTTTGGACATGTTTCAACGTGACCCTGAAGATTTTCTCAATCGTTTTATAACTATGGACGAGACATGGGTCCACCACAGTACACCAGAATCGAAAGAACAATCCAGGCAATGGAAAAGACCAGGTTCACCACCACCCAAAAAACCCAAGGTCATTTTGTCAGCTAATAAGGTAATGGCCTCGGTTTTCTGGGATTGCAGGGGGGTTATCATGATAGACTATCTCGAAAAGGGCAAAACAATAAATTCAGAGTACTATTGTGCTCTTTTACGTCGTCTGCGAGAGGAAATTAAAATAAAGAGACCTGGAATGCTGTCGAAAAAAGTATTGTTTCACCAAGACAACGCTCGCGTTCACACTTCGGCGAAATCAATGGCACAAATACATGATTGTGGATTTGAAGTGCTGCCGCATCCCCCTTACTCGCCGGATCTAGCTCCTTCTGATTATCATCTCTTCCCAAACCTCAAAAAACACTTGGGAGGACAAAGATTTTCGACTAATATGGAGGTACAAGAAGCAGTAGACTCATATTTTAACGACCTCAGAGATTCTTTTTTTTTTGATGGGATAATGAAGTTGGAGGCGAGGTGGACTAAGTGCATTGACCTTCATGGAGACTATGTCGAAAAATAAAATTGTTATAAAAAGTGAGCCAGTTAGTTTTTTTTACCAGGCTCAGAACTTTTCAATCCACCCTCGTATTAATGTACTTCAAAAACCCAACACTGTATGTTTTTAGCTATATTCACTTTCAATCACACTTTTACAGATCTGGTCACACATCTTCCTCTTATTGTTTTCATCTAGAGCTCGCTAGTGAGTTCCAGCTTTACTGGCATCACCATCTAAAACAGTGGAAATAACATACCGTTTCCACCTCGCTGCCTCCTGTCCAGTCGTAGACAAGCAGCTCTGCGTGGGTAGCAATGTCCCGCAGGTACCGATTCTTGTACTGGAACTCCATCTCAGTAAGGAACTTTTGAGACAGCGCCTTCCCCGGCACTTCGTATTTATTGTTACGGCACTTGATAGCCTCCATAACCTGAAAATCATTTAATAATTGTACCTTTTGAAACACCTTAAATTAAATACAAACATGTTTGCTATGCTATGCAAATAAGAACCTATTTTTTTTCCATCCCTTGGATGAATTTGCGATCAGTCAGTTCGGCTAGACTGAACAGATGAGTGAAGTGAAGTAATGATTTTCTCGAAAATACAGATGCTATGAGAGACAGGTTTTTTGGCATGTGGTTGTTAAAGATAACCATTATTTGGAACGGGAGTTGAAGCAAATATCATGTTCTGAAAAGGCATTATCTATGTATTTATTATTTATTTTGGTATTTTGGCTTATGGATGATATGAGAAAAGGGACTTTTGGCATCTGGATAGTATGAGAAATTAAACAACATTATGCATAGGCATATATAACATCCTAAGGTCTAAAAATTTCAACAACTGTTCAATAACCATGAAAACTATAAATGAACCAAGAATCAAAGACAATATCAACATAATTACTTACGCGAGGAACATCCAAATCCAAGTAAATAACAAGATGGGGCCTCATAAGTTCCTCAAGTGTGTTATGCCTCAGTTCATAGTACACTGAGCGAACACTCTTGCTGATGTATTTCTCGGCATACATAGCTTCCAGAAACACAAAGTCCGAGTAAGGAGACCTCTCCAATACAACGCCTTGGCCAGTATTGAGTAAATGGGCCAAAGCATCAATATACTGGCTATACCGAGCAATATACATCTCAATCTGGAAGTTTCCAGCTAAAGTATGCTTCGGATTGATGTTGAAGTCAACATGGTCAAACGTTCTGGTCGATTCAGGGACCTGTTTGTTGAACGTCCTCAAGTCTACCTTGTTTTGTATATAGTGAATATCCATGTTTGCCTCAGGGAAATGCTTCATTCCTAAGTCTTGTGCAAGGCATGAAGCGAATGCGGTCTTTCCTGCCGCCACAGGACCCTCGACAACAATGACTTTCGTGTTCGCATCGAACCTGTGGGTTGTTCTGTCGAAGAGACTGTTGAGGAACTTGTAGTCCTTATTCTCATAGTCGAAAGGCTTCGGCTTCGGCGGCGGCGGCGGTAGAGACTCGCGCAGTGCTTTGCCCATGATGTTTCGGTGCTGAAGGAAGGTGCACGCAGATATTTTGCCCCCATGGGTAGGGCTGATGAACTTAATTACAGAGGTTTTTATAAGACCAGCCATATCGGTTATGAGGTATCCACCTGTGACAAAGTTAAATTTATGATAATAAAAGATAAAATGCAAATATTTGAAGCAGTCCTTGTCCTTATCCTTACCTCAATATACCATAATAATAATAAATTTCAACTTGTATAGTCTAAAACTGTGACATAATCAGTTCAGGTTTTATAATCTGTGGTCTACGATCATAATAAGATTTTAAAAAATGGAATGAAATAAAACAAGCAGTAGGACCCTTATAAATTTATGCGGGATTAAATTATTCAAAATAAACGCAAAGCATGCCATCCAAAAATAGGTATATCTCATTTTATTTTAAATCCAAAAAAAGGTTTGAAGGCTCTACTTTGAAAATTTCAGTTCGAAGTTACGTTAGCTTCATCTCTTTCCCTTGATTTAGCCTCGAATGACAAGTGCCAGAGATGGAGCTAACGTTACTTCAAACTTCGATTTTCAAAGTAGGGCCTCAGAGGCTCTAGGGCCCGTATTAATAAACTCATCTTGGCTGAGATGCGCGTTACAAGATACGTCAAAGTAAACGTCAAACCATAGAACACTGTCATTTTTGACACATCTCGAGACGAGCATTAGAGTTGAGATTAGTTTATTAACAGGTACGGGCCTTAGATTGCTATTAGGATTTAATACATAGAATAAAACCATAACCGCTTCGCTACAGTCTGTGCTTCTTTCCGTTCCTTTGACAGCTGCTGTCATTTGCGAACCATGTGATTTCGTAGTTTAAAATAAATAAATAAGTTATCACATAAAATATCTTTCCATTATAATTGTTAATCGCGATCTAGTAACGATATAATCAAAATGGAGACAGAAAACATAAACGTCGAGGAGTTTTTGCCTGCCAAAAATCCGGTGAAGCTCAAAAATGTGAAGCGCAGAGCAGTGTCTGAATCTGGCGATGTTATGGAAGTGGAAGAACACAATGGCATTCAGGGGAAGCCTAAACACACACGATCTAAAGCCAAAAGGTCGAAAAAGAACCAAGAGCCTAATGAAACTAAAGTGAACATGAGAAAAGTTGCGGTGCCAGCTCACAGGTACATAACCTCTAAAATTCTTGTTGCCATTTAAATATTTTTCGAATAATATCTGTTCTGGCTTAGCGTATTAACTTTGTCTTGGTAAATTTGACAGTAAGTTTTTGGCAGGGATATACAATTAGGATATAAAGCAGAGACCCTTCAGATGATTGTTTTGTAATACTTATCACCCATTTAAAAAGATGAGTTGTTACATCAGATCAGATAATTATGATGATTTAAATTGAAGACCTTTGCTGAATTAGCTAGAAGGGTGACACTAAATCGTGATACTTACCACAAATGTAAATACAATCAGGCTTGTAGTAGTTGCAACCTGTCACTAATGTACACTTGTAAATATCTTAGCCTGAATGTGAAGAAAGAACAAGTTTTTAGAATTGTTGGTAATTCCGTAGCTCTGCCTACCCCATTCTGGGAATGAAGGCCTGAGTGTATGTATGTATACTCCATACCAATAAGATCACCTAGGAGGATCCCCCATATACAAAATTAATAGGTAGGGGACCCTACCAGGTGAACTTACTGGACATCACGAGAATTTATCCTACAAAACCTTCCTTTTTTGAAAATGAACTGTACATAAATAAAACATTACACATTAATAAATTCATACACATTTAACACTTATCTTTGTTTATTTATCTTTTAAGCTTAAGCAATTATTTTTTTCAGATACACACCCCTGAAAGAAGCCTGGTTGAAGATATTCACACCAATTGTCGAGCACCTGTTCCTCCAAGTGAGATTTAACACCAAGACTCGGAATGTAGAGATTAGAGTTGGCCCGGAAACTAAAGATATTGCCAACTTGCAGAAAGCTGCGGACTTTGTTAAGGTAACTATTTTTAATGACCTTCTCTTGTTGCATATTTGAAGTTAAGTTTAGTATTTTTGCAAGAAAAACTGATGATAGACTGATGAAAAAAAATAAAACATTGGAGAATATAAAATATATGAATAATATCTAATTAAAATTACCAACAAGTCTAAAAATTTGTTGTTGATCCTGTAACCACATTTTGCTTAATCAGGCCAAAATGTTTTTACCAGTGTATATTAGTGACAGGTTGCAAACCAATTGCCTAACAATAAAACAAGCCTCTATTCCAATAGTTGCATAGCTAAATCCTAATTTAAATTGATCTAAATTCAGTTAAAATTAAATGTGTTCACATAATCTAAATAACAAGTCTCATTTCACTGGATTTCTAAGCTACTGATATCAAACTTTTATTCTATTTTTCTCACTTTTAGCAACTCCCATCTAAAGCATCTAAAATTACAATCCATGCAAGGTTTAAAAAGTTTACTTATTCATGTTTTTATCGTTCCAGGCATTCATATTTGGTTTTGACGTAGAAGATGCATTAGCTCTGCTCAGGTTGGATGATCTCTTTGTGGAATCATTTGAAATAAAGGATGTCAAAACTCTCCAAGGTGACCATCTGGGAAGAGCCATTGGTAGACTAGCAGGAAAGGCTGGCCGAACGAAATTCACCATAGAAAATGTTACGAAAACCAGAATAGTGCTTGCAGACTCGAAGATCCACATCCTGGGAAGCTATCAGAACATTGCTTTAGCCAGAAGAGCAATATGTAACCTCATTATGGGTTCACCACCTTCCAAAGTGTATGGAAATTTAAGAAATGTAGCAAATAGGGTAGCTCAGAGGATGTAGTAAGTAAATATATTAATGGTTCGCATTATAATGTTTTATTTTGCTAATTGTATGTGCACTTATTTTACTAATTTCTATATTATTAATATAATATATATTTTAATACTATATAAAAAAAAGGAGGCATTTGCTTCAGAGGTCTTTCTTGCCGACTCCACTTGACCGCCGTCAATCAGTTGATGACCTTTTATAAATAAATAAAATAAAATAATTTATTTTATCTGCCTTGCCAGCAAGATTTCTCGACAAATCAACAGGTGTAATTTGTATGTATGGATGTAAATTTTAAAATGTTCAAGCATTTGAATTTTATCAACGATTTTTGTTTAACCTTGTGAACACCTTACGATCAATGCAAAATGTTTGCCCACACGAAAATTATGTTAGCTATGCTATGCAAATTACAACATAATTGACACTGAACAAAGATGTTCAGTTCTCTATGGCGTTCACAAAATAAAGAAGCCAGATCACACCAGACCACAGTGGTGGCAAGTCTTACAGATGACATTGGCTAATGTTAACTGGCGCAACCGGTACGATTATAGCAGCAGCTTGTACTTGAAGTGCCGCGGCACGCGTGAGAGCACGAGGCGCGCGTCGCAGGACAGAGAGGCGAAGGTCCAGGGCTCCGCGGCGCTCCACTCGGCGCAGTACACGCTGTCCTCGTGCTGCTCGTACGATTGGAGCACGCCGTCTTCCAGCCTGGACGAAATTGCTGTTATAAATTGTAGTTGAGGATCTATCGCTTGAAAGGGTTCAAATTAGGGAGCATTACAGAGTGAAATTGGCAACTAAATATAAATCATCGTTTGTTGCCGGTGTAGCGTAGACACCAAACCTTATAGTGATAGAATAAAGGCTGTATTAATAAGTAACTTAAAAATTTTCGAACCAATGAAACAGTTGGGAAACAAAACTTCGGACTTGCGATTAAGACACTGGTCGTAAGACTCACACTTGCCCCTTCCCCTCCGCGTCGGGGTCCCGGCAGATGCTGGCGGCGGCAGTGAGCAGCGCGCGCGCATCCGAGCTGCCAGTCAGCAACAGCTGCTCGTGGTATGAGTTGTAGCGCACCGTCCACACCCTGTATTACATTTTAGTATAGTCAACATGAAAAGTATACACTAAATTAGTTTTACTTAATTAAGGATAAAACGGTCGGCCAATACCAACTTACCAATGAGAATGGTCGCTTCTACTGAATATAGGCTCTTTTCCATTTCTGTAGTCCCAAATGTTCAACGCTCCGTCATCTCCGGCACTTGCCACGTGGAATTGTCTGATAAAAAACAATAGGAATACTCATAGAAAATGCAAAAAGCCAACGGCACGAGGTGTTCCCAGGCGGTCACCCATCCAAGTACTGACCGCGCCCGACGTTGCTTAACTTCGGTGATCGGACGAGAACCGGTGTATTCAACGTGGTATGGACGTTGGCGACAACACTACCGAAAGTCATAACCATATAAGATTTTTGTTAAATAAAATTAAATAAAAATCAAAAAGCCAACGGCACGTGGTGTTCCCAGGCGGTCACCCATCCAAGTACTGACCACGCCCGACTTCGCTTAACTTAACTGATCGGACGAAAACCGGTGTCTTCAGCGTGGTGTGCACGTCGAATTTTAAAATACGTCATATCTTTTACTGGGCATATTTATAAATTAAGCAAGGTTTTCCGTATTGTATACTTTTCAAAGAAACCAAATTATTAGCCCTCACTTCCACAGTTCTCTATAGTTATAGTAGTACCTGTTCGGGTTGAAGTCTAGATCTCTGGCCAATTGTCTGTGCGCGTTGTCTATGCTCCAAGCAGGCTTGTTCCCGTCCGTGCGGGTGTCGTAGCACTTTATATGCATGTCCTGAAGCACGGCAAACTAGAAACAACCATATATTGGTCATCTTTGATTTGTCAATGTGACTAGGTGGTTTTAAAAAAGTGTAAGAAAGGGTAACTTTAGTCATGTGAGTAACGAAAATTAATTATAGGTACTGCTATAAGACCAACGGTGGTATGTCAGACAAAACTCTTGTAGCAAGTGCAACCATATTACTGTGTCCTTGAATAAAAATGAAATGAAGTTGACGACTATGTCTTTTTTATTTTTATTACATTATGATATTTATGATTCATTGCCTTAGTTAAAAACTGCTAAATTAACGAAAAATCTAGCGAGGCGCAATAAGCACGGTCAAAAAAGACTCCCCATGGACACGACGCGGCAGACTCAGGTTGAGGCACGCCTTGGGCTGAGGCGCGTGCCTTACCCGAGGCCTCTATACTCCATCTGTTTAGATACTTGAATAAATGTAAACAAACCAAACCACCTGGCCCTGTTAAACAGCCAGTCAAAACTGTTTGGTCGAGCTTTGAAGTTCAGTGTTCTGCTCCTATTGGCTGACCAATTTGCACTTGGTTTTTTGTTTACAATTAGTTAGGTACAGTCACGGACTTTAATTGATCAGCCACTTGCCACTGTTCATATTTTAGCCGTGTAATGTAAATCGAGTTCAGTCGGTTTTACTAGTATATCGAGATAAGGAAATTCACACGTCTTCGTATAATAGAAGATAATAGAAGAACAAAATGACATGCAATATTAACGGTTGGCTAACCTGAGACCCTTCTACCAACCAGACAACAGAGTGACATCACCCAAAGGCAACCAATTGCACGTCTGTCTAGTTGCTAAGGCTACGTAAACAACAGCTACTATTGGTGATACAACGCTCAATCAGCTATCCTACCGAACACAGTCGTTATTGGTCGTTTAATAGGGTTGCTATGACCACGTTTAAATAACAGTCACTATTGGTCCAAACTGAACTCAGTTTTTATTGGTCGTTACCAAATTGCATTACACGGCTAAAATATGAACAGTGGCAAGTGGCTGATCAATTAAAGTCCGTGACTGTACCTAAACAAATGGAGTATAGTCCGTACACCTTTACAGTCCGTATACTAACCTGGCAGTGCCCCTGGTGAGGGTTCCACTTGCCGGCGGTGAACTTGAGCCGCGCGCGGCCCTCGGGCGCCGCCGCCGCCACCGCCGCGCCCGCCGTGAGGTCCCACACGCTCATGCGCCCCTCGTACACGACGCCCACCCGGTTCGGGTCTGTCGAGTGCCACTCTGCGCAACGGACCTCTTCTTCAGGTTTCTGACGGTATGATGATGCAAGATTATTACCAGGGATCGGAAATTCGGATCGATATTTACCTAAAGTTGGCAAAATCCCGGAAAGGTTAAGCGAATATGGCGTCGGCTTCTTGAAATTATTATTTTAATAATATAATTTCCGGGATTCTGGGATTCTACAAAACGTTTATTTTAATTATTTTACAATTAGGATAAAACGTTCCGTCAATTTGCTCCTCAGACTTCGTTAACTTAGGTTAGCTGAGGTACCTGTAAATTAAATAACATTTTTGGTAAATCTTTATTTAAAAAATAACTTCATATAGTGAATGTAAATACCTAATTATGGATTTATGATGGCGTAATTTATTTATTCCGAAATCCCGGGAATTTTATTAATAAATTAACATTCAGTCCGCCTCCATACAACTGAACAACAACGCCGCCGCCAAAGATTAGGTAAATATCGATCCGAATTTCCGATCCCTGATTATTACTCAGAGTTTATTATTACCCACTCAGTTGTTTGTAGGTTAGTTTATGATGCTCATAAATACTATCCATTATGAATCTGTTAAACTATAACGCCAATGATGGCAGATGTGTTTTAGTCAAGAGCTCGAACACTCACATCCGGTGTTATGGTGGTCACATGCACAAGGTCCTCGGCATTCCTGCTCTGCAGGGCACTGAGATCATCCAGGTCTTTGGGTATTACCTGCAAACATAGAATATTGTCATTATCGGAGCCCGGATTTTTCGCGGCAAAACAAAAGACTGTCGCAATCTAGCTAGTGTAAGAAATATTTTTTTATGTTGTGTAGGTCCACGAAATAAAAAAATATTAAATAAAACATTTTACGTGAGTTTTGTATAAAATTATATAGAAACAGATGCAAATCCTTCTTCGAAATCCGTCAGCACGCACAGCAGCACGTGACATTTTATTCGGTTTGTAATAGTGACAGGAGTATAATCATTAATTTCTCAACATTCTCTTGGAGTAGACAGTTTCTGAAGTCTCTATTATTTTCCATGAGGTACCTATAGTCACTTCATTCAAAGTTTTTCCTCTTCGTTACCCGACGGGTTATTTTATTACTTGATATGAAAAACTGGAGTTAAGATATAGATGGAATAACACATATAAAACAACTGTCACGAATGATTAATAATCGATAAAAAAATATGTGTAACACTAGCTAGATTGTGACAATCTTTTGTTTTTCCGCGAAAAATCCGGGCTCTGGTCATTATTTAACATTTTGAATGTCATGCATAATAGACAGCAATTTGGCAACACGAAATATAAAAACTTTCATCAATTATTTTTATTCTCTGTTTAAGATGATCACATAATATAATTATGCAAGTATGAAAGTTCTTAAGTAGTATGAAGGTATTTCCCGTAAAGTGCAAGTCGGACTGCCAAGGGTTACGTACCGCCGCACAGTAGGTCTTATAATCCAATTAGAATTTGATTTCGAATTGAAGTAATGGAGCCTGACTCATGCTTGACTGGTATTTAGTATTTGTAGTTTTTCTTTAAAGTTTGTACTGTAATCAAATTAATTTTAATGCTAGTATGTTTTAAACCGTTTTTATGACACAAATAAGACACCCTTTATGCACGGATCCCTAAGAAACAAATAGTTCAATCTATGAATATATATACCTACTGACTTCTGCCTGCGACTTCGTCCGCGTAGATTTCAATTACCGCTATTCTCTTGGGAAATTTTGGATTTTCGGAAATAAAAAGTAGCCATGTGTTAATCCAGAGTATAAGCTATCTCCATTCCAAATTTCATTCAGATCCGTCCAGCCATTGCAGCGTGAAGGAGTCACAAACTAACACACACATAGAAACTTTCGCATTTATAATATTAGTCGGATGCCTAATGAATTAACTATCAGGTGCATCTGTGAATTGAAAACAATTGACTATACAATTCAATAAAGAACTTACTTCAACGGTGGGTAGTTTGTAAACGGAGACTCCCATAGCGCACTGTTGTGTGATGGGGTCATACGCGTTGTGGACGGTGAGGAGAGTGGCCGCATCATGGGGGGAGCAACGCAGCTGCCATATCTCCCCGATCTCATGCTTAAACACCTACAAGAAATACGATTTACCAGTGCTAGATCCAAATAGTTTTTAGTGAAGTGATAAAGAAAATGGCACCTCTAATGCTAGTAATGGCATATTTCGAATTAGATGAAGTAACCTAGCAGGTCCCAACCAAATGCCAAATTGACCAGTTTTTTAATTTTATTGATGTAGTTTACTGATAACTCATTCATAGTGATTGATGCCTTAACACTATTTATACATACATACATAAATACATAAGCTCACGCCTTCATTCCCAGAGTGGGGTAGGCAGAGCTACTCTAAAAACTTGTTGATAATTCTGTAAACAGTACTACAAACCTTTCCCTTAGTCGTCTCTTACAACATCCACGGGAAGACATGGAGTGGCACTATTTATACCCAATACTCAATACATTTATTGCATTCCACATTTTACAGATGGTATTTCTCATTAAACTGCCAACCCCGCAACGTTAACATCATTAAATTAACACTGTGTGTGTAATGTTTTTAAAATTCATTAAACCAGTCATATCTACATATTATAATGTTAAATACAAAAATAACATACAATCTCACACAAGTTTAAGTACCTAGTAGCAAAACTAAGCGCTAGGCTTGAACTATGGATACTAGACAATGGTAAACCTACTTAGGTATAAAGAGAAATACATCCTTAAAATACCTACTAGCCTTATTGTTACTACGTAACTTTTTTTTAAATCTCTGTTCTAACCAGATTGGTACTGGTAACTGTGATATGTTTCCCATTTTCATATTTAACACTATAGCTAGTAATTAATATCCTGTTGCAAATATCAAATACTTTTTCTATTTACTTTGCAGCTCATATTTTTAACTGATTAGAAAATGCACAAATCAATTTTACCTTAGTATGTAAAGCCCCTGTATCTTCCTCTAGTTCGACAACATGCACCTGATTCGTGCCCGGCTTTAAACTCTGCGTGCCGATGAGGAAGCGAATCGCATCGCTCTCACCATACTGCGGCGACAGCGCTCGGGTCTGTGGTGAAAAAAGTAAAATAAAATAAAAATAAAACGCTACTAATAAGCAAAAACTATATTTAAAGTACTGATCTAATAAATTAACGGTGGTACACATCAATAAAACTTTGATTTTGATTTAAATTTGTACATTAAAAAGATCGAAGAAGTGTAGTCTATCTAAAAGGGTCCATTAATGCGATTTATCCGTGTATATAGGGTTACCTGGTGTTCCAAACCATATATGATAGAGTTCCCTTCATCCATGTTTGATATTAATGCATGAACGATTACATTGAATTAACCATTTCACCAAAACATTGTTTTGTTTGGTGGGTTCACTTAACTGATAACAGTGATGACGTGCTTTGACAGAAAACTGACAGATGACAGCTGGTGCACTGTATCCAAACTGTATCTGGAAGATTCTGATACAGCGCACATTTAGTACCCAACTAAAGCACCCTGTTTCGGCTTGAATTCTAGTTTTGGCAAAAAAGAGTGAAAGAAATAAGCGAGTTGTCCCGAGTAAAGTTGGCAACAGGGTTAAATTTTTACCAATATCTGCTACTTATTGAGGTGGTTGCTTCATAAGAATGTTCTATTATATTTCCATGTCACCGTGTTAAACTTTTTTTGCTTAGTAATAATAAATATTATGCGACATGTATTCTGAATCAATGTAATGCGGTTGATGTCCCAAATAGAATAAATAAATAAACAAGTATACTTGGCGCAATGGCGGTCTTTGAGTGCTTTCGACTGTACGGTTTACGTTAAAGATATTATGTTAATTTCCTCTTCTCTCTCCGTCTTATGAGAATAACTACTACCGGACTAATGAAACTAAATCAGCAGGCTCTGAATATTGTTTGAAGTCGCTAAGCGCTGTTGACGCGTATTGAGAAAATACATACTTGTTTATCCCAGGTTAGCCAGGGTCCCTATTCTAGGCGGTGAAAACCATATCGTCAGACGTTATCGTATTGTCATCGTTTGGTTAGCTCTTATTTACTTGACAGTAATGGCGGCCGAGTTAAAAACAATGCCATAAGGACCATAACAGGTAACGATATGGTTTTTACTGCTTAGAATAGAGGTCTGAGGGCATCTCTGATGGCTAGTCGTGCAGACTCGTGATCGCAATGTAACAAGGTCCCATAATCACAGTTTCTGAGGAATTCTGCACATTCTGGTTAACTCATTGTATCTGTCGGGAACCATCTGTATAAGTAAAGATAAGATCCGAAGTTAGGTAGGTAGCATGAAAATAAATTGTGCAAGATTAACTTAACCCTTTAAAGGGCAATTTTAAAACCTGGTACTAAAAATGACCACTTACAACTAATACTTTTTGTATTTTTTATTGAAAGGATTTTGTGTGAATAAGAGGAATCTAATGAGGCTAGAATTCAGGTTTATTTTTAGTTTTGCCCTATAAAGGGTTAAACGATGTTATTGCCTTAAGTCTTCGATCAAGCTTTTATTTATTTCACATGGGGCAAAACAACTGGACATGGTATGTTACAGAACGATCATCGAAGTGTTGAGCGGCTGACTGACAGACTACGGATTTCTTCAACAATCGTGAACTTTTACAGTGGAACCCTGTCATAATGACAGCGCACGTCAGGGAAAAATAATTACTTACGTCGAAATTAATCATTGACTTGCGCGACAGAGTTATATAGGGGTTCAAAAATAAAAAAACTTGATTAGTCTTATTTATTTGCAGTAGGTAGTTACTTTGGCAATACCTTTTTAGTATAAAATTAGTAGAAAGTAGAAATATTTTCTTCATAAGATACTTACTGCCAAAGGAACGACTAAGAATAACCGCTTCATAAGGTAGGTATATAAGAGATTTGAGTGAGATGACATAACTACTTTGCACTCGTTCAAATCCACTCATACAATATTTATAACTACGCAGAAACCTTTGTTGATAAACAAGAAACAATCGTAAAACAATGATAGATGCGACACAAAGTATGAAAAGTTTTTCCTGGAAACCGGTTATAACTTATAAGTACGTATTAATTATGACTCTTAGAGCCAATTATCTGTAATCTCTGATAGTAGGTACATAGTTCCGTCGAGGTAAAGACTGCGTAGAAGGCCCTAATGAAGATGGATTGGGACTCTAGTGCACTTACGGACAAAAATGTACCAAACTATAATTTCATCAACACCATCTTGATAGCTGGAAAACTACCAACGTGCGTTTTTCGAGAACCTTTTTGCCACGCACCTTATCTATGTATAATCAGCTCTCGGCGTCTGTAATTTCCGAAACAATACGACTTGGGAACCTTCAAAAAACGGTAGCAGGTTGCAGGTGTTCTCTCCCGACTTGATCGCAAGTCTGCCCCATTTTCGACATAAAAAAAAAGGTATGCCCTTTACACTACCTATCATGCTTGCCCGAATAGTCTGTAATCAAATCACCGATAGTGTAAAGGAGCTATTAAATACTAGTCATAAGTTAGTTATAGTTTTATCTAAATCAATTAACACGACCATAATAGGCCCGCAGTTCGAACGCACGCGCAAATTTTGGTGTGCCGAGTTCAATACGTTCCACCTCCGGGCTGCGTGCAACCTGCGCTGCTCTTGATACGCGTTCAGTATGCCGAGCCTTCGCTATTTTCCCCGTGGCATGACGGAGCTGTAACCATTTTCGTTTACCGCAGAAAAATAGCTGGATGACTTGCACATTAGATCCATGTAAGATGACCACTATATGCAATACTACCCAGCTAATTGTAAGACAAATAGTGGTATCTGAAACTAAAGTCCTGGAGCAAGTAAAACCACATTACTACAGTTTGGCCGTTCTAAGAAGCCCGATTTGACAACTGTCACAGCTGTATAAAAGTAACCTCAAACACATATTTTGTAGGTACTAAGATGACAGTATCCATATCTTTCCGTGGATGTCGTAAAAGCCGACTAAGGTAATAAAGGCGTGTAGTACTGTTAGGCGATGGGCTTGTAACCTGTCACTAATACACTGGTAAACATCATGCAAAATGTGGTTACAGAATTATCAAAAAGTTTTTATAGTTGTTGAAAATTCTGTAGCTCTGCCTACCCCACTCTGGGAATAAAGGCGTGAGTGTATGTATGTATGTATGTAAGATGACAGCTGTCAAATCGGGCCTCTTAGAACGGCCAAATTGTAACGGAAACGGATTGGACCTCCTTCGGCTATTGAATTTAAAATAGGTACCTAAGTAATTGAATGAGTAACTTATTAACACTAGAGGATGTTCCCACGCTTATCAGCATTTGGTTCCGAGCTTCCGGCGTGTGCTGGAGTTTCTGTTTAGTTTTAATAAATATTTTAGTATTTATGTTATTTTATTGTGAGAACAAGGACTTTTGTTTAGTTATTAAACTAATGCGCAAAGAGTGAAATGCGCTGCCGGCGTCTGTATTTCCGAGTGCATACGATCTGAACCTATTTAAAGCTAGGGTGAATAGGCATCTTTTGGAGAGAAAATCTTCTTCCAATGACAAGAGTTAGTCAAAAGCAACACCATCATCAATTAAAACACATATACAGTGTGTAAATCCAATACGAGCAAATATTTTAACGACGGTTAATATGCATCCTAATTAACATAAAAACATGTGTATCGTTAACCTAAGTTGTAATATTTTTTTTCATACTAATTAATTCGCCACGCAATGTATTACAAATAACTCAATTAACCTGCAATTAACTGCGACTTAAATCTTCGTTTCAACTGACAAGGTTTCAAGTGGTTCGGGAAAACTCGGTTAGACTCGGGTCACAGTCGTAGTTATGTGTATTTAAAACTTATTTAGAATGAAAAGCAGTGGAAATGCTTTTTATTTTGTTCTTAATTTAATAAAAAACACTTAGTTCATGCACATACTGATTCCTTCACACTTACAGAAATTAAAAAAAAATATCTTCGTTTAATCCTTAGTTGATCCACGATGTTCCAAACTCAGCGATGTAAATCAGGGGAAACCATTGTAAAATCACAAGACAATGTAGATACCTGTTCTCCATAATAATGCAAAATTATAACGTTTTTCTTAATAAAAATCTATCAACAAACAACCAAGGCACACAGCATTGATTGATACTTTAGGTTATGTGACTGACGGCCACTCGTAATGACATAAGGTCAACATTGGCTATACTCACCTGCCCTGCCAAAAGAGTTTTCTATCTTATTGGCACTATGAAAAATATTTTCGTTTCAAGCAGAATTTTTACTAGCTTTTGCCCGCGAGTCTGTCCACGTAGAAATTGTTTATCGCTTATATCGAGATAAAAACTGTCCTATGTGTCATGAGTCATAATAAGTCGATCCGTGGGTGTCGAATTCCTACAAAACCGTTAAACCGTTTTTGCGTGATTGAAACACAAACATCCACGGTACTTTGCCCGAGTTAACTTTGTAACTTCTTTCATTTCTTTTAATCTAATCTTTATTCTACAGAATAATTGTACCGAAGGAAGTTAGACACCTACTTAATTCAAAGTTTTGCATACTACAATAATAACATTTAAGTACTTAATCCCACTAATCCCACTAATAAATGTAAAAAATTCTCATTCTTTGCCCGTGGTTCTACTGCGTAGTCCTACTGACCAATGATTTCTATTTCAATATCAAATTGACAGGGTTGACGGATCTCCGCTGGCGCGGAGCTCCTATTTCTGGGCGTTTTAGCCCTTCAGGCCAGCTGCAAAACTAACATAACTTAAACCTAGGTACCTCATATTTATGATACTATTTTCGATCAGTAACGATGATTGAATAAATCGTGACACTGCTGTATTGCGTTTACACAAGCGTAGTTCTTTACCAGTGCAAAGGTTACGACCAGCGACTATATCGCGGGTTTTGCAACTGTATGGTGATTTCATCGCTGAAAAAGATGCTATGGGTGATCTTCCTAAGGGACATTAAGACCTTTAATGAGTAAATGGCGAACTGGACAATAACGCGAATATCAAATTTAATTTTATTTACAAACATACTGACTGGTACTCTAAAAAAGATACTGTTGAAATTTTCACTGCCGCCGGTGTACATGCCTGAGATAGCTGTTCTCCACGTGTCGACCGTGTACTTGAATACAGGCTTCACAGCGTCGTTTAATGGAGTCTATGACGTGGCTGAGATCGGTCGTTTGTCTCAGTTTTTCAAAAACTTCGGTTATTTTGTTTTTGAGCTGTTCCACCGACGTCCTAGGTTCCGAGTACACCTCGTTCTTAACTGCCCCCCAAAGAAAAAAATCGAGTGGCGTTAAATCGGGAGAACGAGCCGCCCAGCGACGTGGGCCAAACCTCCCGAGCCACCTGTCCTCAAACATTGAATTGAGGACATTTCGCACGCGAATTGCCGAGTGAGCCGGAGCACCATCCAGCTGCAGCCATGTCTGCCGGCGTTCTTCTTCGGGCAGCGTATTAACGTAGTCTGCTAAAGGCCCATTCAGAAGCTGTATAAACTTGTCTGTGTTTAGGTTACCGTCGATAAAAATAGGCCCGATAATACGATTGCCATGAATCGCAGCCCAAACGTTTACAGCCCAACGATACTGGTGCCCAGTTTCTTTTAAATTGTGAGGATTTACCCGTGACCAGTAATGACTGTTACGCTGGTTCCAGACCCCATTCCGTGTGAATGTACTCTCATCAGTCCAGATTATCTTGGCCAAAAAATCGCCGCCTTCTCGATGTTGGCTGAGCAACCACTGACAAAGTGCAATTCGTGGCGGCAAGTCCCTGGAGAGCAAAGCGTGAGCCTTTAAAAATTTGTAAGGATGTTGCTTGTCGCGCTTGAGGATATTGTGCACCACCGTTTGACTCACATTAAAGCGTCGCCCAGCATTCCTGGTACTATCCTCTGGGTTAGACGAAAAATGGAGCAGTATTCGATCTTCTGTTTGAACGGGAACCTCTCGATTCACTGCTGCACCATCAGTTCTTCCGGTCACAGGCAAATCCTCTCGAACTCGCTGTAATGCGTTCACAATCACTCGAGCGCTACTCGGAACTCTGCGATTCGGGAACCGCTCTCTGTACAAACTTAACGCTCTGTTTCCATTTTGTTGAGCTTCACCATATGCTAAAATCATATCACTCAATTCCTGAGCACTAAAATTAGATGGTCGCGGCATTTTAGATTTATGTAACTGTTTTCCAGCATATTTTATGTCATAGTTCTGTTATCCTTTTTTACTACATGATGGGTTTTCTGTATGCAGTAGTGCAATTCCTCATATCTAAACTGTTTTCATAATAAAGAAGTATGTAGGTAGGTACAATACAACTTCTTCGTCTATGGTCATCTGAATTGATTACCACAGGTCATGACTCTTTTGACAGTTACAGTTCTTTGTTGATAAATACCACATTAAATCCGCTAAATTAATACATAATCTGTAAATGCAATATTATCCATTAATAAAACCAAGCCCACAAAAAAGATCATGTCAATAATGTGTGAATAATGTATGTGTGTGATAGATGACACACTGGATACCTAGTAAAGATAAGTAAGTAGTATGTACGACAATTTACGTGCATGGGTGCATTAAATTATGATCGTTTCACGTTAAAATCAATAATAATACAAAATAAAACGTTTTTGTTTAGAGAACAATTCTAATTTTTCACGTTAAATGCCATAATTACGCTAGTTTGGCTGCCGATATACGAAAGGTCTGAAAAAGTTATGCATTATACATTGCTGCTCGATGGGACCTTTAAAAATTAATTGCGCTCTATGTATTAGAGTTATTAACGAAATTCCACATTTACATGACTTGTAGAGCTATAACCTACGTCTAGTTTAAATGTTTGCTCGTATTCCATTTACACACTGTATATACCGTTCGACATTCTAAATTTGAAATTTGACGTAAATTGCATCTTAGTTGTGTACAATACAATGACACATGCAAAATTTTATTTGCTTAAGTTTTTGACCTGTAAGTAAGCTATAACCATCCTAAGAAGTAGGCACGATTTCCTACAGTGTAATGAATGGTAGACATAAGGACATTTTTTGTTTCTGTTTTAATTACGCAGAGGGCTCATTAGTAATTTATAAAGTACTTTTTCACTAAAAAAGATGCTGACGAGGTTGCGGGTAAACTAGTTCAGAATAAAACTGAAAATATTTTTGTTGCGTAAATTTAAATATGTGATTAGATTAAAAATCGCTAAGGTCATGCTACCCCTGGTTTCAGAGCTAATGATAAAATTCCCGATATATTCCCACCAATCCTGGCTAAAAACCATGTCCGGTTAAATAAGCGTTTAAAAAAAAGTTAAATGCTAGTTGCTTGTCAGTCTCCCAACGAGTTTTGGGGCAGTATGTAAGCTGTGGTGTAAGTAATTATTTATTTATTTATTAGTAGGAATTCCAACAGTTACAAATACAACATAATGAAACAAGAATAGGAAGCACAAAACCAATTACAGGATTTCACATGTAGTGACAGAGGAGCAGACTTAAAGTTTAGTACAAACTTCGAAGGTACACGCACTTACACAAAAACACTAGCGCAAATAAAAGGTAAAATTAAAACTACTGCTACACACCAGCCAAAGGCAGATTGCCAAAAGGTTCTCTTACCAAACCATCGGGCTTCTTAATTGTGGAAAAATGTCGATTAGGGGATTTATGGTCATGGAGACAGATAATTCTAGATTTAAGACTGACAGTTCCATACATTTTGACATAAGTAAACCAAAGTTAAGAATAAATATAGATTAAACATTAACATGGTAACGGGCGCTGAAAATTAAAAAGTTAAGCTATTCACCTAGTCCGGATTTCACCAAAAACAAAACGAACTAATTTAAATTTTATTAACATTTCTTACAGGTCGGAAATACGTCATATAAATAATGATATTATCAATAGATATTACACTGTTATAAATCTAAAAAGGGGCTTAATCTTTTTACCCGTCTGCGCCAACGCCCAAAAGGAGGATTATGTATTTGACCTGTGTGTATGTCCGACTCTATGTTCCCTCGTAACTACTAAACGGCTAAACCGATTTTAATAAATTATACGTGGTTATTTAATAGATTCATCTTAACCACTAAAGTGTCCAAGGTTATATTAAAAATAATTAAGTAACCGACAAAAATATAAACATGGAAAGTAACATTACTTGGACGACATTATCCAAGCAGCAGTTGCGTTTTTTTAAAGCTTGCTTTTTGTTACGCAATTGGTAAAGTTTAAGGATAAGACGTCAGCGATCCGGACAGACTTGGCTGTTAATAAAGTCCGATATAACTTTAGTTTATCTTTGAACAAAATACTATATTAATATTACTTATAAATTGTCGTCTACTGCACGTGGTCATTGCGGCTCCGTTCAACAAAAGGAAATAAATCCGTGCCCAAATATAGTTCTGTTCTGCATTCTTCATTGTTCGGTTAAAATTCGCGGCGTGCGGTCGCGACCCGCCAAAACGACCAAAAACGGCCTAGCAACCGCCGGTCAGCCGCACGATGGCAGACGACAGCTAAAAAGGCCTAATACAGAGGGCCCAGACAAGATGTAAATCAATCGCGTCACGGTAGATGACGTGATAAGAAAAGTCACGTGATGTGCCAGTGACGCGCTTTGTTTAAAAACTAAACGAATAGAAACGATAGTTAGCGTAATGCATCTTGTCTGGGCCCTCAGGGCCTCTATTCCACAAAGTAAAACAATATTGCTTCTGCTTTGTTATTGTATCGTCAACGCTACGATAGCTCTTATTTACTTGACTGTAAAAATCTCCGAGCCGAGTTAAAAACTATACCATAACAGGTCAAAGACGATATGGTTTTTACCTCCTAGAATAGGGGCCCTGCCTACTTACCAAGCAGCACTGTTTGTTGGTTGTATCTGTGGTTGTATTAACACCCGTATTTATAGTCAAGAAAAGTAATTACTTGAGTAAAAGTAATGACTTAAGCAACGATTTTTATATGACTTTTGACACTACTAATACTCAAGTAATAATTATTTTCACCTCAGCAGCTCAAACAAGCAGGTTTTGCTGCTTAAAAACAGTGAGCAAAATTCAATTTTGCTGCGAGCGAGAGGCAAAGTAGCTTTTTAATTATTTTTTTTAAATGCCGTGAGCAGTGCTGGGGCTACTCACAACATTCGAAAAAATTAAACTTCACTTTGTTCTGTCACTTTCACTTCGATAGGAAAAAAGCGAGAGATAGAAACAACTTGATTCGAAGTTCGATTTTCAAGTTCCACACATAGTAGGAACAAAAAGAAACGCACGTTCGGATGCACACATAACCGTAAAATTGCA
The DNA here is from genome assembly GCA_963966035.1 of Acleris laterana. Classification (NCBI taxonomy): domain Eukaryota; kingdom Metazoa; phylum Arthropoda; class Insecta; order Lepidoptera; family Tortricidae; genus Acleris; species Acleris laterana. The sequence goes on along the minus strand of OZ014458.1, from coordinate 10,453,860 downwards.
AATAAAACTATCTGTTAAACTTTGAAATGTGTTTATTATAACTATTTTATACAGTAGGTACAATCATTTTTTTTATTTAATGTTTTGAAGACAAAATTAATGAAAAATAAGAAGTTATGTATCTACATAATTTTGTTATCGTTTTAACAAGCTTTAATTTCGTGACATAAATCGCGGGGGCAGTTTCAGAACGCATTTCAAAAATAGCGGGATTATTGTACTTAAAAAAAAAAAAGTAATGTAATGTAAACACAGACCACTTACCCTATAGACTCCGCATACAAAGGCGCCCCCGTAAGCCATGCTTATGCTCACAGAACACTAATTGGTTGCCATGGTTCTATTGGCGCGCACCACGACGCGCACACTTGATTATTCGTTGACTTTGAACTAGCCAATCACGGTGCACTTTCCGCCCCCCGCGCCCCGCCATTTTGGCTTAATGAGATACTAGACAAACTGTTCCGAAGCGGAGTCTATAGGGTAAGTGGTCTGTGAATGTAAATGACGATGTAATTTTTGTTAATTTGTCCGCCATAGCCAATAGCCATAGACAAGGCCTAGTTAGGTTTTTTTTTAAGCCACAGACTACATAAAGCTGTATAAAGTTGTGTTTGCACTACGGCATTATCAAGTTGAGTGACAGGTTTTATCTGTTTCATGTTTATTTTTTCCACTTTTTATTTTATTAGTATTTTGCAAAAATGCTTGTGATTGATGCATATGCGATCGTGTCGTTATTTAGTCGTGTATTCACCAAATGGTCACAACGGAAGACCTGCGTTGGCCCTACCAGCTTCACGCTGTGTTGTTCTCGCTGCTGAGGTGAAAAGTTGTATGTCTCACACGAGACCAAAGTTTTTTACGTCTCGTATCTTTGAATCCCTCGCTACGCTCAGGATTCTAACCTAGAATCACTCGCTACGCTCGTGATTCAATAATAGAATCCTTCGCTTACTCGGGATTCAAAATCATCACTCGCAGCAAAAACCAACTTTGCTCTCTTGTTGAACAAATAACTATTTTCTTGACTATAAATACGGGTGTAAGAATTCAAATTAAAATTCAAAATATTTATTCAGTAAATATGCCACATTAGGGCTCTTTTACACGTCGGTAATATAGGGCGAGTCTACCAGCGCTTCGGACGAGGCCATCATTGCGGAGAAGAAGTGCCGCAAGAAACTCCAGCAGGTCATATTTTCAATCATAAAAACATAATAGTAGGTACTTAAAACTAAGTTACATTAAGTAAAGTAAGTTACATTAGGTAATAAAGTAATAAATAATAATTTCTTAAAACTACCAAAAATAAAATCATTACAAATGTAAGGTATAATAAAATAAACCTTAAATTAAAAAAAGAGTAAGTGTGTGTGAAATGACGTCAACAATACAATATTATATAGATGCAAGATAGGTAAAAAGTTGGCCCATTTTTACCTTGTATTTATGTTTATACCTATTGTTATCGTGTTGTCAACGTTATGATAGCTCTTGTGGACTTGACTGACAGTAATGACGGTTGAGTTAAAAACACAATGATGACAATAGGGATAAAAAAATGTGTACCTACCTTAAAATTACATCGTAATTTGTCTTATTAAGGTCGTATATTCTTGCTTTCTCTGTTGCCTTCAGTAGCTATTGATGTGGAAATTGAGAAAGCAAGATACTTAAGTTTGAACTTACTTGAAAACAACATACGATGTCGTTTGATTATTCACCTACCCTTGTCTGTCATTATGACATTTCAGTTTGACAGAAACTGACAAAGAGTACTGTGTACTGTAACTAAAATAGGATCCATACGGGCGTTTATCTGCCAAGTCGCGGCCCACCCAGTCTGAACTTAGCTTTTGCACACAGAATGCAATTGTCTAACCCGACATAGATAACACTCCAATGATTTTGATAGTTTTCGAAGTCACAGGCAAATATGTACCAATATATATACATATATTCTTCTCGGAGCTGGCTGAAAATCAGCGCTGCAGGTGTTTAACACCTCAGCATTATGCTGAGCCAGTGTCCGATTCACTGCCGCGAAGACACACTAACTACTTTTTTATTGCAATTTCTGTTTTTATTTTTTTTCTGTGTGTCTGTGTCTGTAGTGAATAAATATATTTTTCTTTTCTTTTCTATATTTTAACACCTTTAATTAGTGTCCCATTGCTCTTCCTTGGATTTCCAACCCTGCCTGTCCACAGCGATCTCTGACCAGTCGCTTCGAAACGTATCCACGCCACCTTTGCACTGGTCTACCACGGCGCCGCCGGTAACCATCCTGTGGCACCTACTTAGATACTATCTGTGCCTACCTGCCCGGGTGCATTTGGCCCACGTGACCGGCCCAATTCAGCAAACGGTACAGTATGCGCGCGAGTTGAATGCCGAGCTTAGAAATGTGCTAGTAGCTTGTGCCCACTGAAGGCGGGAGAGGAGAGGCGTGGCACCCTTCACCTCAGGCCCCGACTGCATTCTATTACTTAATATTAACAGATTCCGCGCAGTTGGCAAACCAGCCAAAATCTACCAAACTGGGCGCAAAAAGAGGACTCTAAATTTAACCGCGCACATTCCTGCGGGCCCGTAAAAACGCAGTTAACCGTCGCCCTGTGCGCCCGCGCCGGTTCTAACGCGTATACGATACAGTTATGGTTACCAGATGAAAAAAAACGGTTCAAAAAAGATATAAAAAGAAGAGAGAAAGCGTTTCATTCCATTTATTCCTGTTTTCAAGGAAATTGCGACAGTTAAACATCAAAAATAAATTCAGCATGTTTGCTGTCACGAAAATGATACCAAACAGTAGGGAATTTAGAACGGCCCTCCTTAAAAATTCATAAAAAAAATGGATGGTAGGTATTTTATCAATATCAATATTTATGATTGTTGTTGATGTTTGTGTCCTTGGTAGTGATTCTCTGAACAACGACGGTCGGACGGACGAACGAGTGAATGTCCAAGCGGCGAGTTTAAGCAGTCCCGTCAGTGGGAACAAAACATATTTTAGCGCGTGAATTTTCAATTTAGCGGCATGGTTTCTGCCGATGGATCGAACGCATAATGCTGCTTAATTGAAAATACACGCGCTAAAAAAGTGTAAGGGGTGTCTCTTATAGTTTCGCCATGTCCGACCATCCGTCCACATCTTAGCTCAGAGCCTTAGTTCTTGAAAGCTGTAATTTGGCACGAACACAGGGCACGAATATAAATGTTAATCACGCCGACAAAGTGGTAAAATAAATTCTTGGAAAAAATATTATTAGGGTACATTCCCTAGACGTAACATATGTATTTTTTTCTCGCTAACGCCATGGTGTGTCGTGTCGTTGGATAGGCCTTTCAAAAATATTGCGGGTTTTTAAAACAATTTTTCGATTAAGGGATCCATTTGTGAAATAGGTATTAAGATTTAAAGTCAATATAGTTTATTTCTTTATTTCACCTCTTACGACATCGTAAGTACATTTCGCATTTTGTCGCTGGTCTTTCAGTGCATCTCTTTCGTTGCAGACTAGATAGAGAGGGATTATAAAGTGAATACCGAGTCGCGGGCAACTTGTGCTTGCCGCCCTGGGGTTCGAACTGGGTACCTTACGGTTACTAGTCGACCTCCGACGCTCTTCTACTAGACTTAGTAAATGTAGTACCTCGATATTACACTTTGGTCGTCCTAAGAGGGCCGATTTGACAGCTGTCATCTTAGTACAAAATATTCGTTTGAGGTTATATTTTGTACTAAGATGACAGCTGTCAAATCGACCCTTTTCGAACGACCAAACAGTAGCTAGTTAGTTTTAGTTACAGTATTTGTTTGTTGTTGCTTCAACGTTAGGTTTGAGCTGCCTTACAAAATGTCGGACGAGGAAAGTGACAAGGTACAAAAGTCGTCATACCTAAATATATACTTAGTCATGACGTTGACATTTACTACATCCAAAAACACGGGAAAGTTCCAATCAAATCATTTTATAGTTCTCTTCTTAAATAAAAAAACACTGGCGAGCGTGTCTCGACCCGTCAGTGTGATTAATCTTTGTCGTATTTCGAAGTATTTCAACCAATTTGGGTACTTAACTAAGGTCATCTACGGTTATATGATATCAGTGGATGCCCTCAATTTCGTCTGCGTAGTTTTTTTTTTTTTTTTTTTAATGGCATAGAGAAGACTAACGGGCACACAGGCCACCTGATGGTAAGTGGAAATTGTGACCCATAGACATTCGCATTCACAAGACTGCAATGCAATCCTAAGACTACAAATGTGTTGCCAACCCTGAGGACTAAGAAGGAATGCCTCTATGCTAGTCATTTCACCGGCTGTCTTATCCCCAAACCGGAACACAACAATACGAACACTGCTGTTTGGCGGTAGGTTAATGGATAAGATGGTGGTAGCGATCCGGACGGACCCTGCATAAGGTCCTACCACCCGCATATAGATTCTCGCTTCTCTACTACTTTTGAAAAAAACCTCTTTTTAGGGCACCCCTAGCCCCTCTTATCACCAAGGAATATTCCCTCCAAATTTCAAGCCCCTAGCTCCAGCAGTTTGGGCTGTGCGGTGATCGATCAGATCAGTCAGCGAATCAGTTTTTTTCAATACCTACGTATGTAAGATGACGGCACCAATGAGGGACACTTTTAACTGACAGGCACCAGTAACGGACTCTTCACTCTTAATTCAAAGGGCATTGGGTAAATTTGTTTGAAGAATACTATAATTTTTTTATTCAGCGGCCACGTATGATTTTAACATAGTTATTTAGAGGACCTCGAAATACACATAGATGTATTTAATTTACGGCGTTTAATAATATCGGCGCCGAGATATTTAAGATTTAAGTGTTCAGATTTTGGTACTAAAAGGACGCCTAGGTAAGAATATTAAATATCTCGGCTCCGATGCACTTAAGAGTATTACATTATCTAACAAAATACGTTTATTTTGTTCTATTCTATCATAATTTACCACTTTTGCTAATGGCTTCTCACCTTGAAAATGTATGACTTTTATAAACGACAACACTTTTACCCAAACCCCTTTGAGACGGTCCTATATTGATTGTTGCAAAACAAAGGAATAACCCTTATCTTCTTTAAAATAAGAATCAAGTGTCCATCATTGGTCCTTGTCCATTACTGCTTCCATCACCCTATATATGTATATATGTATATGCACATTGTTGTACACAAATTAAGCTCCGCGGTCAAAGTTACGATAGTCAGAATAATTAGTCTGGGCCGACGTTTTTTAAAAGAATACCTACAGTGCAGGGGACGGGCAAATTAAAAAGAAAACTTTCAAAAGTCCGCAGTAATTAAATCCGAAAGCTCCGAGTGGGCTTTAAAAGTTACCCGAAACTTTCAAAGGAATGACAAAAGGGAAAAGAAATAAGTAAAAAAACTTACGAACTGGGCGCACGAAGGACCTCGTTATTTTTAACCGACTGAGTAAAAAATGAGGGAGGTATGTTTAAATATGGCTGAGCAATGTTTGGAAAGCAAAGTCGGATTCGAAGGACCAAATCTGAGGACGCGGGTAGCCTAACGGTGACCTTATGAAACTAGCAGTCTTGGGTTCGATCTCCGAAAAGGGCAAATATTGACAATATAGGAGGAGGTTGCAGAGTGCAATTTTCTTACTACGATTTTGTTATTGTTGTGGATATTATACTCGCCTTACGTCTTTGTCTTCCTTCATTAAGTCACACCTCCGTAAAGGGGTTTCCTAATAAAACGTTTACAATTTTAATTGACAACTATAAGCATTTTCTGTTCATTTTAATTCGTTTAGTTTTAGTTTTTAATTGTATTGCTTACTACATTATTTTGCTTATATTTCTTTATTTGATTTCGGTACGTACCTAGTTTTACGATAAAAAAGTGTTTCATTTCAGAAACCATAAGCTAATATCTACCCGCCATTCTTTAAAAAATATTAAAAGTTCTGTTTACTTATAATTCAGCGAATAATTAAAGTTACATACATAGAATAGAGGAATTAAGGCTTAAGTAGCATTGTTAGGCGATGGGCTTGCAACCTGTCACTAATACGCTGGTAATTATCGTAGCCCGTTTGTGCAAAACGTGGTTAGGTATATAATTAACATCAAGTTTTTAGAGTTTTTGGTAATTCTGTAGCTCTGCCTACCCCACTCTGAGAATTTAGGCGTGAAGGTATGATGATGATGATGACATACGTGAGATACTTTTTTTATCAATAACGAGTAAATTACATTTTTAAAGTCTTGAACTTTTAATACCTTACCATGAATGCAATATTACAATATAAATTGCATTGCATGTCAAAAAATTTAACATTACCTACATTGAGATCGTCAACAATGAAACTAACAATAAAAGAATCCAAAAATATTTAAACAATACAAATTAAACGTCTAATAAATGATCACTTATCCGATGTCAATATACGAGGATTAGTAAATGTCAATACAATAATCATTTTACAATTTCAGTGCCATATACCGATTCATCCACAGAGTATAATGGATTATTGGGACCGAGCGCGACGACAGCGCCACGTGACAGGCGGCCATTATGGACAATATTGTCACCGCTGTCAAACAAGAAGTAAGTAAATATTGTGAAAATATTAATGAAATCTTGTGTTATTTTACTATATTACACAATTTTGGACAATGGTAGTCAGTAACATTATTGCCAATAATATTAAAATTGTTGTTTTCAGTGAGAAATGAGCCTACTCGTGACTAAAACGGGGTTTCGTTTACGGCAAATATCCACTTATTTCTTTGGCCTCGTTTCCACCATGGTCTTGGAAATTGGTAAAATTTACAGTCGCTATTCTTCTCGGTGTTATTACAATTCACAACAACACATCTTACCAGGACCATATTTTTATCTCAAAAACGATTAGAAAATGTTTACTGCAATATGGATTTGACAGCTCAAGTCAGCGACAAAAATGTCAATTTTAGCCGTAGCGAGCGCTGTGATCGTTTAGGCTACCCCCTCCACCCGCTTTGCACTCTGTCAATAGCATAAAGGGTTTCTAAGCTGATGTTTAAATGCTTCGTCGGATTGTACAATTTAAAGTTTGGCGGGTAGACGCTCATAGTACGTGCATAGGTACGTGAGACCGATGATGACACGCGGGTTCTTACCCGCAAGTTCCATGCGACCGACGTAGAACTGCGTCGCTATTGCCTAACGCACTCGCAATCTCAATTGGCTTCCAAGCGGAACAATTGTTTTCATTTTGTCTGCAGACAAGCCTTCGATTTTGAAAATTAAAAACAATTGTGATTGCGAGTGCGTTAAGCAATAGCCCCTCTGTTCTCAAAGGTCCGGTGTGGTGGACCTCCTAGCTAAGAATATTAGCGCGTGCGAAAGAGGAACTATTAGTTCTTACGAACATTAATATGTGGAAAATGGACTAGTGCGTCATAAGGAATAAAAAAACTCCTACAAGAGTGCCTAGGTTTCACCCCAGCTAACGTGCGTGCGTAAGACATCGGTTACACGCTAAGTCTGGCGTCAGTTAAGTCCATCATTCTGGTCAAACTTTGACGGACGCCAGAATGATGAATGATTTGGACGGTTACACGATCAATCCAAGACTAACATCTGATAAAAGTACGACTAAAACATCGGTTACACGCTAATTCTGGCGTCAGTTCAGTCCATCATCCTGGTCAGAATGACGAGATGATTATCCTGTAACCCTCAGACTGACGTGAGAATGACACAAACAGATTACACGATCAGTCTTCTGACATTATTCAGTAATTCAAAACAGATTGACGAATGTCATTTAATATATTTTCATCAGTCCAGACCATCAGTTTGTCAGTCCGAGGGTTACATGGTGATTCTCGCGTCATTCTGACCAGAATGATGGACTGAATTGACGCCAGAATTAAGACTGCGCCTAGCGTACGCCGGGTGTACAGTGGCACCCTCGTTACTTTTATTGTGTTTTCTAATAAATTAAAGTATTTTCTTGAAATTGGACGAAATGTTTTTGTACTACAAATGAAAACACAACTTAACGGATAAAAGTGGCCCGTTTCCCGTTAAGCTGACTACTCAAAGGGTAATTGTTATTAAAGTTTGTTACGTATCCCATAAATTGTGTTTTTACTTGCACTACAAAAACATTTTGTCTGATTCCAAGGAAATTCTTTAGTTAATTAGAAAACACAATAATAGTAATGAGGGCGCCATTGGACGCTCGGCGTTTGCTCGGCGCAGTCTTAACGTGTAACCGATGTCTAAGGTACTCTTTTGCATAAGCATTACCCTATTGGCATCCGCGGAGTTTCCCCAGGAGCGTGTCATACTTTTAATGTGTCATCTGATCTGCATTAAGCTCTTCGCTTTACGCAACGCAATCACGTCACCACTCAGTCTATCGCACAGTGTATCGAAATGGCACTTTATGTGATCGTCATCATCATCAGCCGAAGAACATCCACCGCTGGACATAGGCCTCCACCACCGACCTCCGCGACTCGGGTTTTGTGCCACTCACAAACAGCCATCGGTTTCCCACGATCTTCATCCGACCGCAATGTAAAGATATGTTTACTCGTACCCTTGATTTGAACTTTTAAGAAATCCTTCTGTAATGTCATAATGTAATAATAAAAATGTCATAATTTATTTATTTATGTCGGATATATTATTCGATAATTTAAAGGGCATTGGGTAAATTTGTTTGAAGAATATTTTCTTTTTGTTTTCAGCGGCCACGGATGATTTTTACATAAGTAATTATTTAGAAGACCTCGAAACACACATAGATATATATATTTATTTATTTATTTATTTATTTATTTATATTATTTATATAATTTATGGCGTTAAATAATATAGAGGCGGAGATATTCAAGATTTAAGTATTCAGTTTTGATACTTAAAAGTATGCCTGGGTATGATTTTTTAAATATCTCGGCTCTGATGCACTTAAGATTATTACATTACATAACAAAATATGTTTATTTTGAATAATTCTATAATAATTTACCACTTTTACGAATGACTGCTCACCTTGAAAATGTATGACTTTTACAAATGACAACACTTTTACCCAAACCCCTTTATGTTGAATTGTAATGTATAGAACAATAAAGCACACATTTAAACACGACATAGGGTCTCAAACGAGACCGCTAGCCTATAATGGGTTAAATCAATAAACCACTTACCTACCCTACCCTCCCTACCCTCTTAATCATAAACACATTTAAGTAGCCAAAGTATACGTTTTTTTAATACCTTACCTATCCTTTGCCTATTTTCTTGATTAATGGCTTTCACTCTCACACTCTCTTGTTTTTTGGGGTGTATTCCACCAAAGTCGAGATGTAGACAATCACCATGAACTTATTAGATAAACGAGTCCATGGATATCACACGCGTTGAAGAGTATTTATTCTGGTGGAGTGAACAGAAACACATGGGGTCAGCTCCACGCGTTTCTGTCAAGTCCTATGCTTTGGCCTTATCTGTAATTCTCACTTTTAAATATGATAGAAAATGGCACTAGGTACTAGGTGGGTTAACGCATTCACCACCATCGACGCAAATATGCGTTCAATGTCATACAAGTTTGTTCCTAGGCCATGCTCCCTGGCAGTGAATGCATGAAACTTCAGTAGGTTCGGTTGGGTTACACACCGGAACTTATTACACTAACTGTAAAGCTTCCCGTCTACGTCAAAAAATCTTATCATCCTTGTTTTGGCGTCCGTACATCATTAAAAAACGATAACGAGCACCAAGTTGTGTTTGCCGTCGCGTGCCCGCAATTATCGAGTGTATTGTCGTATTTGTTTGAGAGTGTGTATTTTCCGAGTGAATATAGGTTGGTTTATAAAGCCGTGTGATGTGAGGAGGCTCAGTCGCATGCTGGACGCTCCGAGGCGCGGTCGTGTGTGATCTGTAGTGATGAAGTGGTACATTGTTGCGTGTTGCTTGCTGTGGGCCCGGCGGGGGGACGGAGGTGGTATGTTGCCCTATTTTTTCTAAATTAAACCCTTATTTTAAGGATTTTGTGCTAAGTGAGATTATTTTTAAAAGTTTATATCTAGGTAGGGTAAATTAAAAAAAAAAACTTTCGTATTTACTTAGTTGCATGTTGATCTATGAATAATAAGTACAAATAGTGTATGTACCCCTTTTTTTAATATTTACCCTATAAATGGGTTAATTGGTTGGTCAATTTTTTTCGTAGTTTAGGTAGACTTAGATTTATGTTAAGTTGAACTAAAAGCTTTCCCTCCGTTAGGGTTAGTTCGTTGCTCAGTAGTAGGTACTAGTTAAGGTTATAAGTGGTTTCGATTCTAGTTTTTTTTTGTGATAATTCAGTTTGCGTCGGTTGGTGTTGTTTATGGACGATGTTTTTTTTAATAAATCGCAAAACTTGTAAAAAAAATCATTTTATCTGGGTTAGGGTATGGGTAGATGTAAATTTAAGATTAAAATAATTTAAAACTCAGTTGTTACTTGGTTTTCTTATACCTATATCTAAAGCTTAAACTGGCTTATCTAATTATCCGTTATTCCTGCGTAAAATACCTAAATCAGTAAATAGGCCAGCAACAAAGTAGTTTTCCTTAAAGAGCAAAAAAACGGTTCAGTGAGTGATTGCTGTTGCTGTTATTTAATTTCGTCTTTATTGCATACACATACATACATACATAAACTCACGCCTTTATTCCCAGAGAAGGGTAGGCAGAATTTCCAACAACTATAAAAACTTTTTGATAATTCTGTGACCACATTTTGCACACTTAGGTGAAGATTTAACGCCAGTGTAGTCGTCTTTATTGCTGTTACCTTAATGATCAAAATTGAGCATAACGCTTAAATTCTAAAGTTGAAGCCAACCCTGCTATTTGTTACTTTAGTAATAAGTTACTTAAAAATAATTCTATATATTACACGAAATAAACTAACTGTTCAAATCAAGAGGGTAATTCGATGAGTAAATAAAGTAATTACACATTATTTTATCGAAACACCAATTAACGAACGTATCATTCATTACCAGACCTAGGAATATTCGGGGCAAGACTAAATGACAGCTAGGGATTGCCTATATCGATAAACTCAATTATCGATGCTTTTCCCATATACTAGTGAGTGATCGCTCCAAGTTTTGATTGTAAAAGTAGTTTATTTTTTAAAGTATGCAAATTAAACAAAATAGCAACATAATTGTGGTCATTCTTTATTTTAAAAGGATTTATATCCTTCACTCATCATTGTCATATTGTTTTTACTCCTAACAAATTCTAGTCGTTTAATTTAACAATAATGGGACAGTCATTCTGAAATTCACAATACGGAAAAAATATATGATGAGGATGAGTGAAGGTTAAAAAATCCTTTTAAAATAAACAATAACCAGAATTATTTTGCTATTTTGTTTCATTGCATACTTTCAATCAAATTTTATTTTTACAAAAAAAACTTGGAGCGATCACTAATATATGGGAAAAGCATCGATAATTGAGTTTATCGATATAGGCAATCCCTAGCTGTCATGTAATTTTGCCCCGAATATTCCTAGGTCTGTTCATTACGCAGAATTTTCATTTCATCGTAAGGCATTTCTCGCCGCAAGAGTTAGTTTTTTTTTGGTACCTAGTCACAAGTCTAACCTAACCTACGTGATCAATGCTTAGAATATCTTGAAAACATCGTAGTTTCAGGTTTCAGTAGAAAATAGCGTTCGGTGAAATGAAATTCGATGAAATCGTACAATCGATGAAGTGAAAAAATCGACAAAATTATGGGTTATTTTATTAAAACAACATTATTCTTTTGATATTTTTAGCCTTTCACAATATGAATGTGTAAAATGTTAGAAATTGGAAAGTTTTCGCTGTTTGGATGTCCGTGACTCACTAGAAGTAGGCTTTGTACAACTTGAAAACTATTTGGAGAAATAGGTTTCGTGAATCGTTTTTCACATTCGATTTTATAAATACTCTTAAATTAATTAGTTCTTATTACTATCGTTCAAATCTTAACAAAGACGTTTGGGGAAGAACTTAAACCTAATCAGCCGTATAATACAATATAATAATTATATAATAATATATATTATATATGGCAGATTTTGTGCAATTATTGTACCAAATACTAGTATTGTTCATTTTTAATTTCCTTCAGTAACATTAGTTTTAAATAACCATTAGTACCTATTACTGTACTTTTTATGAACCTCTAGGTCTTTATATTGTTCCTTAATTACCTGTATATCTACATATGTACGACTGTATGTGTTCTTAAATAAATAAATAAATAAATAATAAATAAATAAATAATATTATAATAAATGTATGTTTAGTCTATGTAATCGATTTTGGACAGGATTATTATCCTGTCCAAAAATGTAATTGTAATTGTAAAAAATGTAATTTAATTTTATTTATATCTTAGAGACTGCCGTTCCCACAGTCGAACTGTTACTCCAGTTTTGTGGGGTAATGCCTAAGTATTTAATTAAAATTGTACTTACTAAATAAATAATAAAACCCATAAATGCCAAATTTTAATTAAAGTATCTATGTATAAACGCGCAATGGCTAGCGCGCTTAAATAATGATTTGTTCTTATCTGTCATCGTGACATTTGAATTTGACTCAAAGAAACAAATAATACTTTAAACAAAAAATAGGTTTATTGTGCGTTTATACAATACAAATACAAGGAAAATAGGTACTTTAAAATTGCCTCTTCACTGTAATAAAAGTGAAAACATTGGTCGTTTTTTTCCAGGATTCCCAATTAGCTATATTGCGCATAAAAGAACAATGATGCAATAATAATTAATAATCTTAATAAAAAAATCTCATCACTACTCCTGTGGGCCTAGGATGGCTGCGTCTATATCGCGTGTCAACTGTGAATAAAGCATCCGTCACTTTCTGACACGTGTACTTATTTACCTGTCAGAAGGTGACGGATGCCTTATCCAAAATTTATAGGGCCATATTAGGGCCCCTGAAATACTTATTTATACTTACATATTAATACTGAGGAGTTTTGGTAGTCATCTCTGGTCTTCAATAAAGTTTAAAAAAAATACGGTACGGTACGATTGAGTCGATTCCCTATAAATTTTATCATCAGATTACGCCATCTTTGCTGTGGGTTTGAATATGAAGCATGTACTTTCCAACAAAAAAATAATCATCGAAATAGTTCACAAGGTACTATCTATCTATCTATATAAATAAAAATTAATCACTAAATGCTTGCTTTTTGAGTATACTCACAAAATTGGTTTTTCTATACTTGGTGAAAAACAAACGCACCCCTCTCTTAGTATGGAGAAAGTAACTCTGCGCGTTTACTCAAAAAGTTGTAAGGAAAAGAAATTGACATGTCGCTTTAAAACTTTCTTATTTCATAGTGATTCAATACATGCAAGAAAACAATGGTTTTTTTTTTAAATTAATACTTGAAGTAAGGGGTTTTTCGTATCACGGACATAAGGAAAAATGACAAACAGTCCTATTAAAATGATCAATATCTCGGAAACCGTGAAACTTAGCATAATAGTAAATGTGGGCCAAAATGTTCAGAATGACCCTTACTATCATCCCGTAAAACGCCTACACCCGAGTGCCAAACACCCTGTATAGTTTGTATGAAAAAAAAGTCACACCCGGCCGACACCGGGCGCGGAGAGCTAGTAATATTATTTTCATCACACTTGCTCGTAAATAGTGTCCTAACATGCTAGAAAAATCGACCGTAAATCCAAAATAATACCCTTTTTTACCATTACGCCCTAACGTGCGTAATAGTTTTTTTTTTTAATATTATACGTGGACTCAAACTACTACGTTTGACATGACATTATCTGTGGTAAGTTACAGACAATGATGTATTCTGCCGCTAATAAGTTAAAAATATGATCGTTTGTCTGATTTTATTTCATTTCCTCGCAATTGTGATGAAAAACATTGTATGTTACACGGGTGGTAAAGGAAATACAAAGCTCGAGTCATTAAAGCCCTCAGCCTTCGGCTTCGGGCTTCTAACAGACTCTCGTTTGTAATTCTTTCTTTACCACCCTTAATACACAATGTACTTAGTATAATGTAACTTTGTCTGTTTGTATTACTTTCACGGTTTCGATGAAATTCTGGAATGGAGATAGCTTGAACCCCGGAGAAGGACATATGGGCGCTTTTTAACAGCGATTAACGCCTTCTACGCGGACGGAGAATCGGACAAAGGCTAGAATAAATGTACCCTAAAACGGGGTGAGTATAGGGACACAACCTAAAATAAGTCATAACTTGTTACAAATAAGAACTAGTATTAAATGGATTATAACGTTACGTCTATTGGAAATAATTTCAGTATTATAATTAGTTAGATATGCTTCATTTTAGGTTGTATCGCTACTCACCCCTTAATCCCTACTCACCCCGTTTTATGGTACCTAAACTAATATTAATTTCTATCATACAAAGGTCCTCAATGATAAGTAGATTTATTCGTTTTTACGTGATGTTTTTACTCATAATAGAAATTAAATCAGGACTTGACGCGATAAAAACTAACAAAACGACTTCGTTGTTAATCCGACGATTCGTTTTGTTTTTATCGCGTTTTATTTAAAATAACTGTAGGGTTATTATAACGTATCTGTGCAATTCATTTTACACTGAAAGAAAAGGACAGAGTTATGTAACTGCTATAGCTCCGTCCTTTTCGCTCACCGTAAAATGAACTGCATAGCCATGTCATAATAACCCCCCTGATGCTTTAACTATTCAAACATCACGCACAAACGATTAAACATTAGAGTAAGGGTCTAACAAACAAACAGACAAACAATAACAATACAATACCTATACAATACAATACAATACCACAAATCACAATACAATAGAATACAATATATAATTAAAAAAACACAAACAATACAGTATAATATCTATATAATTTTTAATTATAACACGCAATTGTGATAACAGAAGCGCATTCATTGTTTTTACACTTCCTATTCTTTTCGGCGAACTATACTTAAGACCATGTTTGTAAAAATGGGTTTTTTTATAGCGATAAGCGGTCGAAACGCGAGGTAGCCACTTTGGTAAAGTCCGTCCAAATGCGAGTCAGACATGCGTTCCGCGTTTTCGCAAAATCAGCAGCGCCCAATCTAGGCAAAGTGAACCTAATGGTGGGACTTCACTTGGCGTTGCGTATTTGTCACAGATGTAGGAAAAGATAGATCCCGTGTATCCAAATGTCAATATTATCGATAAACCGCACATCATTGACTGCAAACTTACGCACACTAATTCAGTGTAACACACTAACACACCTAAAAAGTGGTACACGTTTGTAATTCAATCGAAAGCGGTTATAATAATATATAGACGACTATTTTTAACGAAGGGCGTTTGTAACAGGTGTGAAGAGTACTATTCTGTTAGCCGTTTTTATACTTCCTCTATGCTTTCCTACCTCTTTGGTATTTGTATAATGCGCATCGGCATCAGTTTGACGAATGTTAACGTTGTTGCATTGCAATTAAACAAAAGAACCAATGTCGTAGAGTCCAATAGCAAATGTCAAATTATTTTGTCATTCATAATTAATATAGCCATTAATAGGACTTCAGGGGTGTGATTCTGTAAATAAGCAAAAGTGAACGAATGCACGAGTGAAACCAAGCAGCGAGATTAAGTAGTCCCGTCAGTGCGAACAAAACACATTGTAGCGCGTGCATTTTCAATTTAGCAGCACGATAGTTCGAACGTATAAGGCTGCTAAATTGAAAATGCACGCGCTACAATGTGTTTTGTTCGCACTGACGGGACTACTTAATCTCGCCGCTTGGTTTCACTCGTGCATTCGTTCACCTTTGCTTATTTACAGAATCACACCCCAGTGCGTAGGTGCATGTTTGGAATTTTCGATGCGAGTCAAAAAACCGAAAATGATACAGTAACACGTAAGTATCTGATTTATTTCTCAATTAGACAAACAATGCCAAAATTTTGAGAATTAAGTAACTAAGTCTGTACATATTGCGATTATTTGTTAAATAATTCAAATACGTGAATACGCTACGCTAATATTGAATTGCCACCATAAGGTACCTAATGGCACAATGTTTACACCTTAATTCTTATTTCAAAGACATCTTTTATTTTGCATTGCTATGATAAAGTTATAACGTATGATCTTCAACAGTGCCTGCTAAATCTCCGGCTCTGAAGCAATTATCTTATTAAGATCATTTATTATTATTCACTAGCTTCTGCCCGCGACTACGTCTGCACAGTTAGTGTATGTTGATATATCGAGAACTTTAAGTCCGTATTCTAGCAATAAACTAACTCTTTACTAAATTTGACATCGATCTGATCAGGCGTCGAACAACGCGGAACAATCAAACACACCATACCTTTAATATATAATTATATAAGGATTAATGTGTATTTTCATTACCTACATCGACGTGTCGCGCATACCTAATTCACCATTGTGCCTGTTTCTGATCCACAATAGACGTACCTACGACTTAAGACGTGATACGTCACATACGCCAATTATAATGGCCGGTCTGACCTTAAACTAGAATTCCTGTGTTAATGACCAGAGTTCTGCGAATGCAAAAACAATCTAAATTTAGATCGGTTGTTTGAACTAAGCCACACTGACACGTCACGAATCACAACACGCTGGTGATTGAAGTCATCAGACTTGGACAAGATGGCGGCAGGGATGGATGCGGGCTGCCCAAGAGCTAGAACATTTTCCGCAACTCTTTGACTTATTTAAAGTCAGGAACTTGTTCAGTAGACCAAATGATGATGATATGATGTACATGACAACATTAGTTTTTTTTAACATAATATATCGATGGTTAAAATGGCAATTAGCGTATAGGACAATTTTACAGTACAATTTAGTTGTCCTTTACGCCAATTGTCATTAGGACCTTTTTACAGTACAATTTAGCTGTCCTTTACGCCAATTGGACGCTGTACGCAATAATGTGTCAATCCACAATTATTTAGCAATAATATGTCAACCTAGGACAATATAGGTATTGAGGGTTGACACTTTATTGCTAAATAGTTGTGGATTGACACATTATTGCGTACAACGCAGCGTCCAATTGTCATGATGAGAATTTTACAGTACAATTTAGTTGTCCTTTACGCCAATTGTAATTTTAGTTATCGAAATATTATATTTATAAACGACAATATTATTTACCTAGGACAATATACCAAAGTCACTTTTATTTAATAGTAAGTAGTAAAGTTAATTTTATTTAATTCTGACTTATTTCTAATCTTAGCTATTACAATCTTAAAAGTAAAGATTACAACTAAGACTGTTTAGTTTTTAAATCTTTTGGAAATATAAGTACAGGTGAAATTTTATTTTGCATATCTATAAAAAAATGCGGTCAGCTTTTTAAAGCGTGCTTTTCGTTAGACTTATTTTCAAGCTATATAATAGTACATTACTTAACAAGGGCTGTAAAAGAAAGAAAGCCCGAAATCGCAGGTATTTGAGACCCGAGCCGTAGGCGAGGGTTGTAAATATGCGATAGAGGGCTTTCTTTTTTACTGCCCGTGATGAGTACGGTAAAACTCGCATTGTGGCCAGGTGAAGACGTAAAATTGTTACCCCTTCTAAAGTTAGCTATTACAATCTTAAACGTAAAGATTTAGTTTTTAAATCTTCTTTGCATGAAAATGAAAAAAGTCGTGAATTCAAACCCTATTTGATTTTGAATACGCATAAAAAAAATATACAAAAAAAAAAAGTTGTTATTATGTTATGATGGAAATTTCCATCACCAGGCAAAGAAAAGTCTTTGGAAATAAACAGTTTTCATTTTATTTTCTTATGTAAAAAATGCAGTCGGGTTTTAAAAGCATGCTTTTCCTTACACTTATTTTGAAGCTATATAAACTATTACTACCTTTTGAGCAATGTATATGCCCAGAAAAAAGCAACTGACAAAGGGTGTACCTAAACATTTTTGCATATTTTTAAAATTAACATTTGTTTATTTAAGTCTAACCCATATGGATGGCTCTGGTTCTTGAAAGCCGACCTTGACAACAATTCCCGCCTATTTATAGACTGTGGCGACCAATAATTAAAATCAATTGAAAGTGGCACTCGTACAAATAAACTGCGCCTAATAAAGCCTAAAGCTGCGTGTGAAAAAAACGTCTCGACGGAGCGGGTAAGTTGACGCAATTGACTAAATTGGGTGCATGATGTTAGGACGGCGCATGCGCCAGTCACTGACTGCTCGCAGCATCATCAGCTTTAAGCAGGTCCACTGCTGGATACAGCCCTAATTAAGTATGATTCTTAGCTTAGTTATTGTGAATATTAAGATATTTTTTAATAATTTTTAATGTAAGTAATAATTGGGATTGAGCAAAAAAAATAACTAACGGTTTTTACTTTCTAATTCGAAAGAATAGAAAATTTTAAGACCCCTATTTCATTGATTAAAACAAAACTTTTTGTTTTAATATCTTTATTTATTTAGCAGACATTTTTTTATGTTATACTTATTTATTTATTTTATTTATTTATACTTATTTTACATACATACATAAACTCACGCCTTTATTCCCAGAGTGGGGTAGGCAGAGCTACAGAATTACCAACAACTCTAAAAACACTATATATATTTTTTTTATTTTTTTTCTTTATGGATGACATGATTATTTTTAAATTTGTGTTGGCATTTTCTAATAAATTACAACAATTAAATGATATCTAATGAAAAAAAGTGATTGTAATAGTGTATTAAAACATACTATTTCAAGCGGTTTTCGCTTAACTCGTAAGATACACCTAGGAGGGCTTCAAGACGAAAACGAAAGTCAAACAAAGGTTAAATATACTTTTGCTAAAATATCAAAAATAGATAAGTATTTCAAAAACTCAATAATGCAGAACGGCTTTAAAGCCCTATTCTTCGAATGTTTTTTTTTTAATTGGAGTAATTTAAAAAATATGAACAATCCCAATTAGAGAGCGGATTTGAAGTAGCGATTACAAGTTTAATATGGATATGACTAGTGCGATTATTGACAGGAATTATCGAAAAGATGCGTTTTAAATAGGATCTATTATGTTTGAGCTGTATAAAACTCCTTTAATTAGATTTTTTTTGTTTACATATTGTTTGTTGCAAGAATAACATTTATTGAATATCTATAAGATTGCGTTGCGGTAAGTAAGTAATAAGATAACTGTAAGATCAACAAACAACATGATATCTAATTAACAATATCTATCTATATAACCTAACCAATCGCATTAGTCATATCCATACTAAACTTGTAATAGCTACTTTAAATCCGCTCTCTAGTAATAATTGTAAAGAGTTGAGTTACTAGTTTTTTTTTTAAAGTTAGCTTTAACTTTGTATACTTACTCGTATTAGAACGGGGACGCCCGAGACTTAACACGCGTAGAATTAACTTCCCGATACTCCCCCTACTTTTCCTGTTGGGAAAACAGCAGTGTTCGCATTGTTGTGTTCCGGTTTGGGGGTAAGACAGCCGGTGAACTGACTGGCATAGAGGCATTCCATCTTAGTCCTCAGGGTTGGCAACGCATTTGCAGTCTTAGGATTGCATTGCAGTCTTGTGAGTGCGAATGTCTATGGGTCACAGTTTCCACTTACCATCAGGTGGCCTGTGTGCTCGTTTGCCTTCTCTGTGCCATATAAAAAAAAAAACAAAAACACAAAAAAAACATACTTTCACCAAACTAAGTGGATAAGTAGGTACCGGCTTTATGCAAACGTCAAAAATCCCGTTTAACTTAAATCATAGACAACAACATATTAATCACTGCTACTAAACAAGATTATGTTTTTATTAACGACGACTCAATACGTAATCGATATGACAAACAAGGTTGTAACTTATAAGTAATACTGGTAATCTGTCGTAAACTATAATCAATAAGATATTTAGACGTGACTCTGGGTCAATGTTGCGTGGAAAATATTGGGAGTGTTTACCAACAATGATAAAACAAATCGTTTAAGCCTTGCGGTCTCGTACGTTTACAGGCAAAAGGATGTATTTATAACTATACGGCCATGGTGCGAAATTTATATGCGAAATAGTATGATGTATGCACGCAAAAAAGGCGCATATTAAGACGTCGAGTTGCGGAAAATTAGCCCGCTATAACCTATAACCTATAGTATGATGTATGACGTCATAATTAGTGGCATAAGCGTGTGTATATATATATACTTTTGATGCCCTGGGCATGTAAATTTATTTATGACTTTGACTGTACATATGGGTAACAATATATAAGTTGCTAACAAATTAGTCACGGATATTTTAAGAGATAATCTTTGGTACAATGCCGCAGGGGCCATTCTTAGATTTAATGTTTTAGTTAATTTATATATTTAGAGTTAGTTTTATTTAATTTTAGTTTTCTTTTTCAGTTACTGTGTTTTGTTGTATTATTTTATGTTATTATTCATTAAAAGATTATTATTAAGAGATAATACATTACATTAAAACAATTAACTTTGAACTGTAATTAAGGAACCAATATATATCATTTTATTGTTTCAATTTACCGAATCAAAAATAAAAATCATAATTAATCTTTAAAATAATCACCCCTATTATGTACCTGTCAAAATGTTTAACACTGTTTGTCAAAAGTTGTTTTTCGTAAATGTCATTATGATTCGGCGGGAAAACTGTAGGTTATTAAATACTAGCGTTTGAATGATAGTTTAAAGAGGTTCTAGAATGTCTAAAGAGGTCTCATTTAATTATCTTATTAACAGGGTGATTTAACGTAGCAAATTTGTTTCCTAGTTTTCTCCAAAAAATCATAAGAAAACCTTTGATGTTTCATACTTGAATGTACTCCGAGAACCGAGTACTATCAGCTGTAAAAATATCCGTGACTAATTTGTTAGCACCTTTTATGTCCGCACAAAGCTGAAAAACTATGTATACAATAGCGGTTTTTTGGATGAGAGTAGAGTAACTTGCGAAGGCCCACGTCAACCAGTGGACGTACTTCGGCTGATATGATACTTTTTATGATTTGGAGGTGTAATCATATTTTTAACTTTGATCCCTAAACTATCAGACCGATTTAAAAAAGTGGGGTGTCATAATGATTCATCAAAAACGTGTGAATGTGAACTAAATAGAATGTAGAAGCGTCATTCGGGTATTAGTTTGAACTTATCAAGTATCGTATAACATTAACTATTCGTAGAAAAATTCGTGCTCATGTCATGACTCAGAGTCATGTCATGAGCCTCCGAACCGTACATTCTTTGACGCTATCGTCTTCTAAGGGTTTTTACTAGGGTTGGTCCGCATATATTTCGATTATCTTTATTCCCTCGGGATAAAATCTTGGAATTAAATGTAGTCCACTGTAAATATTGTAATCCAGGGTAAAAGCTTTCTCCATTTCATCCAATTCCGTCCAGCCGTAGCAGGGTGAGGGAGTAACAAACAAACACAAAATTTCGAATTTATATTACTAGGATATACCGAGTAGGATGTAGAAGGGAGCGTCATAGTCGCCAGGTAGGTATTACTTTTAAAATGTTCAATTGTGTAATGTAAGTTCTATTCTTAGAAAAAAATGTGGTCATGTCATGATCGTGCGCATTTTCTTTGATGCAAACGTCCTAAGGATAATATAGTGTCTATAGTATACCTAGTTACTATGCATATTACAGTCGTTTATTTTTACAATTCGATGAAAATAATTTTTTCATCGAATTGTAAAAATAAACGACTATAATATAGTAGGTATACTATAGACACTATAGTCTGGTGACTAAGTGTCGTTCTACCATAATACCAAAAAAGGAGCTAACTGCATTCTAATAGTATAAGCATTTTAAATTTAATTAGGTTACCAATACAGTATATAATGCTTTGGCTACAACATTGTAGTTAGCAGCCTTCTTTGGTGATCCTCGGAGACAGCGGGCGCTGAGGAAGGCTATTGCCCCCGACCTGTCCGGCCGGTACCGCTGGTATTCGCACCTCGCGCCTGTACACGTCGAGACACTGCCAACTGTACACAGATTTAATAATTTTATTTTTTGTAAGAGACTAGAATAGAATAATTCATTTCTGGCAACAATGCCCATACGCAAATACCTTATAGACACAATAAAAAACCAAATATAAATATTAACTACACTTTAACGGTGTCAGCTAGCCGGCGACAATATTGCCAAAATGATGAGACACCCCTCAGCCTGAATGCCTCTATTAAAAAGAAAAATACCGAATAGGTCATAAATATCAGGGGACAATTTTACACAAGTAGACCTAGGCCCAAACTAAGCTCTAGGTAAGCTGTAACGACGGGTACTAGATAACGATGACTATACATAGTTTTATATACGTAAATAGATATTTAATTTCATATACAACTAACTCGTACAACAACAAATCACAATTTACAACATACACACATACGAGTATACAGATAGTTAAAGTTATAACACCCCTTTTTTTGTCGGGGGTTAAACAAATGAAATGTATGTAATTATGTTTCGCCTAAATGAAAATTATGTACTCCACGTTATTTTGTAGCTTGATGTCTTCGTTCTACATAAAGAAGCATATATTTTATCCTATTTATTGAAAAGGGGTCTATACCGTGCATGTTCGGTTGAATGTAATATTTGCTAATTTTTACAAATCTTTCCTATTACACAGACGCACGCTTTAAACCATTCCCTTTTCCATTCGTTATCGAGTTATCAACAGGCGGGCCAAAGTTGTCCCGTCAAAGAATTATTACCAAGTTAGTGCGTGCAGTTCTAAAGTCATCGCAGATCTCTGCTAAAAGCGGGAGTTCTTTACCTAACTCTACTTGCTCTGTTTTACGAATGCGCGAGGCATCTCAAGTTTGCCAGTCAATACTTCGTTGTATGATTAAAAAGTTTGCTGTTTACGAGCATTACAAACCTTTGGGAAAAATATTAATGAAACAAATGTCTCTGGTCGCTTCTAAAAAAGAGAACAATTCGGCCGTTATCGTGGCCAGCAGTGCACCCGAGCCCTTCCCATTATGCAAACTGTTGCCAACCTGAGTGTAACGGGACCGCGAACTAGCCATGCCTTTGTTTTGATGGAAAATTTAAATTTACCATTTGAAAGTAAAATTTTGTAGTCTGTTCCAGTTAGACACGAGAAACGGTTTTAAATGTTGTTGGTGTGACTTGGTGTTTGCTCGGTGGGAATTTGACTTGATTAGCGATATTGCAAAAGTTGTTGGTTTTGGTTATAACTGCTGTATAATGAACTCTCCGTCTGCGAGTTGATAAATCTTAATTTTTAAGCCCCGACGCAAAAAGAGGGATGTAATAAGTTTGACCGCTATGTGTGTGTGTGTGTGTGTATGTGTGTATCTGTCTGGCACCGTAGCTCTTAAACGGGTGAACGCATATGGACGCGGGTTTTTTCATTTAAAAGGTGGTTTTCTAACGGTGGTTTTTAGCTAGGTTCATGAAATTTGGTAAGGCCGTTAAGGAGATTAGATGTCAGCTCTGAAAGAAGGATTCGCCATTACATCGAGGCTTTTTATCTATATATCTATGTAAGTATCTATGTAAACACTTTATAGTACAAAAACACAGAAATTCAAATACAAGACTAACCTCTAACTTACTAAAGTGTACACATATTTATGAACTGGACTGTATAAGCCAAGCAGCAAACTAACTTTTCTGTTTTCTATGGACTAGAAATGTATGGAGTTAACATAGCGGTTCGCGATCTGTTATCTCATCAGCCAACATCAATCCTTTATATTTTGTCGATTTTCGAAAATCGATAACTTAACGTTGTGTATGTCTGAGGCCCTTGCCAAGATGCACTACGCTAACAAGCATTTCTATTCGTTTCGTTTTTAAACAAATCGCGTCACTGGTAGATGACGTGATACGAAAAGTCACGTGATCTACCAGTGACGCGATTGGTTTCAACGAAACGAATAGTAATGCTAGTTAGCGTAGTGCATCTTGGTTAGGGCCTCTGACCAGGTCCTCATATGTTAATAAACATAAAGTATTTTTTCTTGTTTTGACTCAATTCATCACTGAAGATTAGTTCATTATCACTATCTTCAAAGAGCTTCTTAAAGTTTCTGTGAATGTTTGTCTCCCATCTGGTTTACACGCTTCCGTAGACCAAAAAAAGTCCTCAGATAACGGTTTCGCCTCATTAGAAAGTAGTAAAAGATAATTAAGGAGCATCCGATCGTCAGACGTAAGCCACCATCTGGCGTGACTCCATGTGTGATAACCCAGAATTCGGCAAATATAACTTTGCCGGCGGCCAAACTGAGAAGTTAAATAAACACTTATTCATTTTCGATTGTGGGATCACTGTGGTGCCCTCGTCGACGGTAATGATAAGTTTGTGTGAATATATGAATGGATGTGACCTTTGATAAGGCTGTGACGTTTTTGTGGCTGAAACCTTTGTGCCACTCCTACTAGGGTTCCGTGGGAACGGCGATGACGCGAGAACCTTGGGAGATGTTTTATAGAATCGATGAACTGACATTACAGTGGCATTATTTAACTTGAAAAGAGAAAATCCGGTTCAAAGGATCTTATGTACGGGCTACCTAGAATTAGATTTTTATGGTGCAATTTTTAAGAGCCAATTAACACAAATTGACCTAGACCCAAACTAACTTTCAGGCTTGTAATATGGGAAATAGACAATGATATACAAGTTTGTAATAGATACATACATACTCATATGTATTATGTAAACATATTAGTATGTATTCATTATTATACTTAGGAACAAAATGTTTGTCCTTATCGGGATTAAAGTAAAGTCGAGACCGGTACCTTCGTAGTTAGAGTCATTACGAACGGTACCAACAAAATGCAGAGCAAATGTGGTAGTGACCCTGCCTACGAAGCTATCGGTCCTGGGTTCAAATCCCGGTAAGGGCAGATATTTATGTGGTGACGAGCTCGAATATTTGTTCTTGAGTCATGGATGTTTTCTATGTATTTAGTACACGAGTATATTTCTTTATATAAATATTTATATCGTTGTCTAGTACAAGCCTAGAGCTTACATTGGGACTAGGTCAATTGACAACATTTCATTTTGGTGACACCTGCAAATTACTATACGAATCGAAAGGGTTTTGCCTCCTGAACACGGCAAAATATTTATTTAGATTTATTTTTCTTTATTTACAAAATTACAAGTTGGTTACTAAAAATATCGAGTTTTACCAATACTATGCCTGAATAGATAAAATACCATTGCCTTTTCACGAGAAAAAAAGCTGTCATACTTCAAATTTGACATTGACACTATTGACAGATGGATAGATACTTAGAGAATTATCGGTTGACATGATACTTTTTTATATACAGATTGGACTAACGTAATATGTCCATTGTGTCGTAGAAATGAAGTTACCCCCTTTTAGAATAAGTACATCTTAATAAATTAATAGTAAAATAATTATTCATTCTAGAGAAAATTTAAAACTATTAGTGTCTTCGTCCTTCCAAACAGTATCTATAAAACGAATAAAATTAAAGTCTTGAAAATATGAAATCTTGTCAATTGGTGTGACACTGTACCCTGATATTTATTTATTTATTTATAAGTTGCAGTCCATGAGCATGAGCATCAGATCTCACTTAACATCAGGTGGTTCGTGTGGTCGTTTGCCGTCTCCATAATAATTAATAACAGGGCCATCGTCACAATCCAACAACTTTGTCATACATTTCCGAATTGTACATACAGTGTAAAACCTAGCACGGCTTAAATATTTATTTGTAAATCATAACAATATATTGTAAATTATAATTTTAATTAGATAGGGACTTCCTTTAAAATACAGTAAAATCATAAATAAACAACAGAGTTACGATCTATCGCAATTATCATTTCATTATAGGAAAACAATGAAATCGACTTAACTTTATCCCCTCATTAAGTGCTGTTTTGCCATCCGGGTGTAAAAATAGATCTTTCATCAGTCTGAAGCTAATAGGAAATCAATGCTAAAAAGTTGTAAGTGATCAGGAAATACTGATGTTTATAGTCTTTCGGTTGTATGCCGCTCCCGCTTCCCACATCGCGCGATTGTCCGCTAATTGTTCAGTACATAATTGGCGAGTGACGATCAACTAGCCAGCTTGTTAAGATATCTTGATACTTTTGCAACGTATTCGGTTATAAGTGCAGTGCAGACTGCGCTCAATAAATACGATCTACCGTTACAACTTGGACCGTTCAGAGCTGTAGATACGCCACTGAAGGTACCTAAGACATAAGCAGAGCTGCTTCATTATCTCTAATTTAAACAGTAAGTAGATTATCGACTGGTGTTCTTGCTATAGCAACATAGGGTGGTAGGACCTTGTGCAGGGTACGTCCGGATCGCTACCACCATCTTATCCATTAACCTACCGCCAAACAGCAGTGTTCGCATTGTTGTGTTCCGGTTTGGGGATAAGACAGCCGGTGAAATGACTAGCATAGAGGCGTTCCATCTTAGTCCTCAGGGTTGGCAACGCGTTTGCAGTCTTAGCATTGCATTGCAGTCTTGTGAATGCGAATGTCTGGGTATGGGTCACAGTTTCCACTTACCATCAGGTGGCCTGTGTGCTGGTTTGTCTTCTCTATGCCATAAAAAAAAAGCATAATAGGACCAAACAGCGTTCCTTGAGATACGCAGTGTGGACTTAACGTGACACAGACATCACAACAGTGATTAATGCTGATCATGTTGTCTTTTAGTTTAAAGTAGACTTTGCAGGATCTAAGAACCATTAGATTAGTACCGCTCTTTCGTTCCCTCGGGTGAAACCGATTAACCACAAACTAGAAGGCCTTTGTCAGATCTATCAGACAGAAATGACTACAGAGACTACGTTAGGAATCATTATAACCAAAGATTATTCACAATTTATTTTCTTTTGTAACACCGGTCTATAGTAGTTTTTTCATCACATGGAGAAGGCAAACTAGCACACATGCAACCTGTGGCCTGTTTTATAAACCTACAAATTTCGATTTACAGGTTACCATTTGACACAACCTCAACCAATGACGACCAGCCATTTTAGCAGTGTTGCCAGTTTAGACCAGTAAAATTTTAACTTGTAGCAAAAACGTGCCCCTGATGGTAAATGGATTCTGCAGCTCATAGAAATTTGCAACTGTAACCATCAATTATCACTTGTTTCACTAATGACAAGTAAAGCATATTTGACAGATAAATTTAGCCCTTTCTTTTTCTGACACTTTAAAACAGACGAGGAAACAACTTTAAATAGCAGCTATACATTTACTCGTCGATTGTGAAACAGGCTCTTAATATCTGAGACCTTTTAACATTACATTCGAGTATAAAACTCTTCTTGTTTTAAGAAAGGTAAACAAATATAGAAATATTTTTAAAAAAAATCTCCTCCTGTATCCTCGGCATTGCATTAGATTTTTGCATAGTATCTTACTACTCTCTATACTCTCTTGAATGCGAAAGTTTGGATGTTTGATACTTAATTATGCCGGAACGGGCGAACGGTTCCCTAATAGAATAGCGATATACGACTTCTACGCGGAAAGCGAGTTAATGTATAATGTAATTATAATCAGATAATATTCTTACAAAGCCATGCGTATAACATCGCTTACGTTACGAGTATTTAAGTTTGATTACTGTAATCTATAATAATACGCATGATTAAGTGCTATTGAATTCGTAAACAACCGGGTTTAGTCATAGTTCAAAGAAAATTGACCCGATGACCTGTATTACTGGATACCAGTAACTATCATAAGACTTTGGAACATTATACACCACGGGACCAAATCCGGCGAATACGGGGCCGGAGACATCAGTGTGGTCAGCCCCGTATTTCACCATCTTGACAATGACAGTTGACCGGTGACATTTCATTATCGGTGACATGCATCAGCGTGTTGACTTTGCAATGTATACCGAATTGTCACCTGTCACGGCGAGGCGAGAGTAGTTATGGTGTGTTATTGTGGTGTAATTGGAAGGAGTGGTTTTTCCACAAGTTCCACAAGTCTGGTGTTTTTCTAAGGATGACCTCACGCAAATGACGTAAAACTTCTAGGTTCTTCTTTGTTAAGGAACCGTATCATAATATATAAAGTTCGAAAACATAATGAGTCAATATATATAATGGCTCTTCTGAAACCGAAAACTTTCCAGGATTTTTTAAAAGGTCATTGTGTAGAAACTGTGGAACCTATTAAGGCTAGAGTCTACAGTTTCTAGGTTTCTAGGTTCTACAGGTAAAGCAATCCTGAAATATTTAAGGTTTCAGAACTATACCATTAGGTACCTACCTATATATTATGACCATTAAGTACCCAATATGTATTTTAAACTTAAAAAGTAATGTTAACCGTTCCACCTGGTGGAAGGAAATCATTATGTACAATCCCAAAAACAGTGATATAACCTTGACTTTGATCGAACTTGATATGGTTTTTTTGGGCCTCAGCCTCTATGGGGTTTTCCACTAAGATGATTGCAGCTTAGTTTTAACCTCATATCTATACACCCATGAGTCATCAATCACCAGTGATCGTACTTTTTCTAACATTTTCGGTGCAGTGCTAGGGTTTTCAGTAGTGCCCAATATTAAATTGTTTGAACCAAAAATTTAATAAAATGAAAAATAAAAATATAATAGCGCTTTAAACAAATCGGAAACAGAAAATATTCTCAGAACATGCAAAGCCCACCCCAATATGCATTATGATATGACATGAAGCGTCAGTTTACTATGTGAGAAAATGTAACAGGGTGCAATAAATATTGTGTTCGACAGGGCCATCAAAATTACGAAAATAAATCGTCAGCATACCTACCGAAAAAATGTAGGAACTTTGGGTTACAGTAGGTACCTAATAAATGTTATACACAATTATAATAACTGATTAAGTAAAAAAAAAATGTGTTAGATTTTCAACGACAACACAATATTAGATACATAATTTTAAACGTCAATCATATTATACACGTCGACAACCCTAGGTCGCTGTCGTGTGTCATTTGACGTCATCGCACCAAAAATGTTAGAAAAAGTACGATCACTGGTCTTCAGTTCATCACCCGTTACTTATGACTCGTTTGACCAGTTCTGGGTCGTCCGCATCTTCTACCAACATTTTCTGGGTCTTAGCGATACTGGTTTTATTGGCACAAATTTAACAGCCACTCGAGACACGTAATAGTACATTGTGTATTAAGGGTGGTAAAGAAAGAATTACAAACGAGAGTCTGTTAGAAGCCCGAAGTCGAAGGCTGAGGGCTTTAATGACTCGAGCTTTGTATTTCCTTTACCACCCGTGTAACATACAATGTTTTTCATCACAATTGCGAGGAAATGAAATAAAATCAGACAAAAGATCATATTTTTAACTTATTAGCGGCAGACTACATCATTGTCTGTGACTTACCACAGATAATGTCAAACGTGTTCGGAGTCCGATTCTAGTGACATATGAGATCAATAGTTTATTATGCGAGATTGTTAGGAAATAGTATTCAACTGACATTTCATCTCGAATGAAACTTCATATCGAATGGCACAAGAATTGGGGTCCTGACGTATTGTGATAGTTTGAGTCCACGTATAATATTTAAAAAAAAAGCTATTACGCACTTTAGTTACGTAATGGTAAAAAAAGTCCCGCGAGTATTATTTTGGATTTACGGTCGATTTTTCTAGCATGTTAGGACACTATTTACGAGCAATTGTGATGAAAAATGTCTAACAACATTGGAAAGGACTAGTTTTCATTCTGTGGATATTGTCAATGTTGTCATCATTGGTCGATGTTTGAAAGCGTCCGCGTCCGAATGTTTCATTCATTCAAAATGGCCGAGATATTAATAAAAAAAATGCCTACCAACATAATGAAAAAAAAACGGTTTAGATGACGTATTTGAATTCGACATTCAAATATACCGGGTATTTTTTAGTCAGTACGTTCCGTTTTTAGGGTTCCGAAGTCAAAGTAATTATTACTTTAGTATAAACATCATTTTCTTATAGCACGAGCTCACCTAATGCCGGAGCGAATAAAAACTGTATGTTTGTTATCTCAGGTCACGTAGTAAGATACGCCTAAACAAGAGTCGTTGTGCGCTACTACGAAACACTTATCTCGCTATAATACGAGTGTTAACACCCTTATCGGGAAATCGTGTTAAACATATTGTATGGATAGAGTAAAGCTATTTTTTATGTCAAGAAGGCTCGCTCATCAGCTACCTTAAGTAAAGACCCATGGACGTTTGCAATATAAATCAATATATAAATCATAAAGTAAAGTTATGTTCTAGTAAAGAGACTCAATGATTCCGCAGTCAAACTGTGCAAACAGTTTTGTGGGACAATGTTCTACACATACATAAACATACATAAACTCACTCCTTCATTCCCAGAGTGGGGTAGGCAGAGCTACAGACTTACCAACAACTCCAAAAAACTTGTTGATAATTCTGTAACCACATTTTGCATAATCAGGCTACGATATTCACCAGTGTATTAGTGACAGGTTGCAAGCCCATCGCCTAACAGTACTACACAGCCTTTATTCCATATTATTTATTCTTTATTTTATATTTTAATGTTCTATTCTTATGTGTTAACTAAGTGTTTCGTTAATAAAATTTAATCTTTACGTAGGTAGTAAAACCAAAGTCACTCCCGCTGTCTGTTCGCTTAGATCTTTTAAACTACGCAACGGATTTTCATGCAATTTTCAGCAATACGTAGAGTGATTCAAGAGGAAGGTTTTTATGTATAATAAATACTGGTTAATGTACGGGTGTTATAGAACACTCACATAAACTGAAGCGAAGCGAGGGCACCCTCGTTAGTAAATAATAAAAAAAAAAAAAAAAAAAAATATTTTTAAAACGGGCATGGAATAAACAATGGTTTGCCAAACTGAACAATCAATTTGTACAGACGAAAAGTGGGTGCTGTCAGGCTACCGCCTTTATTAGTATAACATTAAATTATATTCGGTACAGAATTATAAATGGTTAACTAACATTTCAGTTGGCATGACATTTACTTAATAGGAGAAGTATATTAAGGACAAAATGTTTCTTACATAACTAATTATATCTACACTAATGTTATAAAGAAAAAATATTTGATTGTATGTTTGTTTGTTTGATTGAATAGGCTCTGTGTCTACTGGACCGGTTTGAAAAATTATTTCACCATTAGAATCCTACATTAATAATAATTTTAATTTAATTTAATTATCCCTTATGAACAGGCTATGTTTTATTTTCGGAGTCGTGGGCAATAGCTAGTTTTATTAAAACTTACGTAGGTATTTATATTCGATAGTAAGCTTTATTAGGGTTTTCATTTACACATGGTATTTAAGGTATTAAATAGATCCTAGTTACGCACTTCAATCGCAGTCGGCTTCAAAGTGGAACAATTGTTTTCATTTTGTATCTAGACAAGCCTTCGATTTTCAAAATGAAGGCGATCGTAATTTCGAGTGCGTTAGACAATAGGCCTGCAGGTTGTGGTCGCTGGTCGCATCGCGATCGCCAGTCGCAGTCGCCAGTCGCAGTTGTCAACATCGGAATCATACCTTAACACTGGTTGGCATCAGGTTCGGGATTACAATTTTAACTAGATTCTCACTAGGCTTCTTTCTTGAGCATATTCACAAGTCGTGAGTTAAAGATAGTTTCTTTTAAAACTGCATATAACTTTGCGGCGACGACGTCCTTTAGTAATTAATTCATTAAATAGTAATTAATTCCACCTGTGAAGCGTCACCACCGCATCACAAATGAAAAGGGCACATGTGCCACTCAAAGTCATACTTAGAAATTTAGCTCTTTCTAATGACTAATTAGGTTGAATGTGTAATAGGCGGTTCTAACAGTATAATGAGTGCGCTTGTTTCTAACAAACACGTTACTGTGCATTTATCTCGTTATTCTTAGAAATCTTCCAATGATTTTTAGAGCGATTGTGGTAATGGGAACTCCGGTTAGGTTTTCCTCGTTGACTAATAAGTAAGCTAAGGTTCAGTTCAGTTCTTGTACATAATGAGGTCATCGTTTGAATTGGGATGCATACTCATACTTTTTACAATACAATTTAGTAAATTCTTAGAAACAGTCGCAGTGAATGAACATGCATTGCCAGTGTTAAAAAAGACGAGGTTCGGTATAGACAAGTACAAGAGCAAAGCTCTGAACGAGTGATAAATGATATTACATCACGGAATCTGGGGCTTTATTCTAGTCGATAAAACCATATTGCTTGTGACATGACATGTTACCGTATCGTTTATAACTCCGTCGGCCATTACTGTCAAGAAAATAAGAGCTAGCGTAACGCTGACTATAGGTACGATAACATGTTCAAAGAAATAAAATATGATTTTATCAACAAGAATAGAGAAACTGATTAAAAGCGATATATTAACTGAAAGACTTTGCGAAAGTGTTTTAATCGTGTTTTTAGGATATTAATAATTTAAAATAAGTTTTTATGGTTATGTATGTTAGTATAAGTATTGGTAAATATGGGCCTTGTTGCCTGAAATAAAGATATTCAATTCTATTATCACATTAAGTTACTAGTTTCTGCCGGCGACTATGTCCGCGTTAACTTTTCCACGGGAACCGTTTTTTTTTGGATATCAAAGGTAACCCCCTGTGTTAATTTACAGTATAAGCTAGCTCCATTCTAAATTTTATCCAAATCGGTCCAGCCGTTTCAGTGACGGCTACCTAACAAAGCATCCTCACACAAACTAACCCATTTAACATATCAGTATAATTTATTACTTTAACTTATCAAGCGATATATTTAGTTATTTCCTACATTCTCCGAAACAAGTGTCCAGTTGTGGGCAATTGTGACTGGCTATTAATAGAACTGCAATAATTGCCAAGGCCAAAGGGCAAGTTGTCGGCGCCGGCGCAGTAGCCACGATCCATGACAACGACGGATAAGTCTCAGATTTTCTCGATTGTCAGCGTGCGTTTCGGTATTTACTATAACTTACGAGCAACTTTCAAACACTTTCAGTCAGTGTAGATAGATAAGAGATAAATTTCAGTGAAAAAAAAGGCTTAATGTTTCAAATATAAATATTAAAAGAGACAAAAGTTCAAGACAAAACCGCTATGCCTTTCCTGTTCTTCTTCTTGTATTTTAAATTCGTATTATTACTTAAAACTACTTAAGGATTCAAGATAAAAAAAATACCTTAATTTACTCGTAATCAAAGTGAAAATCGGAGTGTAGGTATAACTCGGCTATATTATCATACTCGTTTTATTTACTACATGGATGTGATTCTCTTAAGTCTCAGACAGTT
Organism: Acleris laterana; assembly: GCA_963966035.1. Classification (NCBI taxonomy): domain Eukaryota; kingdom Metazoa; phylum Arthropoda; class Insecta; order Lepidoptera; family Tortricidae; genus Acleris; species Acleris laterana. Next base: position 10,420,399 of record OZ014458.1, on the reverse strand, counting down.
TTCAACGCGACGCAGCAAATATTAACCGGGGAGTTTAAGGCAGAGTAAGTGTATAATCTATCAGATGATAGATTATACAACAAAAAAATTAATCCGCCTGAGTCAAATGTGAGGCAAGATGTTCAAGAGAAGGAGTCGAGTTATATGTGGTATCAAGCTACCTAATTGAGAATGCATGCCCTGAAATGTGTTTTGTGCGCTCTGATGGGACTACTTAGGGTGCGGCTCCACTGAGGCGGAGATGAGCGGAGCGGAGCGGAGCTGTGCCAATATTAACCAATAGAATCTAAACTAAGGTGCGCAAGGCGCGCTCGACGTGACCGCATCTGACGATCTGAATTCTAGAAATTCATTTTACTAACCAAAAGATGTCCACTGCTGGACCTCCACATATAATCATCTCAACGATGAGCCCTCTGACCTTTACCGCTTTCACCAGGTTGTTGTCGGTCCACCTTATGTAGGTCCCTCTAGGCCCTAACCAATAGTTTATGGTATACATATTAGGAACTTATTCCTACTTATTACAGAAACTGTTGGCACCCTATGCGTTTGACAGTTAATCATAGGCCTCTGCATCTTCGCCAGATAATTTAAGAGGCTTATTGAGAACCGCTAGGGTCTCCATACGTCCGGAATTAGGTTCAATTCAGGAGTTAGTAAATCTCAGAACTATTTAACAAGTTCGATAAAATAGCTTTAGTTACTTATTTCATTACCAAGCATTTACTTACTACCTTATCACAAATTGTTGCTACATCATTCCGAAGCGTCAAGTTTCCTAATCGATCAAAATCTCGAATTTTTATAATTTTGTTACATTCGGAATTATAAAAATTCGGCTTCACAAAAGACTTTGTTTATTTATATCGCTTTTAAATCAAATCAAACCTTATCTAACCTACGTGGCTACGTATAGCAATTAAAGTATGCGTTTATTCTAAAATAGTTTCAGCATAACATAGCGATCGGAAAAACACATTTTGGCTTTTGAATTTTTTCCCCATATTCCGCTTTGTTTTTGACCATCTAGCCACTTGCGTTGAAAGTGTTGTGTCAATTTATATTTGTTTCAGACTTTAGTGTCATATATGTTCATATGTTAATATGTCCTTTTTTTTGTCCTCAGCTATAAATTGTGTACCTGACCCAGAAACGAACTCATGCATAACAGATCTTCTATTAGATTCAGGTACGTACTCGTGCGTATATATCTCTGCTTAAATACAAGAGCGCCACCAATCAAAAACAAATATAGTTTGATTTAAAACTTAAAGTAAATAGCATTCTGATTTTAAATGCAACACAAATACTTTTGTTTTTGTGTCGCTTTTGTATTTAAGCAACGATATATATATTCTTTGCCTGCGAATTTTCCTAATTTTTTTTTTTTTTTTTATGTGTATGGAATATTTATAATTGCAAAATCTGTAAGGTTTTGAATAAGGTACCTATACAAATGTATTTCTTCTTCTTCTTTCAATACATTAAAATATTAATGTTTTTTTTACAAAAATTGTACTATGGGGTCTATGGGTACTAGACAACGATAAAAATATTTATTTCGAAATACAAACTCAAGTAAAATATGAGGAATATTGAGGACTCAGAAACAAATACTCGCTCTCATCACACAAATATTTGCCCTTACCGGAAAACGAACCGCTTACAAAGCTGGCTTCCCTGAGGGCCCAGACAAGATGCACTACGCTAGCTAGCGTTTCTCTTTGATTAGTTTTTAAACCAATCCCATCACTGATAGATGACGTTGATACGAAAAGTCACGTGATGTGCCAGGGACGTGATTGGTTTAAAAACTCAATACTCAATACATTTATTGCATTCCACAATTCCACATTTTACAGATGTTTGAACTAAACGGAGAGAAACGATAGTTAGCGTAATGCATCTTGTCTGGGCCCTCTAGCCAGCTTTGTAGGCAGGGTACCACTGAGGCGTAAACGTATCGTCAGTGTAGCAGAGTTTAGCAGAGTTATCATCCAAACCATGTAACTCTAGTTTTGGTGAATATTTATTCTTCAAACGGTTGTCGTTTCGTAGGTGAAAATTTGCAGTCATATTGGGATGTTAAGACTGCGCCGAGCGTACACCGGATATACAGTGGCGCCCTCATTACTATTATTGTGTTTTCTAATAAACTAAAGTATTTTCTTGAAATTGGTCGGTAGTTTTTTGTATTACAAATGAAAACACAACTTATATGGTATGTCACATAGTTTAATAACAATTTACCTTCGAGTTATCAACTTAACGGAAAAAAGTTGCCACCTTTTCCCGTTAAGCTGACTACTCAAAGGGTAATTGTTATTAAAGTTTGTTACGTATCCCATAAATTGTGTATTTACTTGCGCTACAAAAATGTATCGTCTGATTGCAAGAAAATTCTTTAGTTAATTAGAAAACACAGTAATAGTAATGAGGGCGCCACTGGACACTCGACGTTTGCTCGGTGCAGTCTTAATGTTAAATAGTTGAAAAATACTATTACAGATCCAGATGACACTTCACCAGAACTAGCAACCGCGCCATCGAAGGCGGAGTGCCTCGCTGGGAGCGAGTGGGAGAGCCGCTGCCACCGCTGTCGCTGTTCTAACGATGGAGTCGCTCATTGCACCAGGATGGAGCTCTGTGATTCGCCTGCAGCAGGTGGGCTACTTACAAACATTTAGTACAAACGCCTCCTTGTGGGAGAGTCGCTGTTCTAGCGATGGAGTCGCTCATTGCACCAGGATGGAGCTCTGTGATTCGCCTACAGCAGGTGGGCTACTTACAAACATTTAGTACAAACGCCTCCTTGTGGGAGAGTCGCTGTTCTAGCGATGGAGTCGCTCATTGCACCAGGATGGAGCTCTGTGATTCGCCTACAGCAGGTGGGCTACTTACAAACATTTAGTACAAACGCCTCCTTGTGGGAGAGTCTCTGTTCTAGCGATGGAGTCGCTCAGTGCACCAGGATGGTGCTCAGTGATTTTCTTAAAGCAGGTAGGTTACTTTACAGCACCTGAAATTATGTGAATCTTGTAAAGAAATTAATGAGGATACTCGAAATTTTAAAAGCATTGAGAATGTTCGCTTTACATATAAAAAGGAAAATATTCTTAGAAATTCCCGAGTATTTATCATATAATGCTTTGTATAAGATTTCATTCACGAAATATTTGAGACGTATAAAATAGGCTATTCCAAAGAGACAGCCAATTTCAATAGATTTGATTTTCGACCAGAGACTTTTATAGTTCAATGCGGACGAAGTACCGTAAAACGGGGTGAGTAGGGTAACCCAACCTAAAATGAAGCATAATGTTACTAATTATAAGACTGAAATTATTTCTAATAGACGTAACGTTATTGTCCACTTAATACTTGTTCTTATTTGTAACACGTTATGTCTCTTTTGAGGTTAGGTTAGGTTAAGTCCCTACTCACCCCGTTTTACGGTAGTCATAGCTAGTGTTATCTTAAGCTAGCGATGAGGCTAAGCTACCAAGAACATCAGCTAATTTATTGTGTCGTCTTCCAGAAGAGCCGATCCGCTGCAAGCCGAACACGACGTTCGCGCGGGACTGCAACTCCTGCGCCTGCCTCGATAACGGCATGGGGCTCTGCACCCTAAAAGTATGCGTGTCTAGTACACCCGGTAAGAATAAATAAACCCATGTTTTTTTGTAAATGGGGTCTATATTGGAAACACTAACCGTCATTTGCCCTAACGCGTCGTTTGTCCGAATTTTCGTTTATCCTAAAGCCATTTTCGCCTGTTTTTTTGTGTTGTTATAATAGAACCCTACCCTAACCTAACCACAGGTATTTTTGGAAAATTGAAAAAGTTTTCTGACTCAGCTGAAAACCAGTTTATGATAAACAATAATTCGGACAAATGATGCATTAGTACAACGTTGTCTGAGGGCCAACGGTTTCGAGGGCATATAGATTCATCTTGAGGATAATAAAAGGTCACCAACGTTAAAGTTTGCGTCAAATTTACAGACAAGTTCCATGATAGTTGCTAGCACTTGATAGCACTATTTGGAGAGGCACTTAAAGAAGAAAGGGATTGCAAATGTGTTTCCAATTCATAGGATATGATAGGATGCCTCTATGTGACTTACCCTCACATGTTAACAAGCCCATGCAAACACTGCAGTAGTAGCACTGATAAAATTACTTCATTGAAGTACGTATAAGCTGGTATACTTTATTACCATTCTTAATAGAGCAATTTCCTGTTCTCGATTCCAGCCCCAGCTCCCTCGAAGCAGAACCTGCCGCAGGGCTCCGACTGCGAACCTGGGAGCTCTTGGAGAAGCCAGTGCAATGACTGCGTGTGCTCGCCGGCAGGGCAGCGCTTTTGCACCGAGAAGGCCTGTCCAGGTCAAGAAACAGGTATAGCCCAACCGCCATAAGGTGTGTCCCACGCACTTGATTGGAAATGTGCCGTTCACGATGAATCTTGGAAACTATGTGACTTCTGTAAAAATACTTCATTTCCGAGAAATCTAGAGATAGGCACAGCTCTACGCTCAACCGTGATACTCACCTCAGTGTGCTGTTATTGGTCTCCGCGTGGGTGAAGGGTCTATATAAAAGGGATTATCTGATCAAATATTATGATTGGAAAGTAGTTTTTATAAACCTTGGAACACGAGTGTTTTTTCTATCTAACTATTCGATCAGATAAGAAGTTGAGGAAGTAAAGGGACGGTTTGCATCTTGGTTAGGGCCTCAGATGGTGTTTTATGTCTTCCTCACGTCATGTTAAGGGTGTATTCATGCTGTTTCCAGAGCCTCTCCTGCGCTGCGCGCCGCACAGTCTGTGGCGATACGAGTGCAACACTTGCTGGTGCACCAGCGACGGCCGTGCCATGTGCACCAAGATCGCCTGCGTTGGCATACCCAGTAAGTACACTTACAATTTTGCTTATTGACTGAATAAATAAACCAATTTCTGGTAATGGTTATAGAGATTAAATCCCACATGGTCTTTTCTACGTCACAGCTAGTGCAAAACTTAAAAAACGAAACGAGGATACAAACAAAATGACGCCATTCCTACCACAAATCCAAAGCGTAACTGCTGTAAACACAAATTTGTACAAAGTAAAAGCCGCATTTACTTTTGTCTGACGTGTTGTGGCTACTGTTCACATCAGTCTGACGTATTACGACGCTGTCTGACGATATTTTGAATCAAACCGCATTCACATTTGTCTGATGTGTTGTGTCGTGATGTGTCAGAACAGTATGGGTGCGTGCACACTAGTCTGATCCTTAGCGGGATTGCCTGTGATGCGAAACAACACAAGCCATCACAACACACCGCGACAGACAAATATGAACGCAGCCATATTAAATGGTTGAAGCCGATAGCGAAGCTGTTATGACGCATCACGACACAACACGTCAGACAAATGTAAATGCGGCTTTTAATTATTTCGCATTTGCAATAAAGCACTGACAACTAAGTGTTAATGTGTAGATTAAGTTAAGATAAAAAAAATAGCACTGACGTTGCGAGTAAGGTAGACAATGGTCACAAATGTTTTTTTTTTCAGGTGATATGAAATTCAGTGACGACGAAAACGGTGAATCTAAAGAAAAACCCGATATGGTAAGTCGAAAAATGTATATTTCATTTATTTTAACAAGCACAAGCCATTTGTGGATAAAACCGGTGTTTTGTTAGTTTATTAAATACATTGACAAAATCAATTGTAATTAATACCTAACGAATGATCAATTCCATAGAATCTGCGTTAGTTCGTCGATGATATATTCTAGGACGTTCCAGGGAAACGGTTTAATGCAAATCCTACTGATATTATAAATGCGGAAATAACTTTGATAGTTTAGTTTCACATGCAGCTATAATATTGTCAATGATATTGGTAGTGTATTGATCCAATATATCATCAACATCATCTTAACGGTTATTCCCGTTTTGGCGATCATAACTTTAGACATCACATATGGTAAAAACGTGTCATGTCACAAAATCAAAACCGCACTTTATTTTGCACCGAACAGTTAGAAATAAAGCAAAAGGCACATAATACTTGTTTTTTTATTTATTTGTTTGAGCTAATTAAATGTCACAGTAATTACACTATGCACTACGGCGTTCGGTTACTGAGATTGGTGGTTGGAATGACACATAACTCACAAATATACAAGGTAAGTTATTTGTACATATATTTATAATGTTGCTCTAATTTTTAACAACTTTTGTTGCACATGTTGACTTATACTCGTTTTTTAGGATCAAAAACCCAAGCCTGAAGTTTTTAGCAATGCCATACATGAACCTGACGCAAATAGAAATGATTTCAAGCATACCCATGGTTTAAAAAGTGCTCTAATAGAAGAAAACCTTACTGGTGTTAGTCTTAAACATCTAGAAGACTTTGATCGCAATGACTTAGATAAACCAATAGAAGATACTGAAGCTTCGGTAAGTGTTAAAGTTCTAGAAGAATTTGAAAGGAAAGAAGAAGACTCAGTTGCGACTACTGATCCGATTAAAGATATTAAAAAAAAGAACACGGGAGAAAATGAAAATACCGGTATCAATTCGGAATATTTACGAGAACTGACAACTCCATATATAGGTCAAAGAGATGACGCACATTACATTATTAAGAGATCAGTTTGTAAACCAAACCAGGACTTCCAGAGTGAGTGCAACACGTGCAAATGTTCTGCCTCAGGACAGAGCTATGCATGCACGCAAAACGAGTGTATGGACAGAGACAAGGAAGACGTGGATAAAGAAGTCGAGGTGTTCATGGAAAACGAGGTACGTATCACTTGTTGAGAGTATTTGGATCTTAAAACTGAATAAACTGGTAAAATTAGTAAAGGAGAATTACTGGATCTGGTCTTCTTTGAATGAGGTAGATTTGAAAAAACCTTTCTGTATTTATACAGAAACAATGTCAAAAAAGGCAACTAAACTCTTGCCTCCCTCTCATCCTAAAATTAATTTTACCGTCTCGAACTGGGTCTCTCTGAGAATTATTAAGGTTTATTACAGTAAAACTATCAAAGTTGAAAAATATATTTTAATATCTTCACTTTTCAGGGTGTAGATCACATCGAGAGCCACTCTGTTTGCAAGCCCGGCGTCACTTTCTTCGTCAACTGTAACCCTTGCCACTGCAATGTGGACGGCACCGACTTCACTTGCGCCGGCAAACCGTGCCCTCCCCCGAAGGATGTCGAAGTATTTGATGAGCCCAATGTTAGTTACTCTCTGCCTTATAAAAAGCATACAAATCCCATCCAAATCTTGAAAACATGACCATTCTTTATGGACAGTCTTTCAATTCTCGTCTGATCCGGTTTTGAAAATATAAGTCAAGTACAAATTTGGTACTTATGTGAGTGGTTGCATCATTGATTCTTGGTTTTGGACAGTCCATAGTCATTTTTGAGAATCTTGTTCTCCGATTTCAGTCAGATGAGGTAGAAAAAGGCTGCTAGCTGAGAAATACTGCATCGAGTTGGTTACTTTATCGGATCTCAGGAGTATATATTCAGAATGCGAATATATTTTTGGTTAAACATCTATAGAGGTAGAATTATGTGTTTGTTTATTTTTTGTACGTTGGGGGTAATCTTTGGATTTACTAAACAGAGTTTAACAGTTTTTTAGTAAAGCGATTATCTTTGACTAATATTAGATTTATGTTTTATCTTGCTTCTACCGAAGCAAAACAAGTTCGGGTTGCTAGTTTTGTATGTATAAATCAATTATTAGTGTACCGAGCATAAGCAGATCATATTAATGTTAGTTTAGGTGATACGGAAGACCGATCCGTATTGAGACCAATTGGAATGAAATATGTGTAATAAGCAGTGACCAGTGGCTACGGGCAACTATACGTTATTGACATTCAGTTATTTAAAGGTTTTTTTTGTTTCAGGATATGAAACGGATAATTCCCTATAAAAGTGAAGAAACCACGAATAAAAAACAACCGAGAAAATAATAACGCACCAGTATAAGCCATACTTATTGAATGTATAAAAAACAATAAAACTTAAAATTTTAGTTTTCCTGATTATTTACAGCATTATCGGCGTACTTTTTTAAGTCTTGAAAAGCCTAGGCGCCTGAAGGTTCTCAAATGGTTCATAACATAACTCAATACTCAAATGTTTATTACATTCCATTGTTTATAAATATCATGCATCTTACTTCACCTGTATGTTTTTTTCTACTAAATATTCTAAGCCACTACAGTTCATCTACCTTCATCTAGACCTAAAGTTGATTTAACCTTCTCCCCACAATAATATAATTAAACATAACAATAACAAATGCGCTATGTTATTTCATTAACTGCGTATAGACAGTAATTCACAAATCACAAAGACACCCAACGTCTTGAAACTGTATGACTGTCACAACTCATCTTAGTTCACTCGTCATCTTTCCATCACTAGGCTATTAAGTCTGCCGCAAAACCCACTGCTAAGCCTACTGGCTCCAAGAAGGTGTGCGTGGAAAACCGCATGTTCATCAAGAACTGCAACACTTGCTGGTGCAACGAGGACGGCACCAGTTACTTCTGCACGAGGAGAGTCTGCGTGCCCGAGCTGCCTGGCGAGCCAGTGGTTGAAGAAGGGAAGCCTGAGGTAGTGGGAATGAATGTTCGTATAAAACGGATGACAATGGTTGGTGGAGGTAGTGGAAAAATACTTGAGAATTAAGGTCAAAAACTAGCTTTGCTGCTATTAAAGAAAATGTAACCCACGAAACAACAATAGTAGGTACTACATATTTTTGTACGTGGGTACGTTCGGGTATCTGATGTTCTAACGTACCTCCTGAATATGAATTACCGAAACTAGTGGCCAGTCAGGTTTCACTTTTTTCTTTCCCAGATCATTTCAAAGCAAGCATTTTAGATCCAACACCATAACCAACTCACAAGCATTCATCATCGTGTGTTGTCTGGCTTTCCTCTTACATTATCACATTATTATCACCAGAACCTTCGTATCATAAAGCGTGAGTGTCGCCCCAACGAGGTGTTCGAGCTGGACTGCAATATGTGTCGATGCAACGCCGACGGCAAGTCTTTCTCCTGCACCCGCCGCGCTTGCTTCGATGAGGACATCAAGGTTTGAACCAGCCAGTGTGAACAGCTAGCTCAACAGCGCTTTGCACCTTTTAACCTCTTTCGACCACTCGCAGCTAAAATCGATCGATGAATCGATTAGGCATAAGTACAGTTTAGATATGTCAGAATAAACTGTTAGTTTGGATTTTGCTTGTTTATTGCTCACTGCGCTACTTTCAAACTCGTAATCACCTATTATTTACTTAAGTAGGTACTTAACTACATGCAATACATATTAATTTTTCGAGACATCAGAGTTCTGTTTTTACTGGTTGACGAACTTTAGTACGTTTATTTTTAAACATTTAGTGTAAAGGTTAATGTCCATACAAAATGGGATAACGTATCGTTCCCCTTAAGCGTAGATTGTTATGATTTTTCAATGTTGTACTTAGATATAAGGAAAAAAAAACTATGAAAATATTTCTTGGAAAGAAACGTATAAAAAATAAACACAGAAATGTACAAACCTAGTTTTTCATAATAACTACGTTACTTAGAGTCTAACTCGTTATTTAGGGGGTGAGAAACGTTATCGCCCGAAGCTGTATTTAAAGAAAGTTACAGCAACGCGATTTAGGGTGGATTTTAAACCCAACCTAGATTAAACGCTGAATTTGTATAGACTAATCTCGGAGTCAGTCTTATTCCAGTTTGGTAAAATCGAACATAAGAGTATTTCATAACTCATAATACTCTTAAGTAGGTACCTATACCAAAGAAGGGCGTGAACAATAAACAAGTTACGATCAACATCCTTGCTTCCAACAATTTTTCTTTCTTGACGGGTTTTTCTGGTATTGGCCGTTTTAGAATGTTGGTTTTCTTTTCTAATCTTTCGTTAATTATTCTTTAGAAACGATGATTTTGATGGAGTTTTATTAAGACTGCGCCGAGCGTACGCCGGCGCCGGATGTACAGCGGCGCCCTCATTACTATTATTGTGTTTTCTAATAAACTAAAGTACTTTCTTGAAATTGGTCGGTAGGTTTTTGTACTACAAATGAAAACACAACTTATAGGGTATATCACATAGTTTAATAACAATTCACCTTCGAGTTATCAACTTACCGGAAAAAAGCGGCCACCTTTTCCCGTTAAGCTGACTACTCAAAGGGTAATTGTTATTAAAGTCTGTTACGTATCCTTTAAATGGCGTTTTTACTTGCGCTACAAAAACACATGGTCTGATTGCAAAGATTTTTTTCAGTTAATTAGAAAACACAATAATAGTAATGAGGGCGCCACTGGACGCTCGGTGTTTGCTCGGTGCAGTCTTAAATATGGGTAAGTTTTTGTTCAGTTGGCTTTGGTTCTCTGATGGTGTGTAGTGGTTTCTCTGTAGTCTTCTTTTCTTGTAACAGGAAACGTAGTACGATATACAGCAAATTATATTCTTCTACTTATTAACAATTTTAGATCGTATTTAAAATAATGTATATTTTTAAGAGGTGTCTGAATAATGTCAGTGTTAAGATAAACAATAAAATATATTTTTTAAACTGGTTGTGGTTTCTCTCAAATCCCATTATATTCTTCTTATACGAGTACATTTAGGTTTGAGCATTTAAACACTTTTGGTGATGGTTAATTTGTTTCTTAACAGTATTTTTATTTTATAGAAGGCACAGGTAAACGCATACGCCTACTCGGTGTCCAGTGGCCGTAGACATGATGCGTTTGGCAAAAGTTATCGCTATCGAAAATGTATAGGATTGATGTGACCCGACAGATTTCGATAAGTTTACGATAGCGGCTCGGGCCGCAACGCAACCAAGATAGGGACGTTACTAATGTTTTTCTTATGTATCACTCGAAATGTATGGGATACAAGATAAAATAGAGATTACTACCTCAAAATAAACATGAAGATAGTGATAATCATGCTCAATCTTCAAAAGTACGCGAATATGGAGTAATAATGTTAAATTGATTTGTTTATATCACTATGAGTGACGGAATGAAAAGGTCCAGACAATACGCACGAGAATTTCATCCCATACATTTTGAGTGATAGAAAATAGAAACGTTTACATCTTGCCTAGAGTCTCTTGTCTCAGTCAGTCCTCTACAGTATTCCCAACATGTTTCATTTTTAATTTTTCTTTTTAAGAAGTTTAATAACTAACGTTCTTGTTATTGCTCGCGTGAAGTCTACTTCACCTACTGTGTAAAATATTTTAATTTGACTCCTTATCCCTACTAAGGTTGTCCGGAAGAGATCGCTTATCAACGATAAGACCGCCTGTTGTTTTTAATGGTACTGTTTCTCTGTAATGTTTTTGTTTGGTGTGCAATAAACTATTTTGTATTGTAAAACAATAATAGTAATGCGGGCGCCACTGTACATCCGGCGTACCTACGCTCGGCGCAGTCTTAAACGAAATCTATGAAGATCTTGTAAAAATACCCTCGCGCAAGAGATCTAGCAAATTTAAAGTTAGACTCTTACTAAAAATTAACTACCTGTCTACGTAACGACATACTAAGCGCATTTTCATCTTTATTTTCAGAACAAGACTAAATACAGGAAGATGAGAGCAGCGCCTCAGGTAACGGTACCGTACACCATCCTTATCTGATCAATAATTTATATTCTGATGTAATCATTGCACATACTAGTTAATACTTCTAAATAACTGTCCCTTACAAACGTAATTAAGCTATCCAATTAAGAGGTTTGTCGAGCGACGCGTAAATCGTGTAGATGTCAAAAAAAAACTGGGCGATAACATTAAATTATTCCCTCCCTAAATCAAGCCCAATTTCCACGATTTTATGTTGTACCTAGTTATTATAAAAAAATTGAGTGTGTATCCGTTAGCTTTTATATTGTTTTATTTCTATAAATATTTTCTTGGATAGAACATAATACACAATAAACAAATAATAATACATAATATACAGAATAGAATAAACTTTATTTCAGACAACAAGGCCCATATTTACAAATACCTTACAGACTAACATACATAACAATATATAACATGAAATTAAAACTACTAATTATACACTTTTTCGGTGCTGTGTCAGGTACCCGGCGGCCACTTAATCGCCGAAATATGACAACGCTCAGCCAGAATTCCTCATTAAAAAAAAACTTAAATCCATGAGTAGGTACATTTCCGGCATCACATTCCTTTTAAACAAACGGGTGTCGGAGACGAGCGGAGCTGTGCCAATATAAGGCGCGCTCGTGTAGTGACCGCATGCGCCTTCTATTGTATAATATTGGCACAGCTCCGCTTCCTTCCGCTCCGCTCGTGTCCACCTCAGTGGAAAATGCGCCACGAGTCCTGACGTTATATTCCCTACATGCTCGAGATGTCACGCGGTCTTTGTTAGTAGGAGCCGCCGAAGTCGTGCCAGCCCGGCCAGGAGTTCCGTATGGACTGCAACAAGTGCCTCTGCGACAACGATGGACAGGACTTCTCTTGCACGCGCATCGACTGCCGAGCGCAGAACAACAACGGCGGCACGAGGAGGAAGCGAGGTGAGGCTGTACTGCCCTTATAAGTAGGGAATGCAATTTAACCGGTTATTAGATGTTTTTGTATGAAAATAACCGGTTAAAATCGGTTATAGCCGGCTATTTGCATTCCCTACTTATAAGTCAAAAGGCGTTATCTCCAATTCAATAGTTAACGTAGATTTAATCCTCCATCTAGGAATGAGGTTCCTTTTGCTTCAGTTTTGCCTGAGATACTGCCATTTTTCTTAGCAAGGCGGTATAAGGTTGGCAAGACAGTCTTGAGTGAAATACATGTTTTAAGAAACAAGATAGCCGCGTTCAAAAACGCAAAAATTAACTTTTTTTTAAATAGTAGATAATGTAAGTCCAACTGAAGTCGGAACTGCAACGACTGCCTGCATGTTTTTACCTGACTGCCGAAGGTAATGATTTGGACCTGTATGTATGTATGGTTATTTGGCCCGATTTTGACAAGCGAGTGTGATTAACTTCGTCTTAGCGTCGCGGGTGTACAAAAAATTGGCAAAATAAAAATAAATACATGAAAACTAACATTATATTGACAACATTATCCAAACAGCAGTTTTAAAGGCTTGCTTTCTGTTATTTAGAACATTTGTTTTATTTTACACTTTTTAGTGTTCATAACATGCTGTTACTCGAATGTGTCCCGCTTTTAAATTACTAAGAAACTATTGGTACTAACTAAATTAAACTATTTAATCTTGCCGCAAGCAACGCCGCGGAAAAGTCATAGTCATATAATTGAACTATTTAAATATGCTTCGTCATAGTCGCTCAACTATCTTAGGCACATTTGCATTGCGTCTCACATTGTTTTAAACAAACTGTGAGACGCAAATATACATTGGACAAAGATCTTGGACAAGTGGAATACCACCCTTAATCGAGATTATAAAATATTTTGAAATAGGTAGATCGACGAGTTCCAGTGGCTAAATGTGGTCTTCATCATCAGTACGACTGCATCAAATTATACTTTCTGAATGCAAATGCTGAATTTGTTACTGAAAATATCGAAATCGCTATAATTATGTACGCCAATAATACTTGAGGAGTTCCCTCGATTCCTTACGGATCCCCCTTTTTAGATACCGGAAGTGTAACCTATAAAAAAAAGGACCATAATTGATGGAGTGGTAAACATACATAAATATTATACAGACAGCCAAACATAATCCTCCTACTTTTTAAATCGGTTAAGAAATTAGTTCAGTTTTTTTTAAATGATTGTCATTTATTTAAAGAACTCTCACTTTTTTTTTGCAGATACTGTTCAGTACGTGACCGTGGAGTGCGTGGCCGGCAGCGCCTTCGATATGGACTGTAATATATGCCGCTGCACTGAAGACGGCAAACACGCCGTCTGCACGCTCAAGCGGTGTGCCGCCGCCAATCAAAACGCTACTGCACCAGGTGAGGAAACACGTTTCAGTTCTCTATTGTAGTGTTTTCAAACTGAAAAGTTGAACTTTATGTGCATTACACTTTAACACAATAGTACAAAGTAAAATCGACCGGTGAAGCGAGTCTTCATGGATTGACTTTTTACCCAAGTTGGACCTTTTGGATTTGATGCCAGTCAACGCTTCCTCTCCTGTATACCTGTCTATTTTAAATCCTACATCTTGGCGTTATCTTTCCTTATTATATTACCAACAACTTTTAATTATGCAAATAAAAAGGTATAATAATTATTTAAATACCTATGTAATTTGTTTCTCTTGACATGACTTGACGCAGTTGAACCTGTGGGCCTATTGCCCCGCCCGCAATCGCGATCTTTTTCGTTTTGAAAATCCAAGGATGGTCGGCATACAAAATGAAAACAATTGTTCTGGTTTGAAGTCATTGTGAATGCGATTACCCTAGGCAATAGGCCCACAGGTTCAAGAACCAAAGTTGAAAAGTAATAATGACCAATAGACCTTCCCCTAGTCATAAAAAGTGTAATTATTCCAGCGGCGGAATCTGGCTTCCGCTGCAATCCTGGCGAGCAGTTCAAGCGGAACTGCAACGACTGCAGTTGCTCCGCGGACGGCAAGACGGAGTACTGCACCCTCCGCATCTGCGACAACGAGCTCGTACCCTAACCGCTAGTATTATACGCACACTCATGAACTTGCTTTGATATTAGTTTTAGAGGATCATAGCAGTAGGGCATCATAGCAAATATCTCAGATCCTAAAAAGGAAAATTTCAGAAAAATCTGGACACCTTTTTGGCAGGTTATCTGAAATCTTTGAATAGTTCCTTAATTACTTATTTACATAGTTTTTTCAATACAATGTTGAATGTTGAGTTTGATTAATTAAACTATTATTTATGTGTGACCGTATTATTTTCCATTCAAAAAACGGAACGACTCCAACTTTTTTTTTCATAATTACCTGTTGATCAAACGTTTTGTCCCCGTCAGTTGCTAGATGACTTGAGTACCCACATGGTACGCTTTGATGCTGCTCTGAAAACAAATGTATCCTTTTTGTATCTTTGAATCAAGGGATAATTATATAATAAAGTTGGTTTATGAGTGTGCAGATTTAGTCGTGACGCCACCACGATTTTAGACAAAACTCCTTGAAAAAAACTGGTCGCATTAAGTAAGTAGTAGAACAATATAGTAGAAACCAAGAAGCTCGTAACCTAATGGAGAGTTCACAGCTAACAAAGAATTGAAGCTAAGAAAAAAACTTTGAATTACGCCACGCCACGTACCTTTTGCATCTCGTTCTCCGGAAAAAATAGATACAAAAACATCTTTCACATCTTTTGTTTATTCCTAAAGTCATAGATTCAATATGTACAATATGAAATTTAACCGGTTATTGGCCTTTTTTTGTATGAAAACACCCGCTTAAAACCGGTTATACCCGGTTATACATGGTTAAACCCGGTTAAAACCGGTTATACCCGGTTATTTGCATTCCCTATACACGAGACGTAATTCAAGGTATATTTCCTAGATTAAATCCAGTGCTCTGCAATCCCCATAGTTAGTAGGTATATAAGCTTCTTGGTAGAAACCTATGACGTAAAATAAATATTAGTAGAAGCATTAGACATTAACAGTGTATTTTTTTAATAAAGCCGTAACAATCATCGACGCAAATGTTATTTATATGCATTGTAACTAAATATTAACTAGTACTTATTTAATAAAGGTACGTGAAGAACTGCAGCTTTGTTACTTTTTATTTGTTTTGTGTTAATTAAACAAATCAATGAGAAAGGTATTATTACGAAAATATCTATTATTGCAATAGACTTGTTTTTTTATTAGGTACTAAAGCCTGTTAAAAAGCTGCGGTTTGTGAAGTTATTGCGATTAACATCTAAGCGTGTGTGGCTCGGAAACCGGTTAATATTTGAACCGAGTTCGGTCATTAACCCCAAACCTGAATCGATTACGATTTGGTTTGGACTTACCGGTTTACGAACCGGCTAATTAAAAAACCGGTTTCTCTCAAACCTCGATCTTTTGAGCAGAATTAACCGGTTAATTTGAACTTGACACTGCAGTATATATAGATAGGATGACGTATGGTACATCTCTTACATACATTTAGCTCCGACTTCAGTGATTTTACGTTACGTTACGTCACTGGAAGGTCAAGGTCGGCTAGGCGTGACAGCGTGTCTCAGTTTAACCAGTTAATACTGGTTTATAGTAGTTCTTCAAATTCGTCATTTCGATTATTAAACCGTTAATTTATCGATATCGAATAACCGGTTAATAGATTGATGAATGATGATAACCGCTATCTTGAAACCGATTCCGAGCCTTAAATTGCGAACACACACTTTATCCCGCTCCTTAAGTAAAATAGATTGTTTGTTGATTGCAATTAATGCATGTTTTCCCCGTTTTAAATAACCTAAGATAAGTAGAAAAGTACGAGCGAATGTTTTTTTCAAAATATATTTTTGATTATCATGAAAAAAACAGTAATTATTAGGTAATAGATACAGTTAAGCATAGCTATGTCAAAATGAAGGAACAAGTCAAATCGTAATAGTACCTTGAAATTATGTAACTTTTAGATAGTTCCACAGTCGCCCAGGAATCATTAGTTGACTGTACTTTAAACTGTACAGTCAAAGAAGATGGATTCGTAATACACTTCCGGTAGTTCCATCATACAACAATTGTATTCAACACGCTATTGGATGCTTCAGAGCCGCTTTGTAAACGCATTCACTACCGGCAACGCATAAAAGCGTTCCCCTGACTTTCATCTAGTGCCTTGAACGCGTATCTGCGTTCTCACAGTATGCCAGTTTCGTATAAAACAAAAGATCCGGCACCAGGCGAAAGATCGTAAAACAATATCAGCAGTTAATGCGATGAGACATTTAAGTTTTTCACCATATCGAATCATATAACCACCTTAACTCTTTAATTTTTCCATTGAGAAATACACTTGGTTCATTCATTCCTTTAGATTTAAAACGTGTTGAGAAACTAGTTTGTAAATTGTGTACGTCGGATATGCGGCCTTGCAGTTCGTTTTTAGATACGTAATATACTTTACGTAACACCTGGACATAATGTGAGTTTTATCGCACGCTGCGCGCACGGTAAAACTCGCATTGTGGCCAGGTGAAGACGTAAAATTGTGTACTCATCACGGGCAGTAAAAAAGAAAGCCCTCTATCGCATATTTACAACCCTCGCCTACGGCTCGGGTCTCAAATACCTGCGTTTTCGGGCTTTCTTTCTTTTACAGCCCTTGTTAAGTAATGTACTATTTCATCACACTTGCTCGTAAATAGTGTCCTAACATGCTAGAAAAATCGACCGTAAATCCAAAATAATACACGCGGGCCTTTTTTTTACCATTACGTTACTTAAGTGCGTAATAGCTTTTTTTTTTAAATATTATACGTGGACTCAAACTATCACAATACGTCAGGACCCCAATTCTTGTGCCATTCGATATGAAGTTTCATTCGAGATGAAATGTCAGTTGAATACTATTTCCTAACAATCTCGCATAATAAACTATTGATCTCATATGTCACTAGAATCGGACTCCGAACACGTTTGACATTATCTGTGGTAAGCCACAGACAATGATGTAGTCTGCCGCTAATAAGTTAAAAATATGATCTTTTGTCTGATTTTATTTCATTTCCTCGCAATTGTGATGAAAAACATTGTATGTTACACGGGTGGTAAAGGAAATACAAAGCTCGAGTCATTAAAGCCCTCAGCCTACGGCTTCGGGCTTCTAACAGACTCTCGTTTGTAATTCTTTCTTTACCATCCTTAATACACAATGTACTATAATAAGTTGAGTTCGAATAAAGTGTTTGAAATTAATTTTGTTTTATTTCTCGTCTGACTCTATAATTTAAACAGTGGCTAGGAGATCGAGTGTGGCTCGGGTTGAAACCAAAGTTTCTCGAAGACGATAAACTAACGGGTATGTATTATACCTAATCCCGAAAGTTCATATTATCTGCACTTAAAATATCGACGGTTAAAACATCCCGAAAGTATGTATGTATGTATGTATGTAAACTCTTTATTGCACAATAAAAAAAAAACAATTACAAGTAAATTAGTAGGTACATAAACTACGTTTGACCGAAAGTACGTTTGACCGAAGATTTATATACCTATCCTAATATTTGTATAGAATACATAATTCTCGTTCCACAGAATTTGCGCCTACTCCAGCGCTGCGGGAAGTGCAGCCCCCCGCTCTTGCGTTGGGCAGCGAAGGCACCAGGAGCTCGCCTAAGCAGCCTCGGCTCACTAGGTGCCTCCGCTTCCTTACAGCGGGCGGGGGATACCATCCCTCCGCGCCTCCGATTTTTCATAATTATACACTCTAGGGGTAGGGCAAATAAAACCACGGTGTTGACAGATTCGTTTCTGTGACTTTTTTGTTTTGAACTAAGGAAAAAACATTTTTTTATTTTTGGACATGTTTTAAGGTACGAGTATTTTGATTAATTGAATGTTCTCGTTTTATAATGTTTAAAGGGAAAGGACTGTTGTACCAAAGGGGATCGTTATTTCCTTAATTAATGATGTAATTAATTTGTTGAATGCCGTAAATGAGTATGATGTATGAGTTCGATGAGGGGCACGATTGATCCATGTCGACTCCATATCTGTCGACTCCATATCTGTCTTTAGTCTGACCGTGCTATGAAAATAATGAACGCGAGTATTTTTTCGTCAGTGTTGGACGTTTTCTATGTACGTCTCTATAAAAGTATGATTATTAGTTATCTCAAGGCCGTCTTAAAGTACACTTGGGCGAAGGACAATAATCACTGGTCACTGGGTGCTCACTGTTACTGTGGACGACAATTATTGTTTTGAGAATAAATGTGAGAGAAATTGTTGGTCCTTCGGGCCCTGAGGATGGGAGCCATGGGCACGGCCCCAGTGCTGGTTTTACCACTACCAGCGCTCTGGGCGAGATTTCTACGGCACCCCCAAGCTGCTATTCAAACCCATGCGTAAAAAGCAAGGGGTACAATTAAATAACCAGCCGCAGGGGCGCCTTTATATCTGTCGCCCTACCAAAACACAATAACTAAGATAAACCTGCTGTAGTAATATCAACCTTAGCATTAACGACATAGAATTGAATCTGCTTTGGTGATTGAATTTAAGATACTGCTTATTGGTTTAGGAGGGCAGTACCCTAAATCTGCTACGGACGGGCCCCGTGTGCCCTTTGTGGTAAAGACGGTATTAAGTTGACTGGTACAGTCGACTATAAATATATTTATCTACTTTTGCACCTTTTTGTAATAGAGTAGGTCTTTATTTGAGTTGACTGTACCTATAGTAGGTACAAGCCGGGTACAAACAAATCGTTAAAATCGAATCCCAGTAATTGGGCCACCGATTGGTATCATCTGTAAACCTATAAAATTCGATAAATTCAAATGTAATTTGCGTAAGGAATGAGAAATTTATGGGTTATAAAATATTACGACTAATTAAGTTTCAAGATCTACTCTTTGGACGTCTTTAGTGGAACATTAGCAGCGTAGTTCGACAAACATGGCGTCTGCGCAGGCTGCTTTCGTTTTCGTAATGTTCCTGGCCATGATCCAGGCTGCTATCGGTAAGTAATTTGGTTCAAGAGTAGCCACCCAATAAAAATATTGAGCGTCCTTAGTAGGGAATGAAATTTAATCGGTTAAAATCGGTTATTTGCATTCCCTTGTACTTAGATAAAACTTGGTCATATTAATTGGCATTCTTGTTTGATGTTCAAAGCCTCTATTGTACAACGTTATATAATTTTGATTTAACTGGAAAGTAATAGCAGCCGAGTTAAATAATAATTATAAAACTGCAATTACCATGGGAACGCTCATTATAGAATTGTTTTCACTCTTCGGTGATGCTATATGTGGTATTTTAATACCGTTAACGATATCAATTCAAGCGGTTTATAGTACGCGAGTAGAAAAACAATAATAACACGTCAAAAGGATTCATCCTTATTATAGTCTTATAATAGAGGCCCCGTTTGAAGAGAACTTAAGAGATGAACATTCACGTTTTGATCATTCTACATACAAGCATACTATACATACAGGGTATCCCAGAAACCGACGTCAACTCATTAAGGACTGATAGGCCTACTAATTACCCACCAGAATATCACATTTTAGGTTAAGTAAAAATACCTTAGTTTTCGAGATATTGATCATTTTAGTCGGAAATTTTGTAATTTTTCCTTATGTCCGTGATACAAAAAACCCCTAAATTCATGCATTAATTAAAAATTTTTTCAGTGTTATCTTGCATGATTAGAATCAGTATGAAATAAGGAAGTTTTTAACGCTATATGCCATTTTTCTTTTCATTACAACTTTTTGAGTAATCAAAATCAAAATCAAAAATCAAAATTTCTTTATTTGCCAGAATATGGTAACATGAGAGGATCTTAGGGCTTAGTTTGTTTCTGCATATTCAACCTGCATGCAGGTGTGCAAATTATTACGATGTCATAGCAAAAACACTTATTCTCCATAAACGTTATAGTCGACAACCTGTATCAAACACAATATTAAGCTAACATTCTCCGAGTCGTCAATTTGTAACATGTCAATATATATCAAGTCCCTATATTTATAAAAATATCAAATAATGAATTAATTGCCTATGTCAACTGCCAAATATTCTTTTACACTATAAAAACATTTATCCTGTAGCCATTTTGTCAACTTATTTTTAAACGAGTTCTTATTTTCTAATTTAAGGTCATCAGGCAAAGTGTTATAAAGGGTTATACACATGTTGTAGCAATTGTTTTTATAAATAACTTTTCGGCAGGGAGGCTGGTATAACAAATTTCGGTATTGAGCCCTTGTATGTCTAGCACTTGTATCGTATCGATTGGTGAAGTGACTAGGATTGTCCTTAACAAAGAGACATGCTTCTCTTATATAGAGGCATGGAAACGGGAGTATACGAAATTTTTTAAATATGGGTTTACAGCTTTGCAGAAACCACGCGTTGTCCAAGGCTCTGATGCACCTTTTTTGGAGTCGAAGTGCTCTATCCGACTCTACGGAATTTCCCCATAGTAGTATTCCATAGTTTAGGACAGAGGAGACGTAGCCATGGTACGCTGCTAGAGCTGCATCTAGTGACACTGTTTGTCTCAATCTTCTGAGTGCAAAGACAAATCGATCGAGTTTTTTGCAAACATTGTCTACATGAAGTTTCCAATTCAAATGGATATCAATATCAAAACCCAGAAATTTTACAAAGTCAACTGATTCTACATTTAAATTGTCATAATTAATTTGTACAGGCAATTTGTTTGAAGTATATGAGCAGAATTGCACCGCTTTCGTTTTTGTGATGTTAATTTTCAATTTGTTACTTTCGAACCATTTAATCGCTTCTGCTAATGTAATGTTGACTTTTGATTCAAAGCTAGCGTGACAATTACCGTCGCCTTGAATTATGAGTGTAGTGTCATCCGCAAAAATAATGCAATCCTGTTTTTGTTTTAAACAATTTGGAAAATCGTTAATTGCTATTAAAAATAGCAATGGTCCAAGTATGCTCCCTTGTGGAACACCGGTTTTATTAATTAATAGATCAGACCTAAACTTTTCTTTGAAGACGGTGCTATTATGTTTACGAACAATTTTTTCAATTTCTGTATATTGCGTTCTATCCGTTAAATAACTTTGTATCCAGTCGTACGCTTTACCCCTTATTCCATACATCTCTAATTTTTTCAAAAGGATTGAATGGTCGATAAAATCAAAGGCTTTACTCAAGTCTAAATAAATGGCCATGATTGGATTTTTTCTATTTAAACATTCCGTGACTGTTTTTACTAAGTGAAACCCGGCTAGTGCAGTGGATTTCCCTTTGCGGAACCCAAATTGTTTTGAAGTTAAGATGTCATATTTATCCAGGAATCCATTAATTCTACATAATATAGACTTCTCAAATACTTTTGACAAAATTGGGATTATTGTTATGGGTCTGTAATTATCTGGATTTGTTTTTTCCCCTTTCTTAAAGAGTGGTTTGACTATAGAGAGCTTCAATTCAGTTGGAAAAACTCCGTCCATAAAGGATAAGTTGATTATGTGCGATAGGGGGCGGCAGATAATATGAGCACATAATTTAAGAACCATTGTTGTGATATCGTCGTGTCCAGCTGTTCTGGTATTATTTAAAGACATGAGTATTTTGTAGATTTCGTGTTCATCTGTGGGTTTCAAAAATATCGATTGAATGTTGTATAACGATCGCTCCAGTTTTGTAGTTTGTGGTTTGGATATATTATTGTCACCTGTAAGACTTATTAGATACTTGTTAAAAAAGTTACATATTTCGTTAGGGTCTGTATAAGATTTATTTTCAAAAATTAAATTGTCAATATCATGTTTGCAAAAATCGTTTGATAAAGTTGTTGAAATGGTTTTCCAGGTGGCTCTACAAATATTTTTATTACTTTTTATGAACTTATTGTTGTATATTTGCTGCGCTTTTAGTAAGCACGATTTAAATACCCGGTTATACTGCTTATATTCAGTATTACTACCAGATGTCCTATATTTAAAATACAAATAACGTTTCGTTTTACTAGACTTTTTTAGACCACGGGATAGCCATTTGATTTTCTTAGGGCGATTATTTATTTTAACTTTAATAATGGGAAAGCATAATTTATAGAATAAATAGAAAGTGTCATAAAACATTTTGAACGCTTCTGAAGCCGTGCAAGATGCAGAAACATCACTAAAAGATAACATGGAGATATAATAGCAAAATTTTTGTAAGTTATCCTTACCATAGTCCCTTTTATATTCAAACCAAGTGGTAATAGCCCTGAGTTTACATGCTTTCACGTCTAATATTTGAGCTGTTTCATGATCTGAAAGTCCTAAATGTACTATCTCTGACTCTGCCCCCTTGATGTTACTCGCTATTTGGTCTATGCATGAGTTCTGTCTGGTTGGTGTATTGATATGAATAT
Source organism: Acleris laterana (assembly GCA_963966035.1). Taxonomy (NCBI): domain Eukaryota; kingdom Metazoa; phylum Arthropoda; class Insecta; order Lepidoptera; family Tortricidae; genus Acleris; species Acleris laterana. The sequence continues at coordinate 10,397,270 of OZ014458.1, read as the reverse complement.
TGAAATTATAGTTGCGTAATATACACAATAAGTCTTTAGTAGTTAAATTATCTTTCATGGTGTCAATATTCCAGTCCCCACAAATTATAATTTTTTTTCGCTTGAATTTTTCTGTAGAAAAGTGAAGTAAATTTTCCAAACTACGCATAAATAATCCTATTTGGAATTTGCCTTTGTGTGGTATTCTGTAGATGCAAAAGACTAATGTATTCAGACCAGTTACTTCAATGCCACAACACTCAAAATTCAATTTCATTGCTATCCCTGTTGGAATATTTACAGATCTGACTTCAATTAATTTATGAACAAGGATACATGTGCCACCTCTACTCTTTTCTCGACAGAATGAAGCCGCTAATTTATAGTTGTTCAATTTAATATTACTCTCTGATCCCTGTTTTACAAATGTTTCACTGAAACATATTATATCAACCTCGTTTCCATTGTTTGACATATCACTTAAAGCTATTTCAATTAAATGTAATTTATTACAAAGTCCTGCTATGTTTTGATGGAGAGTTCTAATTCTACTTACAATAAGGTTTGGTTTCATATAGGAGTCACTTAAATTACAATCCTTGGTCACGAAAAAATTTTGTCAATAATGCCTTATCTACAACTTTCGAGTTACGTTGGGACCCATCTTTAATATGGTGGCCGGTAGAAAATGAATTTAATAATTTCATTAAATCGTTGAATATAGTTATAAATCCTTTTCTGTTTACATTCCCAAGCCAAGAGAACATTTCATTGTCATACGACAAGTTTAAGTTTGAGTCTAAAATATAGTTATATTCATTTTTTACATTTTGTTCATGTAACAGATTGTTGAAGACTTCTACACGCTTGTTAAACAGGTTTGAATAATTGTTTATCTTAAATGTTGGTGAACATATGATAACATTAGTATGTTGAACACATCTTAGCTGTTCTTGAACAAAGTCAACTAAATTATTATAGTTAACACTTTTCTTAAAATCTATATCACCAATACAGATAACACAGAAGTCATTGAGGGTAAAGTCTTTTAGTTTAGTTTGAAGTCCATAAAATAGCTCTCGTGTACCTGCACCGGGTGATAAATAGAGACATGTGTTTTCACTGGGAAATGTCTGTTTCATCAGCTGTATCATGTAGTTGGAATGGTTACTGATAATGCATAAATTGGATTGTAGTAGTGTTGACTTTGCTTGCTCTTGAGTAGTTGTTAGGTGATACTTATATCACTATTTAATTTTACACTGAAAGCGGTCTCGCCATTACAGTGAAGTAAATCCCGCGACAGGGATTCAATAAGTACGTTAAGGGTTGACATTTGATTTTTGTAATCAATTAACTTCTCTTCCAAGTCCGTAATTATTATTTTTAAGCTCAGTAGGTCTCCATCATAGACCGACACTGATGTGTAGGCTCTTTTTCCAGCGCTATCTGGTGAGGAAGACCTTGATGATGAGTTTAACGGAGTAAAAATTGGACGTTTCCCTGTGCTGTGTAAGGAGTACCTTTTTTTTTTACACGTTCGTGAAGCTGAACTGGAGTTCGATGACTGGCATAGTTTTTTTAAGGTTCCGTTTTCTGTTTGTAGACGGTCAATTTTTCTTTGTAGGCCGTTGTTTTCGATACTTATCTCTTCAAGTTGGTTTTGAGTAGAGGCGAGTGCCGAGGTCAGTTGGTTTATTTCCTCCTTCATTTCAAGTAATGTTTGGACCTCATTTACAGAGTAGTCTAGACTTTTTGAAAATTTTTCTTGTGGCAAAGTGGCGTTTACAGATAACTGGAGTTCGTCGGTTATCTCTGAGTCCGAATCGGAAAGTGAGGCTGTATTCGACTGAGAAAAATCTTCACTGACGATTTGATTCGTGATGCCTTGTGTGTAGGTTTCAGCCGGTAGTGTCTTTATTTCCTCTGTATGTAAGACAGAGTTTGTCAACGCCTCGGTTTCATCAATTTTGTGTGTTTTCGAAATACATACGGAGCTTGCTTTTGAACAGCCTCCAGAGGATTCAGGAGCTTCTGTAGCTTGCGGAGCAGGGGGCTGACGTTTGTTTGTATAAATAGATGGTAAAGATGATACAGAATTAATTGTAGGCTCGTGGGGCGGTTTATTGATTTCTCTGTTTTTTCTCATTGTGATGTTGGCTGATGGCGAAATCGATTTGTTCGATATGTAGTGTCCTTCCCCTATACATTTTTTACATCTCCAATTTTCCCTTTTTAAACAACAGTACCTGTACTGTAGATATCATAATGTAGTTATTCTTACTTTTTTTTTAATGATTGAACAGTTACCAAACGTTATGGCCAGTTACTATATTCAAACCGCGGACAGATAGGCTTACTTCGGATTATAATTTGACTCAATTTGTGTGGGCAAATGTCAAATTTTAACCCGACATAAGACAAATGTAACATAAACCATGCAAGTTTTAAATTCTACAAGGACGGTTGGAACAGTGTCCGACGAAAGTAACTTATGCTATTTCGTTAATGCGTCCAGTAAATTACTGCACTTAGTAAAAATTATACGTTTGTCAAAAGTACTTTTGATCAAATGAACGAACGGACCCCGCTGACTTTTGATTCTTGTGTGGGCGTGGCATCGTATGTGGCCTCTTAGGGCCACTTGCACGAAAAGTTTAACCCTGGGTTAAGACACTAACTCGAGTTAAAATGACAGTTTTCGTATGAATCTGACGTCTACTAACTCGAGTTAGTGCCTTAACCCAGGGTTAAATTCTGCGTGCAAGTGGCCCTTACATTACTATGTAATTGATAGTACTAGTACAAAAGGCGCTCTTTTGAAGAAAACACGTGGAACGTGCCTTCTCTCTTTCCTTTTTTATCGCATAAACTTACGCACGCAAGCCAACCCATACAAAACTCCCAGAGATTCACGCCAATATACGATTCGGCCTTATAAGTAGCTGCACACGTTAATGCTTTGTCACTTTAAAGTCATGTTAGGGTTGCACTAATCTGTCAAAGATGTTAAAACGACAAGGTAATAGAGTGTGCAGCTAGTTAAGTCAACTATACTTAAAGCGTCGCGCCTATAGCACAAAGTGCGCTGGGCTTGATTTCACACAAATGTCAAAGCAATCCTCGTTGCTTTTTGTTAGAGCAAAAAGTAGAACTAGAAGAGCTCTATTGTCTCGTTTACATTATGATTCGGCGCCAGAGGACATGGTGCCAGTGAACATGGTGCCACAGGATAAGTGCGTGCCAGCGGCGGTGGTGCGCGGTCTGTGCCGCCAGTGCGTGTGCACTATTGAAGGAGTGTACCACTGCCGCACCGTCAGATGTCGGCCCACACGCAGTAAGTAATCAAAACATGTTAAAACTTCTACACTTGGGAGCAAAGAAATCTAGCCACTTAGTACTACTGTATTTCCATAGAAAGCGGCTCGATTTCTTAGCTCCCAAGTATATTAGTGCATAGCAGCATTAATTGATCACAAAGGTACTAGAGAAATAGTAAATCAAGACGACTCCTTCGGTGATCTAGCCGTACGAATATAGGTACAGTTGTTTTATCTCACGGAAGCGGTTTTGCCATACTTGTATAGTCTTTATTATTTCTAGCGAGCCGATCTTCTACACAATAGCCATTGTTTGTGTACAATACTATTATCTTTCTTTGTGTCCGTAACCGCAAGCCGATTACATACAAAAAAGTTAGAACTACATTGAATGTCCATAGAATGATCAGCCCTATCCTCTTAGTCAGTAGGTTTAAAATGTAAAGTGTCAGGATACAGGTATGTCTTTATTATTTGAACCGGTCTTATTCCCTACACAATATTACCATCTTCTGTCGCCAGGGTTGTACTTTACATTTTAAACCTACTGACTAAGAGGATAGGGTTGATAATTCTATGGACATTCAATGTAGTTCTAACTTTTTCGTATGTAATCGGCTTGCGGTTACGGACACAAAGAAAGACAATAGTATTGTACACAAACAATGGCCTTTGTGTAGAAGATCGGCTCGCTAGAAATAATAAAGAGTATATATGTAGTTGTAACACGTATAGACACGCACACTACGGCGATGCTTAGCGACGACAGCTACGCATTCAAAGACAACGTGCATGTGCATCTACACACACAAGTATGGCAAACCCGTCTTTAGTGAGATAAAACAGCCAGATGTTGGTAATAATGTAACGAAATCTTATTTAAGCTTCGTAGCTTCTAGATGTAGTCGCTTTGTAAGTTAGCTTTCAGTGCTTATTGATAAGATTGAGATGGCAAGATACAATAGGTAATAAATCATAATATACACAATAAAAAAATCCAAGGATCAAAAATATCCGTACATATTCTTGATATTTTGCAATGACAGCTCTGCATTGCCATCCGACTTGCATTAGTATGCCAAAATTCTGTTCATCATGGTTTTAACTATCGGATAACCCCAAGAGTTGGTGAACTAATTTAAAATTTTGAACTGGGAACACAAATAATGACACCTCTTTAGTCTTACGGTTTATGATAATGTTGTAATGTTCCTATTGCTATTAAAAGTAAAGCAGAAACCCAGGTGTTGGACTGCTATGAGCCTCTATTCCACTAGATATCTTTGTCTTCGATGTCACGTTGCTTATAATGACCTCAACCTGAATATGATGAGACGTAAACCATAAATTTAGGGAGTAATATGGGCACATATGTAGTCAAACATGTCATGTTGATACAGCAAGTAGCTGCAATACAAAAATAAAAAGCATCTATAGGGTGAAATCTAAGTCGTGAATCGAATGATCACCTCTGTGTTCTACCCACGAATATCAACAACTTTCAATGTGGTCCCTACGCTGAAATCACAAAAAAAAACAGGTGCTTCATACATTTTGGTCGAGTACGTATTGAACTTTTCTATGAAACAGCTGATGTTTTGATCGTGATTTCAGAGTTGGTCCCATAGAGAAAGTTGTTCATTGTTGTGGAGTACAGAGGTGATCATTTGATTCACGACTTAGATTACACCCTGTATAAAGAAACGGTTATTAAAAGCACCATAATTTCACAAGTCAATTACGGTGTTTCATTTGTTTTTACAGGTCACTGGTCCGGCGCAGAGTGTGAACCACTCGTGATGTACAGAACCGAGAACTCTAACTGCGAGTGTTCCCGCACCGGCCAATGGCAATCTGGCAAATGCTCGATGTACTTCCATATCTTGCAACCCAAACGACACGTTGTAAGCCAGCCAGCCACATCCAATTTTGGATGCAAACCGGGTTCCATATACGTCGCTGGATGCAACCTATGCGCATGCCCTTCAAATGGAGTCTTGAATATTGCTAAGTGTTCCAACCGACGCTGCATCAATGGTCATAAATCTTCAAAGTGCCACTATGGAGACGCTCTAAGGACAGTTGATGAGTTATGCTTCTGTAGCGAAGTCAATTTCTTTGTAGATCGCCTTTGCATCACAATTTCCAATCGAAAATTCTATCAGAGAATACGTGCTGTTGACGCTGTTAATCTCATAGATATCGGGAGGGAATGGAATAAAAAACCTTGCGCTGATGGAGACATATATTGGAATGATTGCAACCGATGCGTTTGCGTGGATGGCAACATGATGTGTCCGACTAGTTCGTGCTCTCCAATGCCGCTGGCGAAAATAAAAACCATTGTGAGAAGGATGTCCAAAAACCAAATCAAAAAATCGATAACAATCAAGAATGCAACTTCAAATTCGAGTACGGCAGATTTAGATGTAGATATAAATGAAAATCAGAGCTGCATTCCTGGACGAAGTTACCGCATTAAATGCAATTCTTGCGCGTGTTCGCTTAGCGGCCAGTTAACGTGCACCACCATGGAATGCTTTGATTACCGAAGTAAAAGGGAAACCATAATCTGATTATACTTTAACCTTACCGATTATGAGCATCTTTTGTTTTTCATATTCTGTTCTTCTCTTGACTCTTCTCTTTCAACTTGGATACTGATAGGTATATGCAGTTTTAGGGTAGCCCTTTTCATATAAAATCCCTTAGGTAAATAAATGTTTAACGTTGAAGTTGAATCAATTAAGACCCCGGAGTTCGAAACTATAATTTTATGAATTTTCTAGCCCACGCGACCTGGAACTCTTCCAACTCCTTACCAGAGATCCGCGAAGGCCAATCATGTGTCAAGGGCAGAGTATACAGGATGGACTGCAACACGTGCCACTGTGTACAGGAAAACAATTTGGTTTGTTCGAAAATGGCATGTCTTGACGCAGCAGAAAAAAAGAATCTGGGTTTAATTGAGAAGAAGACATCAAAGAAAACTAAAATCAGACAAGGGTTGGCTGAATCACCTAAAACGAACTGCACCCCGGGGAAATTCTATAAGAAAGGATGTAGGCAATGCTTTTGTGAAGATAACGGACAACCAATGTGCAGTAATGTAACAAACTGCAAAGATGTTAATACCGGTAAGATATACAGGGCTTTAGGGTAATGGTATAAACTTGGATTAAAGGATAACGGACTAACTATCGATTTTGGTATTCTGATTTTTGACCAAATCATCATTTGACAAACTTTCATTTCCCAAAAACGTGTTTATGCTTAAACCATTACATAGTTTAAAAAAGCCTATAACATGAGCTTATTAAATAAGTTAGGTTAGGATAGACTTTTGACCACAAAAAATATAAAACAATGCGGCGGGCAGTCTCTCTTTCCGAAATGAAAGTTTGTAAAATGATGATTTGGTAAAACATTACTGAACCATCAATATTACTAAACTGGAATAAAACTTACTCTAAGATTAGTTTATACAAATTCGGCGTTTAATCTAGGTATAAGATCTTATTCTCGTTTGGTCGAATCCGCCCTTAATAGGCCTGTAGCCTAAACGTTGATTTTTTAAAGTTCTGCCAATTGAAGTTTCAACATAATGATTATATACATCCCTCTAAACACATAGTTATATCAGATTTAGTTCGACGCAGCGAAAAGTGAAACTAATAATTCAACGTTCACACCATACGTAACTATTGTCCGCCGCCGACTGTGAGCGCGCGTTACGCAGTTTATCGCTTTTGCATATATATTCAACTCCTCGTTCACACCCAACCGACAAAACGCTATTACAACAAACAATATAGACAATGAGCGTGCTCACAGACGGCGACGGACAACACACCAAACGTATTGTGAACGATCACGACACGTCATGTATAATTTTGTGAGTAGTTTCCCCCTCCAGATCCAAATGAGACGCACCATGCATGTTGCAGCTCCCACGTCCCCCGCCGCCCTTCGCGTGTACAACGCCCAGGAGTTCGAGCTTCTTCAGTCGCTCTCGCACCAAGCTGCCCCGTGCAAACCCGGGGTGACCTACCGCATCGACTGCAACACCTGTCTCTGTCTCGCCAGCGGGAACCTCGTATGCGAGAAATTACTCTGTCCCAGCTACGAAGATGTCAACCGGCTGAATGCTAAAAACATATCAGGTGAGGATCGAAGATCCGGGATTCAAAAGTCAAATTCATAATTCAAAATATTTATTCAGTAAATTGGCTACGCGAGGCCTTTTTTCAATGTCGGTAATATGGAGTAAATCTACTAGCGCTTCGGAGAATACCAGCATTGCGGAGAAGAAGCGCCGCAAGAAACATTCGTTTATAGGGAGAGCCGATCCAAGAGTTTAATGACTAGTGTTCGGTGACGTAAATAGATGTATTGCTCCAGAAAGTACACCGCATTTTACACGACTGTCGAAACTATTGATTTATTTAATTTTTTATCGTAATATATAACATGGCATGGGAACTAAATAGGAGTGTAATGTTTTTGGGGTTCAACCTATGTATATTTGTCGTTTGGATTTATTTGTGGTATTGTTAGAACCCTGGTATTTTACTTAAGACTTAGGTCAGGTAATGAGTCCACAATTTAGAGTTTACCTAGCGGTGAGAGACCGAGACACAGTTTTCCAACCCCTTTTTGGTGCTGCACCTATTTTGACCTCCTAAATCCACCACAATCAGACGCCTAACGTGGGTATCACGCCGATGCAGATCCGCACGTCCCTTCTGTGAGCGAGACATCGCTATAGACGTGTATAGTGCTGTCTTGCTCACACACAGTGAAGACCGGTTAAGCCTCAGCTGTGTGGTTTCCAGGAGTGCCCTGCACGGAAAGCAACGTGGAAGAGCTGGGGGCAGAGTGCATCAGATGCGCTTGCGAGAACAACAAGACTTGGTGCGCGGCGGTGCCAGGGTGCGTGGCCTCAACCAGTAGGCGGCAACTGCACGGGAATCTGGACAAGGACACGGTGTGGGCCCGGGACCATCTGAACCTGCAGAAGCAGGACTGTCTCCCGGGAATGGTTTACAGGTCAGCATGAACTAAAGGCCCGTATTAATAAACTAATCTCAACTATAATGCTCGTCTCGAGATGTGTGAAAAATGACAGTGTTCATGGTTTGACGTTTACTTTGGCGTATCTTGTTCCTAATAATATATTGGCAATTGTTTAACAGGGAGGGCTGCAACAAGTGCTACTGCCAGAAGGACCAGTCGGTGCGCTGCACACAGAAGACCTGCCTCAACTACAACCAGGTCGTGCGGCTCAAGAAGCTGCGCCTGCATCTCGAGAAGAACGGCCTCTAACCCCCGCTGCACTCCTGGTTAAAGGGCACTTAAGAGCATTCAACCGATACGATTTCATAAAGATGGGATTTACAGAATCATAAGGGATGAACGCTCTTGCTAGCCAGAGACTCAACCCTTTGCGTTTATTAACACATTGAAGCGTTTTATGACAGTTGTGCCTATTTCACCTAAAGAGGTCAAACACTAATGAACTGGCTTCGGACGATTATAGAGCTTTGCGTTTGTGCCATATCTAAACCCTTATTTCGTCGAAATTAATTTCACTTCGCAGGATTTTCATTTCATCGACAGGCTGCTAGGCGCAGGAGTTAAGATTTTGTGATAGTCACAAACTTATGTACTTAATTAATATTTAAGGTGAAAAAAACAGGGCATAAGCAGAAAACAGATTACGATGAAGTGAAATTCTGTGAAAACGTTCGATGAATTGAGGGTCGACCAAACAACCACAAACCCCCCTCTTAGAATTTTAGCATCCTTCTTTTTAGAACCGCCTAACATGTCCTTAGCAGTGACACAGATGGCAATAGATAGACGCCATAATTGAAATTGGTTAACATTCCACGGCAACGTATCCCACAATGATCAGATACCCAACCCTTTCATATCTTATTCGAGAATAAATCGGAAAAAGATTTAGGGAATAACAGATAACTTATGGTCGCGGTGGATAAAGAATTCGTCACTTTCGCACTTAAATACTGGTTAGAAAGTGAGAGGTGTTTTATCCACGTTTATCCACTTCGATAAACACGACCATAATAGGCCGTTTCATTAGTCGATAGCATGCTTATAGCAATCCATCGGGTTGTTTGAACATGTTTAAAGACGAAGCTATTGTAGCTACGCAATGTAACACGAAAAGTATGCGGGCTATCGCGCAATGAAAGAGCCTTAACGGATGTTCTTTCACGAGTTCCTCGAGGTTTATCCATCTATTATGTATTTTCTGACAATTTTATTAATTTGGTCTTCTCTTGGAATTTTTACTCTGTTACGTTTTGCCACGTTTTTGCGCGGCACTGACTAAGGCAGGCAGCAGAGGCAAATGTATTCAGGTCATCTTACAAAAATCTTAAGGGTTCTAAGTATGCTATACATTTGATGGAATGTGCACAAATGCCTCAGCCTAGTTCTCGTCGAAACCCACTTTTACCCATCAACGGAACGGAAACCTGAAAACTTTAGATTTTAAGTAAGCAAGTAATAAAAGCATTCAAGTGAGTTGGTTGTTTGTTGTACGCTTGTATAGTCACAGTAAGAAAAGGTTCGTCACTTTCGGACCTTAAGAGCGTTGAAATAGAGTCGAAAAGTGACGAATTTTTTTACTGCGACTATACGTTCATCCTCAATATCTCCTTCATCAATATTTTATTTAGAATTTATAATTTTCTACTTCCAATAAAACGAGGGATCACATACCTACGTGTCCCGAAGACAATACTGCCGCATGGTGGGTTAAGATAACCAGTGTTCGATACTAATCGATAAAAACTTATGTATGTATGTATGTATGTATGTATGTAAACTCTTTATTGTACAAACAGAAAATAACAAATCAAAAATAAACAGAAACAAAAAAGGTACCTATGTACAAAGGCGAACTTATCCCTATAAGGGATCTCTTCCAGTTAACCTTTGAGCGATTGAGAGAAGAATAAAAACAATGGATGGCTAAACGTACAACGTATTAAAGATACAGAAGATTAAAATAATAATATCAAATAAATATGTAGGTATAAAATAAATATATATATTAAATAGGATAAATAAATAAATAAATACATACTACACACGATAAAAAAGTACATCCAATTGTTTCTGCGACAGAGATCTACAGTGGGTAAAAAATCTGAATTAAAAAAAAAAAATGCTACGTTAACTTTCTTCCATAGTAGTCTTATTTGGTAGTTATGTCTATTTTAAGTTATAAGTACTTAGAGTGTGTTACCAGCACCCTGGCTTTTTTTTAAGTAGGTTAAACTAATGAATATCTGTAACGTAACTTTATTTATTTGCTAGAAGTTATTAATTATTATATAATTATTTTTTAATTGATGATACTTGTAAACGATTGCTAAAGCAACATATTATCGGCAGTTTTAATAAATAGGTACCCGCATGCCGGTAACACACTGTATATTGTTATGGTATGTATGTGGTATGTAAGTCTGTATACAAACACAAATTATACAATCATATTGATTTTTTCGTCAGACAATGGAAGAAGCAAGGAGTTTTAAATTGAGTTCTTAACTATGTATACTTAATATTTTTGCTAAAGTTTTGTTAAAACGTTACAATCAAGAATTAAAGCCGTAATCAGTGGGCCATCATTTATGTAGCAAAATGAAAATGTAAGTCTTGATTTTGTTTAAATGACTGTGTCTATAACGGCTTCCGAAGGAAACAAGTGCTGAGAAAAAACGCAAGATAATTATTCAATAATCTTTTTTTTTTAATTGGCATTTGGTTTTGGGACGTATGTAGTAGGTATTTGACATAGCTTCTTACTATTTTGCAATTAAAATTGGTTATACAGTCAAATATTTTCTAGAATAGACTATAAACCTTATCAAAACATACCTAGGAACGGAAAAATTAAAATCAACATTTTGTATGGGACTTTTTAATGGCTCACATGCTTTCAAGCGTGAAATTTATAATTAAATCTTAACTTTCTACCTATAACACGACACAAATATTTTAAGGCAGTTAGAGATGATCAGGACTGTGACATTTCTAACTTTAATATCGCAGCTTCAGTATGCGACAACCAATTTAGGTAAGTTTGATTCCATACCGTCTTCTTCCAGATATATCTTCAGAATTTTCACTGATTTTCCACATGTTTTTAGGTACGTGTGTTGCACATAAGCAATTCTTTCTAAATGGCCTTATCTGCACATGCGATAGCAAAGGCCGGTGGACTGACGCTAGCTGCATACGAGTGAATCGCCGACAAAACTGCCAACCAGGCAAGGTCATATGGCAAGGGTGCAGCCAATGCATTTGCCAAGAGACCGGTCAATTCATCTGCAACTTTGTAAGCTGTCCAGACAATACTGCCGTGTCACCTACCACCAAAAAAGAAGGGTTAAGCTCCATTGGAGCCTGGTGTACCCCATTCAGGATTTACTACGTCGACTGCAGCATCTGTGTCTGTCCAGCATCCGGCAGAGTGGCCGAAGCACACTGTGCCAAAGATACTGCCTGTTTGGTCACAACACCTTCATCTTCAAACGTCCTGGTATCTGTTAATAAAAACCATTGCTTGCCAAACGTCATGTACCTGTTCTCCTGCCTTCAGTGCCTGTGCTCCGAAAACGGATATTTTGTTTTAAATAATTGCGTGGAAACATGCCCGCCGAAAGTGGCGGATACTCGGAAATGTACGCCCCGGACGTATTACAGAAAAAATTGTAACGTATGTTATTGTCCAGATGATATGATACCTAATGAGAAATACTGTACTCAGGAGGTTTGTAACGGTACTAATATGTTCAAAGTACTGAATGTGCTGAGAACCAAGCCGAGCAGCTGCATTCCGTATCAGTTCACGCAGTCTCGGTGCTTGTACTGCGACTGCAGCCCGCAAGAAGTGGTCAACGAGCAAGCTTGTGTAGAACTCTATTGCTTACAGTTTAATAATTCAGAATACAAAGTAACAAAGAACACTTGCTACCCTGGAGAAATGGTGCCCATCTGCACCGAATGCTTCTGCCTTCGCAACGGCACAACGTCGAGCGAGTATTGCACTAAGGGTTGTACCTTTCAAAACAAATTAAATGTTCTCGATAAAGTTTTTAAAGGGCGTGACCGTGATCAATTAGTTGACATGCAGGTATTGAACAAAAATGCAATAGTGCAAAAATGCAGACCTAGCTCGGTATACGTTGATAATAACTCGTACTGCCTCTGCCCCGACGACGGCAGCTTAGACAAGAACTCTTGTATAACCGTCGCTCCGAAGGAATTTAATTTTTCTAACCCAAATTCAGAGTTTGTTTTTAAGAAGCATAAAATAAGTATAAATTTCAACGCAACATGTGAGCCGAGCACATTCGTAGAATTCGACTGTAACACATGCTTCTGCTCCAAAAACGCGACTATCGACCCTAAATGGTGCACTTATGATGACTGTGAAGCCATCAAAGCAGTACAAATGGCTCAGAAAGCGGAAACGCACGCAAAAGTTAACAACATCACCAATTGTATTCCGGGGTCTATATTAAATCTTGGATGTAATTTTTGCATTTGTCCTGTAACCGGCCGAGTGAAGGACATGGCGTGTACCGTCAACAAATGCACTAGCTCTCAGCCTGTAGACAGCGGTGACAAGTTCAACTGCGATCCTTTGTCTTACTACGAAGTCGACTGCAACATCTGCTTCTGTCCGCGAGACGGCCAGAAAAACGTGGCGAGATGCACTAAGAATCTTTGTGAAAAGACTTTCCTCCGCTCTGATTTGTGCACTCCAGGGAAACTCTTTAGTCATGAATGCAATGTCTGTGTTTGCCCTCTGAATGGAAACAAAGCGGATAAGGTATGTACAGACCACAACTGTCACCGATCCGCGACTGCTTGGAAAAGTATCTACAAGCTTTCTAACACCATCCTAGGCAGTCAATTATCGGAGGATACTACGAGGAAGTTAGACTTGTGTTTTCCAGGCGAAGAGTTCAGGGTAGACTGTCATCTTTGCGTGTGTCCGGAGATGGGGCTTAAGACATATGCAGCATGCACCAATATGTTCTGCGATGATGCGAAAGACCTGTCGAATAGGGACGAAAGCAATACTGTAAGTTCATCACATTAATAATAATATATCACACTAATATTATAAAGGTGAAAGTTTGTGAGTGTGTATGTTTGTTACTCCTTCACGCTGCAATAGCTGGACGGATTTGTATGAAATTTGGAATGGAGATAGCTAACACAGGGTATTTTCCCGAGGGAATAACGATAATCGAAATCTACGCGGACGAAGTTGCGGGCAGAAGCTATGATTTATAAAATCCATTTAAATCCGATAAGGTTACAGTTAACAGACGTAGGAGGGAATTAAGGTGACCGCCAGCTTTCCGCAAAACATTCCGCCTCCCTGACAAATAGATTGTCTCTTGCCCGTTACGCTGCAACGGATATGTTCTTGACGGACTATATAACTTATGTAGAAGTCAAAACTATTTTGAATTTAATGTTTTTCGATCGGCTTGTGTTGCCAGTCAGTCAGTCAGTCAGTAACTGGGTCGATTAGTACTCCTTATGGGAACAGGAGGCCAAGACGAGATGCATAACGCTAACATTATGGATTGTCGAAAACGACGATCTATTGAGTCGGCCGTTTATGTCAATTTCTTATATTATGTAATTTTTCGGAGGTCCTTAACGATGGCATTCTGTTATGCATCTTGTCTAGGCCCCCTGATAACTTAAAGAAAATAGTATGATCCAAGATGCCTCGCGAATTGGTAAACCTAATGTATGCACCTACTGAATGAAACTCAGGTATCGTTTCCCATCGTTTTTGGTCGGATAACTTCGTATTTATCTTGCTTTCTCAGTTGGCATATTGATGGGTACTGAAGCTAATTGAGAAAGCTAGATAAATACGAACATATCCGACATAGGTGGCGGCAATTCTTGTCTTTAACATGTACTATTATTTCGCAAATTAGGTGAGCAAGAAATATTCTGTTTTACTAGACTGTAGCAAAGTATAATAATAAATATATTACATAATAATATATTCCTCTTCACAACGCTCGGAAAAATCGATAAATATATGTCTGAGATGCGACTACAAAACAGCATATAAATATGTATAATCACGGTAAGAAAAGGTACGTTACTTTTGGACCTTAATGGCGTTGAAATAGAGTCGAAAAGTGACTATATAAACCGGCCAAGCATATTTTTGCTGGATTGATTGTTCACGTTTTTGCAACAATCCCGACGAAAATAAATGAAAGAATCAAAAACGGCGTCTCCATACCTTTTTATCCGTAGGTATTTGTCGCGATTTTCTTCAGGTTATTACTATGAGTTATTGTCGTCTTTTGCAGGACGCTTGGTACAACGTAAATAAAACCTTGGACTTGGATGACCACGGGATCGAGCAGGCGCGCCGAGCGGAAATCGACAAGAGCAACGGATGTTTCGTGAATAACTTTACCGATAGCGCGGAGAGGAAAGAATGCACTCCCGGCTCTATGTACATCATCAGGTATGTTTTAAAGACGAAAGGGGTTTTTCGAAAGATCGAAAGTGAGTGGACGGGTGGGAAGGGGCCGCCCTAGGCGTACTTTTTCGAGTCAAATCGAAGAAATACTGGAAATGGGCCGAATCTTAAGTTCCCGAAACCGACGTGCATGCATGACTCGATGTATGAATGTGGAAGTAGCGAAAGAAATTTGTCAAGATCGTAGTAAATGGAAAGAAGTGGTCTCTGCCTACCCCTCTGGGAAACAGGTGTGATTTAATGTATGTATGTATGTGTAGGGGTTTTTTATGGGAAGAAGGTGGCATAAGATCACACAGGCCGTCTATTGGTACCTGGTCTCTGAGATGCCCAGACAAATGAAATCCTAATAACGTGAAACCGGCATGATACGAAGATCATGTGATCTACCATTGACGCGATTGTTTCAAAAACGAATCGAATAGAAACGCTAGTAAGCATAATGCATCTAGGCTAGGGCCTCTGGTATTTTTGTTTGTTATGCTTCCTTAGCTAAATCGCTGAACCTGAATGGGTATGCATGGAGATAGCTTTTAACCCGGGAAAGCATATAGAATATTGGACCAAAGTGGAGTTCACCAAGGAATAGCGATAAACAACTTTTACACGGATGGATTCGCGGGCAACAGCTCAAAGTGGGTTCTGCCTTTTGCCGAAAAGATATTTGGCAAAAAAGGTACCGTTTCCCAACAGTATCATTTGCCAACCCGATGTTTTTTCTGTAACTGTAAATATTTCAGGATTTTTATAAGAAACTTACCTAACCTAAACTGGGTTCTACACGATGGTACTGACATAAATCCTGAAATATTTACAGTTACAGAAAAAACATCGGGTTGGCAAATGATACTGTTGGGAAACGATACCTTTTGCCAAATGATTTTCAGCGAAAAGGCAGGATAACCGTCAAAATGGCTGTTTTCCCTAAACATTAATATCATATAACACACAAACACACACACAGTGTCTGTAACAGTGGGTCTAATCATTTCAACAGTGGTACCATCCTACCCTCACACCCTTGAACTTACCGCCCCGCAGTGTTCGCATTGTTATGCAAAATGACTTGCATATATATATTAAATATTGACAGCTATAATATTATTTTTGGTTTACCCTTGAAATAACCAAACTCATTTCATAGAACGAACTCTCATACATTTCATCTACAGTTATTTCCACGTGCAGGAGCTTTATTTTTTTATGGTCACAAACATGTGTTACCGAACCTAACCCATGTAACGAATGCTAAAGATAACCTGAAAACCTTTAAACGTTTCACCAGAAATTTCGATGAAATGTAGTTCGGTGAAATGACACATTCGATGAAATGTTTGTCGATATTTCACGGGGATTAAATATTTTTCCATACAAATTTAGCTTCGGGAGGTAAAGTTTCCCACTCCCTAAAACCGCTCACTCCCAAAATACCACAATTTCAAAATACCAGACTACTCTCTTTACCAGATTCCCAAATCACCAGCTTCGAAATATTAGGTAAGCATAATCAACGATACCGAAATTTCAATGTTATTTTTTGAGATTCAAGTATATTGAGAATCTGGTATTTTAAAATTCTGGTATTTCGGGAATGAGCGCCTAAAACATGTCCAATGTGCATGATTTTTAAATATATTGTAGTGTTTTTTTATTATTTCTTTCCTTTCAACATAGGGTAAAGTCACCAGTAGTCGACCTTATACGAGTGCGAAGAGTAGAAAATATATCTATCGTACTCTTCTCACTCATACAAAGTACAGGCAGAGGCTGACTACAGGTCTCTGGCTGACCACTGGTGACTTTACCCTATATATTCGAAAATCGTAAAAACCGGAGTACTTTTATGGAGAGAGAAACGTTACCACATTTCGCAAGGAAATTTTCAGCCTTACATTTTCTCCTTACGTGTTTTTTTTTCATGACAGATGCAGGCAATGCATTTGCCCGTACTTGGGCAACATAAATAACTACTGCCGACCTCTGAAGCGAGACCAGTACTGCGAACAAGCGTATCCAGGCATCAACTACTTGCCAATGGGAAGACGCGGAGGTACCAGTTTCAATTTATAGTTTCGCAGCAAATCTCGGTATTAAACTAACAAATACCTATGGGCCTATTGCCTAACGCACTCGCAATTGAAATCGACTTCAAAGTGTTACAGATGTATTGAATAATCCTTTCCCATCGTTTCATGTCGGAAAAGCTCGTATTTATTTTGCTTTCTCAGTTGTCTTATTGACGGGTACTCAAGCTAATTGAGAAAGCAAAATAAATACGAACCTATCCGACAAAAAATGATGGGAAAGGATTGTTCACTACATCTGTACAATGGTTTTCATTTTGTATGCAGATAAGCGTTCGATTTTCAAAATGAAAACGATTGCGATAGCGTGTGCGTTAAGTAATAGCCCCTCTGGTCCCAAAATAAGGTCTAGGCTAGTAGTACTCGTAACTAGACCACGATAAAGGTTCTGATGTAGATAAATACATAATAGAATACATATCGCCCTGGATCGCCCAGAGTTCAAAATAATTATTACTTACAACTGTTTAGATGCGTATTTTTACCCGTAGGCTCTTCATGTTGAGCCAACATTAGCGGTCGTTGGTTTTGCTTTGCCAGTTTTCGCTAGTGATTTGGATTATTCATTACATACTTACTATGCGTAAATTATATTATTTCTCAGGCATATCAGACGAAGGCCAAGCTGACGACACCCAGTCGACCACTATAGCTGACAAATCCGTAATACCTCTAGCTTCTCACTTGCACACGTACTACAAATGCGAGAAGCCGGGCAGAGTGGTAGACAACTGCTACAACTGCGAGTGTGGAGAGGACTACAAGATAGTCGAGCAACACTGCTTTCTGAGCGAGGCTACGGAGTGTATAGGCAGGGAGGCTACTTTTCTAAAGGATATTATACCGAACGCTTGATCTGGTCTTTCATTTCTGGAGATCCGATATGCTATCGGGAGCTAATTCATATATACAGGGTGCCTCTGACCTTAGAGCTTTAAATGCTACTCGTTAAACTGAACTACTTTTGTTCTGCAACATTAAAAAAAAAATTAGATAACTAATTGATGTTGAAGTCTAATTGTAAAAGCAGTGTTTCAAATAATGGCCACATAATCACTATAGCATGGTATGGCGGTATGGAGGGTAAGGCAAATGGAGAATTGGATTGCGTACAAACATTTCATTTGTATGGAAAAAATAAGTTGGACATATTTTTGACAACTTGAACACTTGCACTTGACAGAATAAAACAAGTTCAGTTGCAGCGGTGGAAACCATCCATGCATTTTAACTCCCAAGGATATACATATAAGTAAAGCAGTTATTTTTTAGAATACAAAGGTCTGATTATCCCAATAGAATGGTCTATATTTAAATATTAATGATAATAAAATAACCTTAAGCTTTCCGCGACTAGAGACCGATCGTGGCCGAAGTCATTGGAGAAGGCAAAGCATAGGTACCTATGTCCAGCAGTGAACGTGTTGACATGATGATGATAATGCAGTAAAAGGTCAGGTTTTTGGTACTTGTCAAAGTAATTGAATTGTTGTAAAGATGGATGACCTTTAAAGCTCACTTATTCTCTCTCTCTGCTTTGGAAGACTCTCAATGCTATAATAAAACTTGTAAATTGTATCTCGAACCACTGGTCTTTGACGCAGAAGTGTTTACAAATTTCAAGCACACGGATATGCAATTTTAACTAGATTTTACTTGGAATTGCAACAATAGGTATAGTGGGTTTGATTAAAACAGTGTTTGTTTCACCGTACATAAACCATGAAGCATTTCAATGATTTCTAACTTTTTAAACAACGGACTTGGCGTTAGTCCGTAGGTATGTTTCTCATTATATTCATAGTTGCCGGTGTAATTTTGGGAGTTGGCTCGAAGATACCTCATATTAGTAAGTTGAAACAGTAAATTATATATTATTGTATAAATTCTTAAGGTGTGCAGTAAAAGAAGTAAACAACAGGAGAAATTGTATCCAAATACTAGACCATTAGTCCCGTTAATACATTTGCAATGATGGGTACGCTACGTAATTTCGAAGGGTCATATATATGTATAAGGGTCGAATATTATTTCAAATCGTCTTTAAATTTATTTCTCAACAATTGTTTTTAGCTAAAGACTCTGGCAGTAAGCTACAATTAGAGGGTTGCAAAGTTGGAGACATTATCGAAAATGAATGCAACAAATGTACTTGCACTCAGAGACATGTGTACGAGTGCAAATCAAAAGCATGTGACAAAACCACAGAAGGTGAGTAATATTTAAATGTACTTAAACGTATTTTTACTCATTTCCTTTTTTCAATACATTCTGCCACTATTTATTTGGTAAGTATCTAACAAAACAAGTAGACAAATTGTTATTTTTTACAGGGTCTCGAGAAACTTTGAGAAGTTCGTCATGCCAACCACATAGAATCTACAACCAGCTTGCAACCATTTGCATCTGCAAGCCCGACGGGCGATGGCCCCACCAATCTTGCATTGACGTCTTCCAGTCTCTACCAGCTAGCAAAGTCGTTCAGCAGCAATGCACTCCTAAAAACTACATTCACGTCGACTGCAACATCTGCTGGTGCGACGAGGACGGACAGATAGACGACCACCGTTGCACTAAAAATGAATGCGATACGGAAATTCAAGGAGACCGCCGCAGGAACACTTATACCAGCAATGTGTTCGGTGACTGTACCTCGAAACAGTGGTATTCCCTAGCCCCCTGCCAGTTCTGCTATTGCCTCTCCAACAACAAACTCATGTGTAACACCGGGCACCATAGTCACCAAACACTTCAGTTAGGGCAATCCAACTTTACTCAGTGCGGATCTGAGCTCTTAAGAGAAATCCTGGACCTCGTGCCGGAAGGCAAATCAGCTGCCAACGCACTAGCTATGAGGAGCGCAGCAAAACCATCCACGCTGCCGAATATCAGGAGTCATGATTGGCAGATTCCTAATTTAGATTTAGATGAGGATCGAAGTATACCGGAAGGTAAACACGAAGAACACGAGACAAATGAGAAATCTGACAAAGAATCGAATGAAGTAGAAACGAAAAAAGGTGGTGACAGGTCTACGAAGCTTCCTTATTACGATGGTACTTATTACGGTAGTGGAAAGGATGTCCGCAACGGGAAAGAAGTTGTCAGTTCATCAGAATCTGCTGAAGAGGTCGTCGTAGAACGACCCACTCATAGAACTACATCGACCACTACGACCACCACGACGGAACGTCCAGGAGTCGCCGGTTCTTTCTTTAGCGCATTAATACCAAATGTGATAGGCCAGATGTTCAACATGAGAAAAACAGTAGTTTTGGATTCTAAAACAAAATGTGAGCCTGAGACTCAGTTTACTGTTAAATGCAATCATTGTTATTGTATGAAAAATGGTAAGTTAATGTGTACGAATAATACATGCACGTAATTGTCCATTTCTTTTCCTGAGTTATTTTGAAATCCTATAATAGAGTTTAAGGTGTATACCTTACACAAACAAAAGAACACTGTCTATCTTGGACATGTTGAGGTAAATCTATTTGATAGGTTTTAGTTACAGCAAAGATAGTTGGATTAGTTCAGGCAATGAGACCGACATTAACCGTTCAAGCCGTAAACCCATGCGGCGCGCGCTTCCGACGCACACGCTACACAAGTAAACAGTGTCGGTATGTATGTGTGTATGTAAGTAAACACTTGTTGTACAAAGCGAAAAAATCAAATACAATATTTAAAATAATAATTAAGGCATCTATTCAAACTAACCTTTGGGTGATTGGGAAAAAAAAGTGGCAACGTAATTTATACATTTATACACATACTAATGACCACTAACACTAAAGGAGGTACACAATAGTAGATTGTTCACCAAGGGAAAGGGATGAAAGGTACCTATATCACACGAGATATCTTTGCGCTCGAGCAAAGCGAGAGCACCTAATATTTCGGGTGTGAAGTAAATGGTGAATGGTGAACACTCTACTTTTCATTTTAATTACGAGGAAAGTAAAAAATAAAGGAGTTACGGAAAATATAGCGAACACTGTATTAGGTTGTACAACTAGATAGGTATTGAAGATCGTATCTTGTTTTCTCGCTCTTGTTTTAGACACGAGGTTTTTTTTAGAGGTTTAGTGTGCCATCCTTTTTACCCGACTGTGATGAAGGGTTAGAGTTAGGGTTAGGTGCGGTTTTGAGGCGGTTTTTTTTATTACAAACCGCAAGCAATCGAATCAGAATGAAATAAAAAGTGTTAAGTAAAAGTAAAGTTAGTATGAAAAAACAAGTTATTTGAATAAATAGGTAAATGGTGCTTTATTCTGAAACTTGATAATAAACTTATACTTATTATAAAAGATTCGGTAGTTTTACCAAAGAGTGGCTGTATAAGACTTTACCATGGCTCAGTACAAAGTTTCCTATTTAATAATCTTACTACAGAGAGGCTGTATAGATTCCTACTACTGCACATGTCTATGAACATAGTTCTTTTTTCAAATTGCTTTTCTTCTGTAGGGTGGACTTGTATCACTTTCAACCCGTTTCTAAGATAAACAATGGCCTACTTTCAGAGTATGAGACGTGAAAAAGCACATTACCTATATATGTATACGATATGATGCATATTTAATATATGCAAATAAAAATAAAAATAAAAATGTGAAACAAAGGACAATACACAATTATAAGGAGTCAAGTCAGTATGTCCTCAATATTTATTGTAAACATGCGACCGATTACGACTTCGTAATCTCTGAAAGATTCCACCGTCTGAAAGAGACACTGAGCGAAAAGGATTTGGGTAAGGACCAAAAATTTGTCCACGCTAAATCAATCAATTAAACATTTCTATGAAACATTTCCGTTGTGACACGAAAATTAGCCATACAATTGTAGGGATACTTTTCGTCGCACAACGGAACTTTTTTCATTTTCGTCGTTTATATGGTTAACTGCGCTTAATTGTGGTCCAACTTTTTGACCGTCACCCATTTGGTGTAGGTTTTAGACTCATGGGCTGGGACAGCAAGATAGAGGTTAGCACTCGATTCTGTACATCTGTTTCGATTCTTCAAGCGATTCTGGGAACTAGGCTTGTGTCGGTCAGGAACTAAGAACTAAAAGGAATGAATTCCTGTCACGGACCGAAACGTAATAGTTCTTCGTAACCGATCTTAATAGGTCTTCGGTTCTTTAGGTCTGTAGAAATTGTTGTACGTAAGAGCGAAACAGAGCGGACGAGTAAAGAGCGCACGGCTCGGCACCTATTTCAAAGCGTGTCCTGAGCCCCTAATTTGAAAATAGAAGTTCGAAGTTACGTCAGCTCCATCCCTTTCTCTCGATTTAGTCTCGAATGACAGGGGTGGAGCTAACATAACTTCGGACTTCGATTTTCAAAGTAGAGCCTCTGCTCAGATCTCAAAATTTGCTGCAGAGCTAAAGGACCTTAAGGAACTAAAAGACCGAACTAGTTCCTAGAATCGGTGAATGATTGACCGAGATCGGAGCGCTACCTTTAAAGACTGAGCGGGCACAACTCTACTGGGAACCGCTCGCCAAGAAGCTAAACTTCCCGAAACGGCAAGAGGAGGAATAAAGAATAAACAAAGTGTTGGAAAGCAAGGACAGGATATGTATATTTTTTGGTAAACGAGACGGAAGTTGCACGCGTATTGAAGGCGTCCCTGCTTATCAGGAAGAAGAGGGATTGATTTGATATACTTTGTTTAATCTAAAATGATGCCTGTGACAGCTCATATAACCAGTATTACACTTATTTCTTTAAACTTTACGTAGTTAAATACTATATTGGTAAACCTAGTCACGCCATCAGGAATTTCAATAATTAATCGCCTATTTTTAAATACCTACTTAAGTGATTGAAATTACGAAATACCACACGGATCATTTTGGTCTATTTCCACAAAAATTGAATCTTACGTTGTTATACCTACACGCAAGGTGCTTGGATCAGTTTTCCCGGCTACGTGCGTGAATTTTCTCGCTGCCAAGAATGCTCAGGAGGGTTATTATGTCATAGCAAGGCAGTTCCGTTTACGCCAAGAGAAAAGGACAGAGCTATATAACTGCTATAGCTCTGTTCTTTACACTCGCCGTAAAATGAACTGCATAGCTATGTCAAAATAACCTCCCTGAGCGTTCAATTTCGCTGCGTATATCTGTGAAACATCTACGCCGCATAGTTTCTCATGGGCAAGAGCAATGTGACAAGTTAGACTCTACTAGAGGTTTTAAAAGGGCCATAATCTGTAATAATGAGTTTTCATACCTAAATACATCACACAAATAAAGCATAATCATCGACGGCGCAGCTATTTTGCCATGACGTGCCTAGATTGTCTGGTGTCTGGTGGGCTACACTGAAAAAAAAAAATGGTCGCTTCTAGCCAGATTGTGATTGTTGTGCATAAGGATCTTGATTCCATACAAGCGTGACAAGACGTTAGAATGTTAGATACATCAACTGAGATGTTAGTTGAATCTCTAAAGAATGCTGTTGTTACTGTACGCTTTGGTTGATTTAACTAATATGTGTTCATTTTAGTTAAGTAAGGGAAAATCTCTCATGGTTGTTACACGTTTTTTGAGTCTGTAAGCTAGTATGGAAGACTATAGTCTCATATTTCCACCAGTGTTTAATATAGCCCAAAGGATATTTTTTTATTACTTGTAGTTTTGGCTGATACGTAAAAGTCTATCTCATGATACCTTACTAGATTGTTGCAAAACAAATTAATAACCCTTATCTTCTGTAAAATAAGAATCAAGTCTCCATCATTGATCCTTGTCCATTACTGGTTCCGTCACCCTACCCATTCTCTATTTCCATTTTCGATCTTAAAACTGCAGCTTTATAACTGATTGATTCTGAGAAAAAATGCGTGTGACGGACGATTTTCAACTTAAACGTGAAGAATATTATGTTCAAACTCATACATCTCGAAATATCAGATAGGTACGAGGTTTTTCTATAGTAGTAACGATATTACCCTATGGTCAGTCTCCTTGCCGCCATTCACCATTATAAACCCTTCTAACATATGTTCGTAGTGAGAGAATACAAAATTGTATATCCTCCTCAGTCCTGCGATCTATACAGGGTAATTTTTTATCAGTGCACAAATAACATATGTTTTTGTATCGTTAATATAATATACAGTATGTAAACTTACTAAAACCATTTATTTGAACCCGAGCATGTCTAGGCGATAGATAAGGTTGGGGTATATAAATTATTGAAATCTTAAAACTTTTTCAAATTTAAATAAAGAATGCTCTGAATGCAAGTTCAATAATCTGTTACGATGAAAACATTACATACGGGTCTTATAATGGGCACTGAACAACGATGTAAACATTACACATGGGATGATACTTTTAGGGTTAACCGACTTTGAAAAAGGTGAGATGTTATAATTTTTATGCAATGATAAAATTAAAAATATTCGACACACACTAGCAAAAAATGTGGTAAAACACTTAACTCAACTGGCCTAGCAAATGGTTGAAAGAGATGGTTCTGGTAAGTTTACATACTGTATACAACCATAAAATGAGTTAAAAATAAAATGATTTGTTGCAAATTATCCTACTTTTACCTTCTCGTGTGGCCAGGCCACAAACTAACACTAGAAAATCACTTTAAAAACTTCAACAATAAAAATTACCCTGTATGTATAGGACATTTTGTCATTGCTTTGAAAAAACCTTATATCTAATTTTTCGTGACGTATGATTTTAAACTTAAACGTGAAAGAATTAAGTTCAAACTCATACATCTCGAAATATCAGATACGAGTTTTTTCCAAAGTATCAAAGTGACTGTTTGTCAAAATGACTTTAAACTTAACTTGATTAGCACAAGATTCGTTTTGGAACTAACGAGATTTGACAATTATGTCGCCGTGACAAAGGTCATATTTGACCAGCCATTGGAGCAGCTGGCGGTTGTAGTGTGTTAAAAACTAAAATCTCCAGAGTCAAAACAACAAGGAAAGGGGTTTGGGTAAAAGTGAGAACTTGGAACTAATCGCTGACATAGTAAAAAAGTCATACACTTTCAAGGTGAGCGGTCATTAGTAAAAGTGGTCAATTATGATAGAATAATTAAAAATAAACATGACTTGTAATGTAATGTAATACTCTTAAGTGCATCGGAGCCGAGATATTTAATATTCTTCCCTGGGCGTACTTTTAGTACCAAAAACTGAACACTTAAATCTTAAATATCTCGGCTCCGATATTATTAAACGCCATAAATTACATATATCTATGTTTATTTCGAGGTCCTCTAAATAACTACGTAAAAATCATCTGTGGCCGCTGAGTAAAAAAATTACAATATTCTTCAAACACATTTACCCAATGCCCTTTAACTTGCACAAAAACCAATTTACCACCACAATGTAATTTTAATTAAACATTTTTAGTTCCGCCATCCCGGACCATTCAATCACACAATTTCAACGCTTGAAAGAACAATAATGTGACGATTTCATGCCTGCAATTTGAGTTACGAGAAGCCACTGCAATGATAACGAAAGTGCTGCTTTTGTTTTTGCAGTTGACTTTTGTGACTCCATTCGCCCATGAAAAACGTAAGTGTACCTAATAAGTTTCATTCAAAAATATAATGGAACAAGCTTTGGTTGCCGACTATCCTTTTTTTCACAGTCATCAGTTGCTTATTGATTGAGACTAAACTAAAGTATTGCCCTTAGGCCCGTATTAATAAACTCATCTTGGCTGAGATGCCCGTCACAAGATACGTCAAAGTAAACGTCAAACCATAGAACACTGTCATTTTTGACGCATCTCGAGACGAGCATTAGAGTTGAGATTAGTTTATTAATACGGCCCTTAGTGTCACATCCCAAGATCAGCTCTTACGGGCAATAAGTACACACTAAAAGTCCGCCAGCCAATTACAGCCTGTACATCTTATTATATTAAAACAGAGACGTTTGAAACCTTTATATTCTAACAGCTGAGAGCCTGTATTGCAGATCTATACAGATTTGTTACAACTACATGCAAGAGGTCATTTACTTAAGTTTTTCACCTATAGTACTGTTAGGCGATTGGTTTGCAACCTGTGAAACCTGTCACTTATACACTGGTAAACATCTTAGCCTAATTGTGCAAAATGTGGTTACAGAATTATCAAGGTTAGACCGGTTCGCAACAGAGTACCAAATTCGCATAGTGCCAACGCACGCATATGATCTATACTTAACGCAAAATTTCAATTTGGTAAAGTACTAAGTTTGTGAAGTGACTAACTCGCAAAACACCAACTAGGTACGTTAGTTACCAACCAGTAATACGCATAGTGTAGTACCAATATAATACGTAGGTAGGTTTAGGTTGTTAGTTTTGCAGCAAGCCCGGAGGGCCAGACCACCTTTAAATAGGGTCCGTCGAGAGTTAAATTTCAAAATAATAAGTGTCGACGGAGTTTCTTCTTTCAGTATGCTACGAAAGGCTACACTTCAAAATAGGCGAAGAAGAGCCCGCCACAACCTATACTATAGGTATCTACCCACTTTTAGCAAATAAATATTTTGATTTGCAGCCGTCGCGACGTCGGTGTGGAACGAGCACTGCAAGCCTAAGTCGTTCGCGATGAACGACTGCAACATGTGCCGCTGCGGGAAAAACATGCAGTACATGTGTGACGCGCGCGTGTGCAGCACCGTCGACCTGTTCGGAAATTTTCAAGGTAGGAGTCCGTTACGTCACGGTGGGTTTAGACTAAGCGAACGAACAAGAATTCTATGGCATTATATCTTCCGTTTATTTTCGTCGGTTAAAAAGACGAAGTGAGAACCTCCTGCTTTTAAGTATGAAGTGAAAGGAAACTGTTTCTTGTGACGTTACGCTAGCATGTACTTTTTGTTTTTTCGTAGATGCGATCAAAACCATCGACGTAGGCATGGAAGGTCACGGCGTGTGGAGGTCGACAGATTCAGCCTGCGAGCCCGGGGTCCACTACCACCGGGAAGACTTGCTTTGTGTCTGCGGCGAGGACGGCATCTGGCCCAACCCCGTCTGCCGCGACATCTTCCGCATCCTCCACGCCGTAGAAATCCCCCCCAGCACCAAAGACTCCCAGTGCACCCCTATGAAGCTCTACCTCATCGGATGCAACGTCTGCTTCTGCCCCTCCGACGGCCGCTTCAACGAATCCCTTTGCACCAAGAACCCCTGTGATGACGACGACCCTATCTTAGAACTTGACAGTGATAAGAACGCAAACAAAACAGAAGACAACATTCAAGAACTGTACGCGGAATGCAAAGTAGAGATCAAATATTATCTCGGCTGCCGAGTTTGCTCTTGTCTTAGAAACAACAGACTCTTATGCTCTAAATGCCCACCAAATGAGGAAATAAAAAAGAAACACTGCACAGACTTCGAGCCTTTGAAAGTATTTAATGTCGACTGCAACTTGTGCTACTGCAATGGCAAAGGCAATATGATCTGTTCTTCCAAACGCTGCCTGGGCGAAGGCAACAAATCTGCAAGAAGTTTAATGGATCTTGATGCGCGATACCTTCAGCAGGTCGATCCCCCGCTCGACGATCATTACTGTAAGATAGGAACCAAATATAAGAAGGGATGTAATTTATGCGTGTGTTTAGAAAATGAAGTAGGCGCGCCGATGTTCGCTTGTACTGTGAAAAGCTGTGTTCAGAATGTGTCATTGGCTAACCAAGCGACTCAGGACTGCGTGCTGCAAACGTCCTATGAACTGAACTGTCTGAAATGTATGTGTGTGTTGGCTAATGGCGAGAAGTGGGAGTGGTGCGAGACAGATTCTCGGTGTTCAAACGACGATAGCAGTCGCAGTTTGGACACGTTGCACGGGTACTGTGAGCCACTACACGAGTACAAGAAGAACTGTAACAAGTGTACTTGTTTGTCGGACGGCAAGACGCTCGTGTGCTCGGATGACCTTTGCAAGGAGCCTTCAGAGCCAGTTTCTTTAGAGATCATCCCGATGGTACAGAGTGGGAACTGTCCGACAGGGCACTCTTATAAAATTGATTGTAACATCTGCGTCTGTCTCAGTAACGGCAATGCTTTGTGCTCGACGGATGATTGTGACCAACCTAAGATATTGATATCTTAGGTTGGTGTAATCGTTTGTTGACGTAATCATATATAAATTGACAATTGTCTTTCATTTTCCTACCAAAGTAATTACAAACTAGCTCTACGGGGTCGGGTTTCGATTCAGTTTAGCTTTAGTTACTGACATAATTGTTTATAGGTCAAAGGAGTTCACAAATAAAAGTGTTTGTAATAAAACTATTTATTTATTATAACAGCTAAGAGGAAACGTCGATTTAGAGTCAGGCCACACTAAGCAAATAGTACCTATTGATAAACGAATTTAAATAATAGTTAATATTACTATTAATTCGCTCAGTGTGACCCAACTCAAACAGTCCAGTCATTTAAAAAATAAAAAATATATTTAAACAGATTTTTAACTTAAGTTTACTTAAAATATAATTCGAGCTTGTACTCAACGACGTTGTAAGAAATATATTTTGTGCTTTTTTGTGGCTGAACCCGGCAAAAACAATGATTACTTTCCTATGTCGATCCTTCTCCACGGCATCTTCTACAAAATCAACCTTACTGCACTTAAACTTGAAATGTTGGTTAACCATAAAAGCCTTTTAATGGTCGGCTAAGAAAATGGATTTACAAAGCCACAACTTCCTAACGACCTTATATTCGTTTCAAAGTGCAAACATTTCTAGGCCACTAGGTATGAAACTCTGTCAGAGTAGTTATCAATCTCATGGAAGAGACTTCTTAAAATTTGATTTATAACTTCAGTTTGACATGGTTCCGACTGATTTCGGCTGTGTATTACTGGTTACTTTTCAACAGTTATCAGTTTTCTTCGCGATTCTAAAGGGCACGAGTGACAAATATACTGTCAAATGCAAGAGCGAGTGTGATAGCGATAGAAAGCCGGTCTCACACATTCAGTCCCAGCAATGAAAACGTGGAAAGTTATTGATTTCGTGTTAATCAAAATTAAAACTCAAGATACTCACAGTAAGGTAGCATTTAGGATACATTTAAAAACATGAATTTGCAGATTTACTAGCGTTCTGTCAGAAATAAATCGTAAATCATTCATACACTCACTTTATTAACTAGAATAAGTATATTAAATATCTAGTAGGAAAAGATTTGTCTATTTAAAGTAGTAATTTATTTAAAATGTTAAATATTCCATCCTCCTATGGCTAATGACACACTATGGTAAAATTATGCGGCCGAAGTTCCAAGACTGTACTTTTTAGGCGACGTATTTTTCCGCAGAAATATTGCTGGTAATTTAGAAAGCATACATGCGTAATAGCGCCGGACTTCTCCTGCATAATTTTGGTATAATGTCTCATTAGCCTAAGCCACAAGAGTTCATGTGTCGTTTATAGACCGACAAGATCGCGCGTGACCGTCCCGCGGGGTGCCAGACGGTGGGGGAGGCGGGGCGACTACTATAGTAGCCCTCAAACGAAGAGACGACTGAGGCCATAAAAGTCCGGGCGCAACACAATGGATAACTGATAACGCGAGCTCAAGGGTTTTATGGCCCCGGTCGTCACTTTGGTTGAGGGCTACTATAGTACGTGGCTTCCCTTCCTCGCTTTACCTTCCGCCCTTGCTATCGCCAGGATAAAGCATCCTCGCAAACGTCTTATTATACATGAAGGAAAATTCTGCTTAGATATAGTCGCAATATAAAATAAAATTGAACTTTTACGACACCTGCGCTCTTTTTTTAATTAAAGTGTATTACTGAAATAACCAGAACTAACTAAGCAGGTGCAGTGAGGCTAGGGATAAAACTAGTAGAAGATTTGCTTGACACTTTTACTTCACATGATCTTCTGCATTTTTTTTAAGTTATACGTCTTGTCTTTTTATGTCTTTAATACATTCCTAAGCATAAAATCACGTACACTTAGCACAATAGGAGTATTCCGTTGTACTAAGGTATCGTGCAATAGTATACAACATGGTTAACCCTTTAATCGCCGACACTCATTTCATAGAATGTTTTACTTCGCGGAGGAGTTATCATTTTTTGGTGGTCACAGATCTAACCTAACCTAACCTGCATACCCCATTCTTAAGACAACCTAAAAACAATAGGTTTCAACAGAAATATGCTTTCGTGGGATCAAAATTCTATGAAATTAGCGTCGGCGATTAAAGGGGATCCCGTACAACATTTACGTCTCACTGAACTCGACTAAACATTGATATATCACCCTTTTATTTGCTGTTCTTTTCACATGGTAAAATTAGCTAGATATTTATCTAAGATATAAAAGCAAGTGCACTTCATTTGTTCCTAGGCTATTTCTATGTAGCTGAATAATTGGATTTAATAGTAAGATTAGATATAGTAGCGTGGATTTCTTGGGTTAATATTTATTTATAAAGACAGTTTAAATATTAAAATATTGTGAGTTCTTTATCTATATTATATGATTGTAAAACCAGTTTACAGATGCCCCACACTGTTGTGATACCAAAAAGGCGGGTAACTGCATAGTACAGTACAACACAATTTATATGGCGTGTCGTGAATCTTCGTTCGCGCCATGTTCGCGCAGACCCGAACAACGATTCCAATGATTTCTAAAAGCACAATTAAATCCACGATCCGACTTGTATGTACGTAATAGTTTTATAGTGCAAATTAAATGGCATCTATTTTCTCCATCTCACTCGTGGCTGACTGAATGACAGGCGGGCGCGCGTCAACATGGCGTCACTTATAACCAATAATAGCACAGAATACAGACGCGCAACGCGCGAATCATGCTGATTGGTTCCCGCGCTTCAAAAATTCCTCACCTGCGTAGGTACATTGGTAAGCCATATCAGTTGTGTTTTACTGTAATAGTATAACCATTTTAAATTTAATTGGGTTACTTATAGAGTAGAGACTGCTTCGACCACTACATTGAAGTTAGTCGCTTTCTTTGGTATATCGGCAGCACAGTTGGGCAAAACCCCATCAACAAATTATGAATCAATGAAGCACGTTAATTCACGCGTGACTGTGATATACATTTTCATTGACGTTACTTTTTCCACTTCGTTCACTCGTGAAAGAACTTGCGTCAATTTTAGGATTGACTCTACCTTTTTTACTGTAGATATTTCAATATAAGATTTGTTCTTTGTCGAGTATTGAACATTGTTGATAATTCTACGCAAGTAAATACTGAATTATTTTACTATCACGTTTACTTTGCCAAATCTACAAGTTGGTGCAATATACTATTAAGAATCAATATTGCTTAGTGACTCTTCATATGACTGCCACTGCCTGTATCGAGTTTTTATTTTTGACAAACTTAAAATCAAGTGAAATATAAATTTAACAAAGGCTTAAGCACCAACTTGTAAGTTTGAAAAAAGTGCTACTGTAACAAAATAATAATTCACAAAATAAACAAAAATAGATTAAATTGGATTTTGTATGAGGGTGAACGAGTTCGAAAAACAACTTTACAGTGATCACA
Source organism: Acleris laterana (assembly GCA_963966035.1). Classification (NCBI taxonomy): domain Eukaryota; kingdom Metazoa; phylum Arthropoda; class Insecta; order Lepidoptera; family Tortricidae; genus Acleris; species Acleris laterana. The sequence goes on along the minus strand of OZ014458.1, from coordinate 10,365,766 downwards.
TCTCACGAAAGCGGGTGGGCTATATTTGTGTGTGTAGAAGCACGTGGACGTGGTCTGTGTGTGTAGCGGTCGTCGCTAAGAGTCGCCGGAGTGTGCGTGCTATACGCGTTACAACTATAAGTATGGCCCAACCGTATTCCTGAGATAAAACAACTGGTACTTATAGGTAGACCAGATAAGTGAGTCCTCGCCCGGGCGGTACAGGGGGGCGGGGGTATGACGACAGAGGGGACCGAGAGAGGGGTATGTGCACTGGATAGTTCGTAATGTGACGTCATAGCAGTTAACAGATGGTTTTTTTCAAAGGAATATCTTGTTGATATTCAACAGAATTTGGGCCCAATTTCTTTTTTCTAAAATATTCGTATACGTTAAAAGCCATGTTTGGTTTGACTATTAAGTTTGAGTCCGAAAATCGGCCGACTCATCTTGAGAAATATTATATCATGTGCATATCTCACAAAGCGACTGCAACTGTCAACGGTAAGAAGGCGCCTGCCGCCCACTCCTCCCACGGTCCCCTCTGTCGTCATGCCCCCGCGTCCCTGTACCGCGCGGGCGAGGACTCATTTAAACGGTCTATCTATAGTTGTCTTCATGTCACTGCCGTCAGAGAACAGTACAGACAGCACCAAACACCAAGAGGAAAGGCGATAGGTGTTCTGATTCGTAATTTTTGGTTGCTTTCTCTCTACAAACAAAAACTACTTTTGGACATAAAAGCCTTTTTTGACTTCGATTAGGCTTTGCGGTAAAATAAAAACATTCATTCAAATTAAACTGAGTTTGTTGTTCTGTTTTTAACCCAACATATACATATACAACAGCTAAGGCAAATTATTAGGTGCCAAATTCTCTCAAGATCTACACAGTCCCCTAGGCTGCCTGGAACTTGGCAAGTTTAAGCAGTTTAAGTGGCTTGTGAAATTCATTAAGGGTTGGATATACGTGGATGACATTCGCACAAAAAGTCAAGGTAGCTTTTAAGTAGTCTAATTTAGGAAAGTACGAGTAGTACCTTAATAGTAGTAAAACAACGTCACAAATTAAATGTGGGTAATAAGGATCACCATTACAACTTAAAAATAACTCGTAGGCTGCATATATCTAGCGGCGGAATCGTTGTTTTCGTGGGGTTTTAAGGACCCCACGAAAAAATCCTTGACCCAATTACTAGGCTCTCAGAGGTTTTGAGAAGGTTTCATTGACCAGCTGACTGCAGCGGTTGAAAGTCCTCCGTGAGAGTTCTTAGATTTTAATAATCAGGCTGACTTTGACGATGATTAGGAAATAAGAAACATACGCGGATCTATTGTTTTGAAGAATATTAAAAACAGCACAACAAACTCGATTCAATTATCAAAGTACTAGGGTCCCAGGAGTTATGAGAAGGTGTCGTTGGCCTGCCGACTGCAGCGGATGAAGGTGGCTCTCCGTGGCAGCTCTCTGATCTTGGCGGCGCCGACATAGGTACAGGCTGACCGAAGGCCACCCAGGATATCTTTTACAGTAGCGCCCACGTCTCCTCTATATTCAACCTCCACTGTTTTACCTGGGGAAAGATATTAGAGATGAGGATTTTTATTTTTGCTACGCTATTCGAAAAATAGAAAGAGACTTTCAGAGGTCTTTTGCACTTCGCAACATCTTCAGAGCGGTAACGGGCTCATGGCTTCTTCAAGAAGCCCGTTTATAATATCATGTTCACGTCTATGATTGCCAACGTATACAGTCGCCCATGTTTTTCTTTTTTATTTGTTTTAGTCGTCATTCGTGCTGCCACCAAGCGGTCCCAACGGAAGACCGGCGCTGGCTTAACAGCGGGCACATGCTGATATGGGACCGTTTCACAACAACCGTCCTACTTTGTGTAGCTTTTTTATCTATTTTTAATTCATTTGTGTTGTGAATAAATGTATTTTCTTTCTTTCTTTATTTCTTTTACAGCTGATACTAGCAATCAAAACCTTACCTTCCGAAGACCGGTATTCGGCTACGCCTCCTGAATGTTTCTCCATAGCGGTGGCCGAGGACATCCCGTAGAACAGCTTGACCTTCTTCCCGCAGGGCTTGGTGATCAGCTCCCCCCCACATTGGTCGTGGCCCGCGAACATGCCGCCGGCCATCACGAAGTCTGCGCCCGCGCCGAACGCCTTGGCCACGTCACCTGGGCACACGCAGCCGCCGTCCTGGGGAAAACCGATCAGTCGATACACGAAACGGGTCAAGCTTAAGCAGAGAACTCAATCACTTTAAAAAAAAAACCGCATCTGCAAAATTAAGTGGCGAGTCGGGCAATAAAAGTCAGTTTCATTTCTTTTGTATGATATATACTACCTGCACTACTCTTGCCACCACTCCATAAGGCAGTGCAGCTGCGAAACAGATAGCATGTTTCCGATGATTTATGGCCTATTGCGTAACGCACTCGCAATCGTAATCGTTTTTATTTTGAAAATCGAACGCTTGTCTGCATACAAAATGAAAACAAATGTTCCGGTTTGAAGTCGATTGCGATTTCGAGTGCGTTAGACAATAGGCCAGCCGACTCTCCACTTAATTTTGGGGATAGTATAGCGAGACGATGATGATGACCTCTGAAAATTGTTTCCTGTTCTTTCGAGGACAAAAGTGACTTCACACATCGAGCCCGGCCTACCCGGTGTCGACAGACACCTGCAGCGCCTCACCACTCACCGATATGATGTGCCCCTTCAGCCCGTGCGCTGCGTCCGCGCACTCTATTACAGCGGACAGCTGCGGGTAGCCCACCCCCGTTTTGATACGGGTTGTACACACCGAGCCCGGGCCGATCCCCACCTGAAATTAAAAAAAGATTATAGAGCAACTCGGAAATGTTTGATTCCAGCCAAATGAAATGGGTGCATACATGACCACTTGAACTTTTTGGATTGTGCCACTTTTGGCAGGTGAGGTTGTTTGCCACTGTGATACATCGTTGCGTGAATTCTTGTAAGTAGGAGCATTTGTTCATAATAACGAACTTTATGAACCCAGCACGATTGACTAAACTAAAACTGCTGATTAAATCTTAGAACTAGGAGTCGTACCTTTATAATATCAGCCCCAGATAGGATGAGTTCTTCCACCATTTCACCAGTCACTACGTTACCAGCCTAGAAGAAATAAAACAGTTAATGTCAGTTAACAGTTCATGACTCTTAACTGACTCAATTTTTACCCTGAACAATTTAAAACTTGAAATTTTAACGAGCTCAGTCTCATATACAATCATTTTACGTGTTAAAAAGTACACAAGTCAATTATAATGACGAGTTTTATTTGATATGTGAAAAAAAATCGATCACAGCAGCATAAAAAAAGGTAAAATTGTGAATACCACTTATGATGATGGTGTGCTTCGGGAACCCAGCGCGGACCCTGCACAGTTACTCGACGAGGTGCTACGGTAGCCGTTGGTGACATCGAGGCACGACGGAGTGAGCTCCTTCACGTTGACCAAGATCTCGCTCAGCTGATCGATAACCACTTACGATGATGGTGTGCTTCGGGAACCCGGCGCGGACCCTGCGCAGGTATCCGACAGTGCTGCAAATAGCCGTTGACGACGTCTAGGCAGACAGAATGAGCTCCTTCACGTTGACCAGGATCTCACTCGGCCGACCAATAACCACTTACGATGATGGTGTGCTTTGGGAACCCGGCGCGGACCCTGCGCAGGTACTCGACGAAGTGCTGCGAGTAGCCGTTGGCAACGTCGAGGCAGACGAACTTGAGATCCTTCACATTGTGCAGGATCTCGCTCAGCCGGTCGAAGTCGACCTCGGCAGTGCCCGAGCTCGCCGCTGAAAGTATTGAGACTTGTGAGTTAAGCGCCTGCAAGACGGTAGCCAGCAACCCTTTCCGACAGTGTGGCCTTGGTCGATACCGACGTGTAGACACTGTTTCGTTTGACTTTCGGACGCCCTTGGTCGCCGAGCTAGCGACCGCAATCAGACCTGCCGGTTTTGAACCGTGTGGCCGTCTGTTTCCGACCACGCGAGGCCAGTTCGCTTGGAAGAAGCAGTGTGTGCACACGTATCTCAAAATTATGGCATCTCAGCGTGAACGCGATTTCATAACAAATTTAATAGTTTTTTACGAGGAAATGTCGTTCTTTAGCGTTTTATCCATTTCTATTATTCTTTTTTTGTTTCAATTGTGCTTATTAAATAGCACCAAAGCCTTTTTAATCTCTTTTTAATTTCGAAAGCCTAATATGGCTAAGACCGGCAGCAATGAACTAATGCTTAGTCCTTGTTACGAGTTGCATCGTTACAGATTGGCTATCTTAGAGCTGTTCTTGAAGCAGAATGCTATCTTCAGATTGCAAATATCTTTTCATGTGTCATACTCTGAAAGTAGCCCATTTTTTATCTTGAAAGCGGGTTGAAAGTGATACATGTCCACCCTAAGGAAGAAAAGTAATTGCATGTTTATATAAGTAACTAGCTGCCCGCCAGCGGCTTCGCCCCGCTGCCCCATTTTCCCGTTCCCGTTGGATATCGCTGCAATTGATCACTTTCACCCCTTGGATAACAATCTACTATTAGGCTTTAGAGCCACAACGCGACCAGCAAGCCCGATATATTATATATACCACGTCATAAAAAAAGGTATCATTTCTTCGTATCAGATTTCTAGTAGTCTTACAAATCAATTGTATTACGTTTAAACCTGATTATTGTGTAATACGACTATAGGATCAAAACAATGCCATAGTAAAGTATAATCGTTAAAATGATAATGTAACATTTTAACATCATAAATAGTACTCATAACTCGATGTGATAATATACCTACTTATGTGACATACTCGTATTTGCAAGTTTCTAACATAATCCAATTTTTAGCTGGAGCTGGAGCTATTTAGGTGGCTCCCTTGCTTGTTTGTCCGTCTCCTTTTTCACATAAAAAATTATATACCTATGAACAAGAAAGTAACACTACAACATGTGGATTATCCTTGTGACGATGTCCATTGGAGCGTTGATATATCCTCTACAAAACAGTCCTAAATAACAAATTGTCCATCTTGCGGAGTCATCTTTTTGAACGTTTGGTGATCAGATATTATACTAATATTAGAAAACTGCTGTCGGGTTTGGTTCGTTATTGTCTCAGTTAACATTGCAGTTAACACAAACACATCTCGCTTCGCTCGTCGTTGCACCTAACGCATCGCTTGTATACAGTATTTTCGCGAAAATCCACACTGTTTATATAAACTGCATCAATTTACGAACAACTTTAAAACAATATGATGCTTTTCACGAGTCCGTCAGTGTAGCTTGTATATACACAACATAATGACGTTATAGTTCAATTTCCAAAGACAATGGTCTTAGTGATGTATGTTATTACTCCTCTGCTTTTTACTACCATTGAAATGTCATTCATAATATTATTGTACATTTTGATTTGTCACTTAAAAATCACGTGCCGTGCCGTGCCGCTATCCAATTAGTGTAAACGTTAGTCTTATCGTCCACTTTAATCACTACGTTGTATAAAACAAAGTCGCTTCCCGCTGTATGTCAGTCTGTCCCTATGTAAGTATGCTTAGATCTTTAAAACTACGCAACGGATTTTGATGCGGTTTTTTTTAATAGATAGAGTGAGTCAAGAGGAAGGTTTTTATGCATAATAAATTCTTTCTTATGTACTGGTATTACAGAAAACGAATATAAACCGAAGCGAAGCGAGGGCGGGTCGCTATATTGTAAATAAAAACCGGGCAAGAGCATGTCGGACCATGGTCAGTGGAGGCTTCCAAAGCCGTTACTAAAACACAAAAACCATCTCAAAAAACAACAAGCATGAAGAAATTTTATATTTAAAGTTATCATAGGTGATTTTTAGTATAAGTAAACATTTAATCGCCTGTAGCTCAAAAAACAATGATGCCTATTTAGGGCGGATTCGACCAAACGAGAATAAGGTCTTATACCTAGACTAGCTGTTCCCGTGTCCACTTCGTTGGGCAAAACGTTTTTTTTGAGTTAATAATTTTCCCGCTAATTCCCGTTCCCGTGGGAATTTCGGGAATTCCTTTCTTAGTGCACCTCTACGGTACCTAAGCTACGTCCTTTCCAAATTTCAAGTGCTACGTTTAGCCGTTTAGGCTGTGCGTTGATATGTCAGTCAGTCAGTCAGTTTCTCCTTTTATATATTTAGATTAAACGCCGAATTTGTATAGACTAACCTCGGATTAAGTCTTATTCCAGTTTGGTAAAAGTGATGGTTCGTCGTGATACCTAGTTATTCCTTTAAATTCGTCATAATGCGCTATCATTTAAGAAATTTTTCAGATTTTAGTATTTGTCCTTACTCAAACAAAAATTTGCACTTTAAATATTAATATTTCACAAACGGATCCCTTAGAGTCTCTGAGCTAAGCTGCGGACGGACGGACAGACATCGCAAAACTATAAGAGAAATCCTTATTGGAAAGTATACAGACACCCCCTGTCTCAGTGAGGTGAATTATTAAATAAGTACGACCTCACAACTCCAGCCTCCACCGGCACCAGCTCGACGCAGAAGTCGTCCCTGTATTGGCCGGGAAGTAAGTACAGTCAACCAATTTAATTCCTAGGCCATTATGGACTTTGTCAATGTGACGTTGTAAACCAAATAATAGGAAGTCTCTTACGTTTTGGTCGCATAGTCCGAGTTGACTGTACGATGCGATAACCTTTTACTTTTATCTTTCATCTGTCTTACACGTGAATACTCATCCAGCAACTCCTAGCTTCCCGGCCTCTACTATAATGTACCTACGTGACCCAAATTTGCACAACCTTTTCCGATCTTTGGACAAAACACTTACCCATATGTTCTAAGCATTCAGGGTGTTCCTCGGAAAATTTCTTCCACTCGTCTATGGAGTAATACTTGTGGATACATGTAAAGAGACCGTGCTGAAAATAGAAAACAAAGTCATTTATAAAAAATATTTTACGATTTAAATTTACGTTTCACTTGGGGGGGTAAAATACAATGGTGTGTATTGGTTATGTTAAAAATACAATGGCTTATCGCGGCATCTGCAGCGGTGGGGTGTGGCGGCGGGGGGCGGAAAATGCATAGTAATATTAGTAATGGCCTGATTGCATCCGCCGCGACGTTTGAGTTTTTTTTTAAATAATTAAAGTTCTATTAAGAGTATTATTTCTTAATCATCAATAAAAATAAAGTTTCAATCAAAATTGTGCAAAAACATAGGAACAATTAACGACTGTTCAATAATTCAAATCAGACATTGCACAGATACGTCAGATTAACCCCACTGTTTTTCACTAGAAGCCCGTTACTCTAACTGCTACGGTTGCAGTTACAGCTGTGAGTACCCGGCTTTAGGTTCCGGTGTGGACCCTTTAAGTTGCTGGTAGACCTAACTCCTCCTCCAGCTTACCTTGGACAGCTCCCTGGCCATCTCGAAGGTGCCGACGGTGTCCATGTTGCTGGCCATGACCGGCACGCCGCGGTACGTCTGCCCCGAATTGCGGAATATGATCTCGCGCTGAAGGTCCACCTGCAAAACAATTTACGAACCGTTAACAATAAATGAGGAATTTTTCAGTCACAGTCAAAGTGTGGTCAACGGATTTTCGTGCAACTTTCAGCGCTGCGAGATGTTCTATTTATACCACAGTATAAACAGTAAGTAGTTCGTTTTCAAACAAAGGTATATCACGTCGCTTGCATGTGTGCGTGACTCGGTCGTACACGTCACCAGCTACCACAGACAAACTCAATAGGACGGATCAAGCCGGTTCAGTTGGAAGCCACTCTGTCGTCGCGTTTAGTAGCGTGCTTATTAAGTATCGATCAACACCCTTCTAAGCAACCCTAGTGCCCGAGTGGCAATAGGTATCAGAAACTCCTAAAGGATCGGAGACGACCTACATTTCTAATTATGCTTTGGTACAGTGCCAGAGATCTTATAAAGTGTTTCTGGTTTAGGTTAAGTTGGTTGAACTACCATCTGGATGAGAGCAAATGAGATACGAGTACAATTTATAAACTATACTAAAGCGAAAAAAGAACCCTGCGCCTGCATCGGCCCGGAGAGCCAGAGGAGATGTAGGTTCGAATCCTACCTAAGACTGACGATTTTTTTTTCGCTTTAGTATAAGTAGTTTATTCTAGTACAAATCCGAAGACGTTTTTATGTGTGAACTACCTTTACCCGGCAAGCGTCGGAATGCCACTTAAAGTAAAAAAGTAGCCATACAGTTTTTGTAGCCAGAAACCCTCGCGAGCGTCCCTAGAATACCCCATTATACCAGTATCATTCCAATCTAAGCAATGGTTTCGGAACGAATAGAAGACAAACATACAAACATTAATTTTATTATGTGTAACTTGTTCAGCTGTCATTCCATTCTTAACATGTGTATAGGTATAGTAACTAAGTCTACAGTTACTTTAACTGAGGTCAAAGTGTATCCGAAATGGACCATGAAGGCCCATCTGACCACAGATATGATTCCCTAACCCAGAATCATATGGTTATACTACAGATAGTATCTCATAGATGCCGGATGACCGCGACAGTCTGGCTCCGCTATCTAAGACGTGACGTCACCTCGTCTGGCACGCCGGCGACGCCAAGATAAAACGACATTACGGCACTTAACCGCCAAACATTTCCTTATTGGCAATAAACGTAGATTGCCGTAGTAAAGAAAAGGTCAAAGACAAAATTATGTTTTCAGATGAAAAATGGCTTTATTAGATATTTTAAGGGCAATCTATAAGATATAGACAACGCTTAAGGCCTTAAGTAAACAATTTGTCGACAATTTACGAAATGTATGGTTTGGAAATTAGCGCTTGACGTACCGATAAGGTTCTCGGTTTCTCGCAATTTCGTCTAGGGCCACTAGTCCCAAGGTTAGCTCTATACTTGTACAGTCAAAGTCAAAAACATATTTACACTTTAGTACCTTGTCTATTTAACGTCATCTTTAGACTGTCATATGAAATTGTCACAGCGATTAAAGTGACAAGGTACTAAAGTGTAAACATATTTATGACTTCGACTGTACCATAGCGTCCCTTTACTTTCTTACCCTCTTATCTACTCGAATATTTTGATTGGAAAGTAGTCTTTAGAAAACTTGGAACATGAGTGTTTTTTCTATCTACTATTTATTACATAAGATAAGATTAAGAAAGTAAAGGAAAGATAGACAAGGGAATCATGAAATCGTTTTTGTATCAGGATTTCAGCAACTTCAACTGGTTAATAAAGTGAGGATTGTTTAAAAGTCCTAAAATAAAAACAGTTCCCGTAAAATACGAGTATAACTGTAGGATTTGTGATGATTATAAGTAAATATTTATTTATTACACTAATATTTTCTTAGAAAGAAAAACGTACCAGACCTTGTTTTTCATAATATCTACAACTTATTAATCGTAAAAATCAGACTAGATAGGGATAGGAACGTCATTATATGAAATTTTAGAGCGTACGCAGACAGAGAGCGGTCAGAGTTCCGCGTTCTGGTGACCGTTGACCGCTCAAGAGTTCCGACGCACACAAGTGGCGTTCAAATTCTCGCGTTCTAGTTTCGTTCGTGTCTTCGTACATGCAACATGTCACTAGAGAGTTCAACTTCCGATGAAGAATTATTGGTCTTGTGGAGCTTAGTAGCTTCTAAAAAGAAAAGAAAGTATTGGGTGCACCCAATTAATACCACGCGAGAAGAACAAGGCGAATTTAGTAGCATTTTTCAGGATTTACTTAAAGATGAAGAACGATTCTATGTTTATTTTCGCATGTCGATAAATAGTTTTAATGAATTGTATAACATCATGAAACCTATCATATAATAACCTCCTTTCCCTAACTAATTCTATCAACTTTTCCGTTTTTGCAATCTCCGACATCGCGGCGTTCAGGCGTTCGCTGTCTCGGCGGCAATTGAACGCTAGAACGCGACGTTCCGCTTTGACCGCCGCGGTCTGACTGCCCGCTGTGTGCGTTACTGTTATAGACTCGGTACGTTCGATAGAACGCAGAACTCTGAACGCGGAACTCAGAACTCCTGACCGCGCTCTGTCTGCGTACGCTCTTAAAGCTCCACAATCCTCTTGTTTAGACAGGAAGATAGGTAGCTATTTTTTTTTTTTTTTTTTTTTAATGGCTTTCACATCTTTTATAGCAAGATGTATTTCGCCAAAGGTAGCTATATAAACAAAACGTGATGTTTGTGACAGCTGTCAGCTGTCATTAGGAAACCATCAGAATCTGTGGTTCTCTTACCTTTTGGCCTCCGCACTGTTAGCATTGTCTGTCTATGTCTGTCTTGTAATAAAACTTTAAATCTCGAAACATCTCCTCCATTTTATTTATAAAAACGTTCACCTCTTTAATATTAGGACATCCTGGGTTCAAATCCCGGTAAGGGCAGATATTTTTGTGATGAGCGCAAATATTTGTTCCTGAGTCATGGATGGTTTCTATGTATTTAAGTATATATTTCTCTATACAAGTATTTATATCGTTGTCTAGTACCCATAGTACAAGCCTAGAGCTTAGTTTGGGACTAGGTCAATTGGTGTGACATAGTCCCCTGATATTATTATTATTATTATATTATTATTATTATTTAGGACAGGTAATCCGCGCAGTGCCATGTCAGCATGTCACCCGGGGCTGGCAGCCCGCCGGCGCGCGCGCAGGATACAAGCTCGGATAAATAAAGACTTCTAATTATACCTCGATTACTTTCCCTCACGCAACAATATTGTTACGAAATTATCACGTGTTCCCGGTCATTTATAAACTTTGTAGACTCAATCGTATAATTACGTAACAGGATTGCGTAAATAGTGGTGGTACGTTTTTTTTTGGGTTCCGTGCCCAAAAACAAAATCAAAATATTTATTTGCTAAAAGTGGGTAGGTGTACAAAGTAGGTATTAAATAATAAAATAGTTTCATCCACTTTCTACCTGTCATAATTTAACATTATTTAACAAAGGGAGCTCAACGGAACCCCTATTAATATACCTACGCAGTCCGTCCGTCCGTCCGTCCATCTTATCTTGTTGGCGCCGCTCTTGACGATGGCCAAATATAACACGTGTCATGGAGCCGAGCAGCAGGCTGTACGAGTTTAGCCAGTGCTTTCATCCACGCCGGAAACGACGATGAAACGCACTGGCTGACAGGCGGAAGTGAAGCGCGGCGCGGGAAAAAGATATGGCGGTTATGGGGGCTGTCTTTTTCCTGGCTGTCAAGTGGGCTGTGACGGATGCGGGCCTTTGATAATTTGGAGAGACAATTGTTGGTCGATCAGTGCTAAGTAAATGCTTAATTAATTGTGTGGAAGTGTTTGATTCTCCCTGGCGCTGCAGTAATCTCACATCAGAAGTGCTTAAAGAAAACTCGCCTGCAAACATGGGTCGAATGTCTCGCGCTCGAGATCGCGAAAGAAGAAAAAGAAAACGAGCAAGGTCTCCTTCTACTTCTTCCTCAAGTTTGAGCAGTAAGTCCAGTAGAAGTTATACGCCGCCGCCATCTCGAAAGAAAGCAAAACAATCAGCGGACCGTCAGGTAACGGGTTGTCATAATATGATTTTGAATTCGATGGTACCAGAATTTGACCCTCTTACTGATAAAGTGGATAATTGGCTTAATATTGTTGATTTGCACGCTAAGACATTTAATTGGAAAGAAGAGTTAATCATTTTTCAAGCTGTTAATAAGTTAAAAGGCACAGCTAAAACTTGGTATGACTCATTTATAAAGAATGAATGTAGTTGGGCCAGTTGGAAATGGAGGCAATGGAGAGATAAAATTTCTTTCACATTTCAAACGTCACGAAATATGTATAAATTACTGAAAGAAATAATTGATTGTAGACCAACATATCAACAGCCTCTTTATGAATTTTATTTTCAGCAAAAATGCAAAATTGACAAGTTGAATGTAAATTTTACAGATAGAGATATTATTTCTATCATCATAGGAAACATTGATGACCCTAATATAGGTGCGTCGGTAGATGCTGGTAATATAAATTCATGCGATCAGCTTGCATCATTTCTCCATGGACGTATAAATGTTTCTGTTAGCGCCTGTCCTGTTCCAGTAGTTGAAAATAAGGTGTCATTGTCTCAGTCCTCATTTAAAAGGTATGATTATGGAAATGTATCGAAATCAGAGCAGTCTAATCGCGTTGGGAACATAAACCAGTCACAGACACCAGCTAAAACAACAAAACAAATCAGTTGTTTTGGGTGTGGTGGAAATCACAAACGTAATGAATGTATTGAAATTTGTACTTATTGCAGTAAAAAGGGCCATGCAGTAGATTTTTGTAGGTACAAAAAAACAGCTGATTTAAAGAAAGAAGTTAAGTTTGTAACTACAGGCCATAATAAAAATAAATTTAATAAAATTGCCTGCATAGGTGGATTTTCGCAACAGGTCTTTATTGATATGGGCAGTGATTGTTCCATAATAACATCGACTTTAGTGGACCAACTAAATTTTATAAAACTTAAATTGTCAAAGCCGATCCATTTACAAGGATTTACAAACTGTTCTGTGGTCGTAGTGGACGAGTATATTACAACCTCATTGGTTTTAGATGGAATTGAGTTCAAGAATGTAGATTTTTATATAATTGATGGGTTGTCAAATACCGACATTTTAATAGGCAGAAATGTGACGGAAGATCCATCAGTGATGTATATTAGGATAGGTAATGAGTTAATATTTCAAAAGTCCATGGTTGTATCTACAGTTTTGTCGAATGAATTAAAATTTAATGTCCCTGAAATTCATGAAAATGTTTTGAAAGAATTATTTAAAAAATATCCCGAAACAATTACAACAGATTTAGGTTCATTAGGAAAAGTCAAGAATTTTGAAATGGATATTGAACTTGAATCTAAGAAACCAATTTATGTTAGGCCGTACAGATTATCAGAACCAGATAGAGTAAAACTACGTGACATAATTGAAGAACTTGTTCAAAATAATATTATTCAAGAAAGTAAATCTCCATACGCTAGCCCGGTACTATTAGTAAATAAAAACAATGGGGAGAAGCGTCTTTGCGTAGATTATAGGTCATTAAACAAAATAACTATTAAAGAAAAATACCCAATGCCTCGCATAGAGGATTTGTTAGATAGATTAAAAGGCTGTAAGTATTTTACTAGTTTGGACATGAAAAGCGGGTACTACCAGATAGGTGTCAAAAATAATTCAATTGACAAGACTGCATTTATAACCGAGGACGGTCATTTTGAATTTTTGCGCATGCCGTTTGGTTTATCAAACGGGCCATCAGTTTTTCAACGTTTGATGAACCAAGTATTGGGTAACTTGCGTTTTAAAAATGTTATTGTTTATTTAGACGATATTTTAATAGTTTCTGAAACAATTGAAGAAAATCTGGCCACTTTGGAATCGGTGTTGAATATTTTTAAAATAAACGGTTTAACACTGAATTTAAAAAAATGTAATTTTCTTTTGACCGACATAACATTTTTAGGTTATGACGTTGATGGTGACGGTATCAAGCCAACACCTAAAAAAATAGAAGCGATAAAACAGTTCCCAGTACCTAAAACCGTTCATCAACTACGCCAGTTTTTAGGATTGGTGAATTATTTCCGTAAATTTATAAAGGACTGTGCTATTATAAGTAGCCCGCTTACAAAGTTACTAAAAAAAGGTCAACGGTGGCAATGGACCGACAAACACGATCAAATTGTTAAGCAACTAAAAGATGCGTTAACTTGCAAGTCTATTTTAGCTATCTTCGATTCCGAAAAAGAAACGATTATGTACACAGATGCCAGCCGGGAAGGTGTCGCTGGGATATTGGTACAAGTGCATGAACATGGTGAAAAACCGGTATATTATTATAGTAGGCAAACTACAAATGAGGAAAAACGATACCACTCATTTGAGCTGGAGCTTCTTGCTATTGTGACATCTTTACAAAAGTTTCGTTTATATTTGTTAGGTCGCAAGTTCAAAATAATAACAGATTGTAATGCGGTTAGATATTCTTTAACAAAAAAAGAAGTATTACCACGAATAGCGAGATGGGTACTCCTCACTCAAGAATTTGACTACGATATTTGCCATAGACCAGGTAATAGAATGCAACATGTTGATGCACTGAGCCGAAACCCGGTTTTCAGTGGGGAAGTTTATGAACAACAAACAATTATGTCAATAACCGAAGCTGACTGGCTCTTAAGTGTTCAGGAACAAGATCCGAGTTTACGTAAAATTCGGGATATTTTAGTAACAGGAGAGGCCGATGACAATAGAAACATTTTTAACGAGTACGAACTTCTTGGTAACAAAATATACCGACGCACTGAAACAGGTCGCAGATGGGTAGTACCGAAAAATTGCATTTGGCAGGTCATTATGTACAATCACGATAAAATTGGTCATTTTGCTACAGACAAGACATTAGAGAGAATTAAAAATAAATACTGGTTTCCTAAAATGAAAAAAACTGTGACCAAATATATTAATAACTGTTTACACTGTCTTTACAACAAAAATAAAAGCGGTAAAAAAGAAGGAAAATTATTTCCAATTCCTAAATATGCACGCCCCTTCCATACTCTCCACGTAGACCATGTAGGTCCCTTTGTTAAGTCATCAAAAGGTAATTGTCATATTCTTGTACTAGTAGATGCATTCACCAAATTTGCTTTTATATCTGCGGTGCGCGATACAAGTACTGCTGTTGTTCTCAATGAATTAAATATTTTATTTAAAATTTTTGGCAACCCGAGGAGACTTGTCACTGATGCTGGTCCTGCTTTTACGGCTAAGGCGTTTCAGACTTATTGTAAGGATAGAAACATTCGTGCCCACACGATAGCAACTGGCATGCCGAGGTCGAATGGACAGGTCGAACGTTACAACAAAACCATAGTCGAGGCATTGCGTTCGCTGGGAGCAGACACCGATTTTATTCACTGGGATGATGTTTTAATCACCTTGCAACAGGGCATAAATAGCACACTACAAAAAACCATAAAAGCAGTCCCCAGTGAAGTTTTTTTTGGATATCGTCTAAGAATGAACAGTGACATATTTTTGCCTGATCAAGAAGAAATAATTGATGTCACCCAGCTTCGATATGACATCGATGAGCGGATACAGAAAAACTCTTTACTCCAAAAACAAAGCTTTGACATAAAACGGGGTCCGGCTAAACGGTATGAAATTGGAGATTTGGTTCTCATAAAGATCCCTAGTCAAAATAATGACGGTAGTAGCAAAAAACTGTTACCAATATTTAAAGGACCTTTTAAGGTTACGAAAGTTCTTGGAAATGATAGGTATCATATTGTTGATATGATTGGCAGCGAACGTTCACATAAGAAATATTCGGGTACAGCATGTGTAGAAAACATGAAACCATGGATCAAGATAATGGATTGGGATGAGGATGTTGGCGTGATTGGTATGTACTTACATTATTCATCAGATTAAAATTTATTAAAAATTAACTAGTTAAAATTTATAATGTATTTAACAATTGACAAATTATTATATAAAAGGCTGCGTTGGGGTTCTCATCATAAAACAAGTGAGGTTCGACCTCGAGCTTGTTAAGAGTGAAGATGGGTTCTTACTAGATGGGGCTGATAAACCGGATAGCTTCGACCACTGTGTGGACTGCGAGTCTGAGCATTGTGGTTCGGAGTCGGATATTGAGCTGTCTGTATTAACCAATTATCAGACTCGTTATGGTGAGAACACAACATGATGTGTTCAAGTAACAATAGCAAGTATTAACTTTCATTTCATTCAATTACAGATAGCGGTGTGTCTAGGGACAGACACAGTGCAGGAGGGCCGGATGTTGGCGCCGCTCTTGACGATGGCCAAATATAACACGTGTCATGGAGCCGAGCAGCAGGCTGTACGAGTTTAGCCAGTGCTTTCATCCACGCCGGAAACGACGATGAAACGCACTGGCTGACAGGCGGAAGTGAAGCGCGGCGCGGGAAAAAGATATGGCGGTTATGGGGGCTGTCTTTTTCCTGGCTGTCAAGTGGGCTGTGACGGATGCGGGCCTTTGATAATTTGGAGAGACAATTGTTGGTCGATCAGTGCTAAGTAAATGCTTAATTAATTGTGTGGAAGTGTTTGATTCTCCCTGGCGCTGCAGTAATCTCACAATCTTTAAACAGTTGTATCGTTTGAACCATAATTAGACCAGGGTAGAAGCCTTTAAAAATAATAAAAAGTGAAAAAAAATAATAGTAGGATGAAACCCATTGGAAAAGGAGGGGAATATTATAAAAATGAAAGGAAAAATAATTTACGGGCGATCTGAGGTCGGGAAGGGGATGGGGGTGAGTTTTTAAGGGTAAAAAACGGTTTTTCTCGATTTCCGGCAAAACTAAAAGTCCTATCGAAAAAAGTCAAATGGCAAAGTTGTAGGTAATAAAAAGATCTAAAACTTTTGTATTTACATTTATTTCACATAACCTCAAAATTTATGTGAAAAATCCAAAAAACCAAGTTTTTGGTTTTTTATTTTTATCTTTTACAAAAAATATTTTTTTTTAACGAAATTTGGTGAAAACTTACCTTTTTATGTCCCAAATACGCTGTAATTTATTTGATTAAAAATATTTATTTTTTCACCTTATTTTGAATTAATATCGAAAAAACACCCTAATTTTCAATCGAAAATTCACCCGTCAAAATATCAGCTTTTTTCAAAAAGTTGGTATGGTTTCTGTTCGTTGAAATCTCTACTTTCCGATGGTGAAAAAAAATATATATGTTACTACAGTAAATCTTCTCAGAAAATGCAATCATCCATACTGATAATCTGAAAAGACAAAATCGAATTAATAATGCCTTCACTATTTTATCGTGAATAAACTCCCATGAAAAAAAAATATTAAAGAAATAAATGTCAAAATGTATAAAAAATATATTATTTTTATAAATCTATTAAAAATGTATAAAATATATATGGAAATCGGCCAAAAGTTTGTTATTAAAAATATATCGAATACTGGTTAGGCTAACGGTTGTAACAGCTGCTACGAAATATATAGTATATAATAGTAGGTATGTATGTAGTACGACCCAGACCCGCCTAGCCCCTTCCCCACTTCTCCACGAAATACCTTTTGATGGGCTACAATTTTTCGTAGGTCACTCAGGTATATCTACTCAGGTATATATAATTTATCTTAAAATAGTTATAAATAGGCATCTACGCATATAATATATTTATTATTAAATATATATACACGGTATTTCGTGGAGAAGTGGGGAAGGGGCTAGGCGGGTCTGGGTCTTACTACATACATACCTACTATTATATACTATATATTTCGTAGCAGCTGTTACAACCGTTAGCCTAACCAGTATTCGATATATTTTTAATAACAAACTTTTGGCCGATTTCCATATATATTTTATACATTTTTAATAGATTTATAATAATAATATATTTTTTATACATTTTGACATTTATTTCTTTAATATTTTTTTTTCATGGGAGTTTATTCACGATAAAATAGTGAAGGCATTATTAATTCGATTTTGTCTTTTCAGATTATCAGTATGGATGATTGCATTTTCTGAGAAGATTTACTGTAGTAACATATATTTTTTTTTTCACCATCGGAAAGTAGAGATTTCAACGAACAGAAACCATACCAACTTTTTGAAAAAAGCTGATATTTTGACGGGTGAATTTTCGATTGAAAATTAGGGTGTTTTTTCGATATTAATTCATAATAAGGTAAAAAAATAAATATTTTTAATCAAATAAATTACAGTATATTTGGGACATAAAAAGGTAAGTTTTCACCAAATTTCGTTACAAAAAAATAAATTTTTGTAAAAGATAAAAATAAAAAACCAAAAACTTGTTTTTTTGGATTTTTCACATAAATTTTGAGGTTATGTGAAAAAAGTGTAAATACAAAAGTTTTAGATCTTTTTATTACCTACAACTTTGCCATTTGACTTTTTTCGATAGGACTTTTAGTTTTGCCGGAAATCGAGGAAAACCGTTTCTTACCCTTAAAAACTCACCCGCATCCCCTTCCCGACCTCAGATCGCCCGTAATAGTACATTACTTAACAAGGGCTGTAAAAGAAAGAAAGCCCGAAATCGCAGGTATTTGAGACCCGAGCCGTAGGCGAGGGTTGTAAATATGCGATAGAGGGCTTTCTTTTTTACTGCCCGTGATGAGTACACAATTTTACGTCTTCACCTGGCCATAATGCGAGTTTTACCGTGCGCGCAGCGTGCGATAAAACTCACATTATGGCCAGGTGTTACGTAAATTATTTTTCCTTTTATTTTTATAATATTCCCCTCCTTTTCTAATGGGTTTCATCCTACTATTATTTTTTTTGGTTTTAAAAATTATCGACCCTGGTCTAAATAGACAGCGGGTTTTTTCAGTGTTATTACGGCGGGTATACTAAAAAATACATAAAAATAAAATAAAGGGGGACCCTATACAAGAAACTTTTTGTCAATTTGTTTTTTAACGGTAAAAGATGCAAAGCGTCAAGTTTGGTATGATAGTATGTACAAACCCTGAAGGAAAACCGTTGTCTACCCTTAGTACAAGCCTAGAGCTTAGTTTGGGACTAGGTCAATTGGTCATTTATTTATTTATTTACAACACTAAAACGAATATTCGTATAAGTTTTATCTCATTATAATATTTATTTTATAAAGAATAATTAAAATCTTCCTGCTTTGCTTGCTTTGCAACATTTTGAAGACAATCAACTCGTTCCTTTTTCAAACTTGTGTAATATAGTCACTGCGGCCGTTTTTTTAATTTTTTATATATTTATTGAGAAACAAACAGCGTACATAAATTCACACATTATACAAAAACAAAGGATAATACAGTACCTAAGTCAAAGCAGTTTCCACTTAAAGTTAAATACATTAACATTTAAACCTAACACAACATGAATCCCCGTGTGGTTGCCGGATTTCCCCGTGTGGTTGCCGGATTTATCCCCGTGTGGTTGCCGGATTAGAATAGTGCCACTCCAAGTCTTCCCGTGGATGTCATAAAAGCCGACTAAGGTAATAAAGGCGTGTAGTACTGTTAGGCGATGGGCTTGCAACCTGTCACTACTGTCCTGTCTGGTAAACATCTTCGCCTAAGTGTGCAAAATGTGGTTACAGAATTATCAAAAAGTTTTTATAGTTGTTGGAAATTCTGTAGCTCTTCCTACCCCACTCTGGGAATTAAGGCGTGAGTTTATGTATGTGTGTATGTGTACATAACATGAATATTTGTATAGATATAAGAGATAGCGCTTTCGTCAGAGGATGTGGACGCGTGTGTAGCTCTAGCAATTAGTTAGAATCGATTTGCAGGTGTATCCCCGCACTACAATACTGCCCTCGTACGGAGAAAGGCACAAGTGCAGTTAATTCATAAATTCATAGAAGCAAACTCTCATGGGTTATAATATGGTTGGAAGTGCAATACAATTCATATAACAGATGTGCCTTTTTTCCGTAGCAGGGCAGAATACAACGCTTACCATAGTTACGAAGGCATAAACAAGTTGCATCCTACGGAAAATAACGACGTTCTAATTATTCTAATATTAATTAATGGCTTTCACTTCTGTTAAGGTGTATTTTGCCAATGTTGAGTTATTTATACACTGCCATGGATAAAGAAAAAGATAAAAGATGTTTATTCAGTAAGTAGGCCGCACGGGCACTTTTACACGTCAAGAATCTACCAGCGCTTCCCTAGAGGAGACAGTACCGAGAAGAAACACCGCAAGAAACTCAGCAGTCAGTCGTTTTTGATTAAAGACAAGACTTAAGAAATAAGTCCATGGATATTACACGCGGTAACAATCATGCAAAAAGAAACAAATATGAATATAGTGGGGGAATGGTTCCGTTATAAAGTATTTGATTGTGATAGGGCAAGATGACGATGATGAGTTTATAATAATCAAGGATAATGTAGTTTCCTAGTAGTTAAAGACTTTTCTAAACCTGTTCTAACGCTTTAAAATATTAGTATACATCTTAACATACATAGTATAAAACAAAGTCGGTTCCAGCCGTCGGTCCCTCTGTATGTACGCTTAGATCTTTTGAACTACCCAACGGATGCGAATGCGGTTTTCATCAATAGATAGAGTGAATTAAGAGAAAAGTTTTTATGTATAACATACAGTGTGTTACCGGCATGCGGGCATTTATTAAAACTGCCGATAATATGTTGCTTTTGCAATTGTTTGCAAGTATTTTAATTTTTTTTTTTTAAACTTCACAATGAATTTTCTTAGATACTGTCCATTTTTAATGTAGTGCATGTGCTGCGTGTTCATCGTTATCAGTATCGCTGTTGCTTAGTACAAGGAATGTCGTGGTACGGGGGCAACTCATAATGATCAAAGTATCCGTCAACTGTCATTTACACTTTTCAAATTGATGTGCTTTACATTGATGGCAATTAAAATTTTGTTAGAAAGTTTACAAAGCCTGAAAATTTGTTTACGAAATAATTTAATGTCATAGTAACGTTACAGATATACGTTATTTTAACCTACTTTGACAAAAGCCAGGGTGCTGGTAACACTCTGTATACTGGATTACGTACGGGTGTTAAAGAAAAGTCACATAAATGGATAGCTAGTTACTTATATTATAATGGATGTTGACGCTAGTCATTTAAGGGTCGATAATGCCGACCGTCGTCAGATGATAATGAACGCGATTAGCATCGATCGGCAGGCGTTTGCCTCCCACACACTGCTCGACTGCCATCTGCCATCCAAAACAATAATGCAGTATGAATTTTGATGCTCAAACTATAGTCGCCGTCAATAGAACCTGCAAAAGATGTAAACAACACCAAACGAACCACTCCACCATTACTCGATAATCACGTACTTTTAAAGATCAAGTAAGTTCTTCGGAATGATTTGATCATTATTTTCATGCTAAGTTAAAGATGAAATAAATATTCATATAAAAACACGCCTATTTGAGGTTTGTGTCAAACAGTACTAATTTGTTTACATCGTTCACAACTTTACCTTTTGCTACGTTGTACCACTTGCACACTTTTTGTACAGGCTAAGGCTAAAAATCGATTTGCAAATGTATGAATTATGACAATATGAACTGCTAACGCTGAGCCATAAACCCTTACAAACATCCCCCCATGTGGGCCGCAAAGGCTTTAGTTCCCTCATGTCTATCTACTAAGAGCGGATCCGCAGGCACCACTATAATATAAGCTCTTGGCCAAGCAAACTATTAGCAACTAATTCTTTAACTTTAGTCGCCTCACTATACTAAACTGCTAACACCGAGCTGTATATACCTTAGGTATACAGGGTGTCCCAGAAACCAACGTCAACCCGCCCAGGGCTGATAGAGCAGCTCATAAGCTATCGATTTAACCCCTATGTATGTTCAGCAATTGTTATTAGTTTCGGAGATATTGATCTTTTTAATCGGATTTTTTGTCACTTTTCCTTATGTCCGTGATACGAAAAACCCCTAAATTCATGTATTTATACTTTTTTTTTTCAGTGTTTTCTTGCATGATTAGAATCACTGTGAAATAAGGAAGTTTTTAAAGCTACATAACATTTTTTTTTCATTACAACTTTTTGAGTAAACACACAAAGTTGGTTTTTCCATACTTGGTGAAAATCAAACGCGGGGTTTCCTTAGTATGGAGAAAGTAACTCTGTGCGATTACTCAAAAAGTTGTAATGAACAAAAAATGGCATTTAGCTTTAAAAACTTCCTTATTTAACAGTGATTCTAATCATGCAAGAAAACACTGAAAAATAAAAGTATAAATACATGAATTTAGGGGTTTTTCGTATCACGGACATAAGGAAAAATGACAAAAAATCCGATTAAAATGATAAATATCTCGGAAACTAATAACAATTGCTGAACATACATGGGGGTTAAATCGATAGCTTATGAGCTGCTCTATCAGCCCTAGGCGGGTTGACGTTGGTTTCTGGGACACCCAGTATTATATGCACATGCGGCGTCTTAGGGTTTTAGCCGCAATAAGGATTTGGTTGCTGGTTTAGTTGGTTGTAGTGTATTGTTATGGAGTAAAAAAATCCTTTGTGTAGGTATAGACACCTTTCCAAAGTACCAACATAAAATTACCTACACTTTCATTTGGTACTTCATTTGGCTGTTCAGCGTTCGGAAGATGAATCATACCGACCTTTAGAATCAAGTGGTTTTTTTTCGTTTTGGGAAACATAACATTAAAATAATATTTCAATTACTCGTACTCTGAGACTCTGAGTAAGAGTTATCGGGGGCGCACATTTCGAAAACTATATCAAATTTGGAGTTATATCAATTTTGGAATCTGGCAATGTTTTTTTGCAAGAGTCCTTATGGGTAACATTTTATGAGTTTTCAGGGACGCACTTTGAAAATGATATAGAATGATGTCAATTCCGCCATCTTAAATTCAGAATTCTTAAAATATATTGTTTTCGAAATTTGCATCCTATCCAAAGATGCTTGTGCCTGTCATTAGCATAATCAAACCTAACCTAACCCGGCACTCTACCTTTAAGAGACTTCATTATATGCCAGTTCCATAAATAACTATTTCACTTTGCAAGCTTTTAAAATGACACATAAAATCATGTAGGTATAGGTCGATTGAGCCAGCCGTTTGGCCAAAATAATTTTGGGCAAATGTATCATTTCCCAAATTTTCATTCAATAAATAAATAAATATAAGGGGACAATCTAACACCAATTGACCTAGTCCCAAACTAAGCTCTAGGGTTGTACTATGGGTACTAAACAACGATATAAATACTTATATAGAGAAATATATACTTAAATACATAGAATACCTACATCCATGACTCAGGAACAAGTATTCGCGCTCATCACACAAATATCTGCCCTTCCCGGGATTCGAACCCAGGACCACTAGCTTCGTAGGCAGGGGCACTACCCACTAGGCCAGCGCGTCGTCAAAAAAGCATTTAGTATTTTTTTTTGTTTTATATCCTGAACATCGAAACCACTTGCTACGTCTACACCATAAATAAATCAACTGTGACGGGAAACCACTTTTTGGGAGATGAATATTTGGAAAATGATATTTGACCAAACGGAATAGACCCAGGTCGACTAAATTGATATTTTTTGTGTCTAGGTACAAATGTTATATCTCGGTATGAGCTGGGTGGAAGTTTATTTATTTATTTATATATACATACTGCAGGTAGTTCCAATAATAACCACCAACAGTATATGTCCACGTGTTAAAACGTGACAAAGAATGCTTATTATCTACGTTGATAGTGATTTTATAGATTTGCAACTATTACATAATTGGGATTGTTCATATTTTTACAATTAGGTACTCCAATTCGAAAACCATTTCGAGGAATAGGGTTTTAAAGCCGTTCTGCATTATTAAGTTTTTGAAATATTTATTTATATTGAATATTTCGGCAAAAGTATATTTAACCTTTGTTTGACTTTCGTTTTCGGCTTGAAGCCCTCCTAGGTGTATCTTACGGGTTAGGCGAAAACAGCTTGAAACGTTTTAATATACTATTACAATCACTTTTTTTCATTAGATATCATTTAATTGTTGTAATTTATTAGAAAATGCCGTCCCAAATTTAAAATAATCATGTCATCCCTAAAATGTCTGCTAAATAAATAAAAATATTAAAACAAAACTATTGGGTGAAATACAAAATCTATGAAATAGGTGTCTTAAAATTTCCTATTCTTTCGAATGAGAAAGTAAAAACCGTGAGTTTTTTTTTGGTCAATCACAATTATAATATACACTATAGACGGCTAGTTGCCACCAAAAACGGGTTTCTGGTCAGTGCTGTGGAACATATCCAATTTTGCCGTCGCTGTCGAAGAAATTGTTAAGGAGAGAAAACGCTCGATGCAGCGGAGAATGTGATAAGCGCCCGTGACGTAACTATAGGGAGGCAGAGCGGGCAAAATGGCACGGGCCCCCGGCCTGTCAGGGGCCCCCCGTCCGAAAGGCCGTGAGCACAGGGGGAACCTAATATTTATTTGCATGAACATAATATATGAAATCGCTAGATGGAACTGGATTTAAAATAAAGCTCAAAAAATGGCTAACAATGAAAAGTTTTTACAATTTAAATGAATATTTTAGATGTTTACCTGATTAAGACTGTTTTAATATAATAAATTTACTTACTTGCTATAATATTGTACGCCCGAAATGAGCAAACTGTTCGACCTTTTATATGATGTGACCATGTACACAGTTTCTGACAGTAAATGAATCTTATCTTATCTTATCTTATCTTTAAAAAACCGGCCAAGTGCGAGTCGGACTCACGCACCGAGGGTTCCGTACAAACCTTGATATGAATTTCAATTTAATACCTCTACGTGTCCATGAGGAAAGAGGTAGTAACTTTAAAATTATTAAAAATAAAAGAAGATGCAGTGACTAAGATTGAAAAGGGCATGCTTCGATGGTTCGGTCATTTGGAAAGGATGGATGAAAGAAGATTGACGAAAGAGATATATTATACAGATCGAAAGTGAGTGGACGGGTCGGAAGGGGCCGCCCTAGGCGTACTTTTTCGAGTCAAATCGGAGAAATACTGGAAAAGGGCCGAATCCTAAGTACCCGAAACCGACGTGCGTGCATGACTCGATGCATGAATGTGGAAGAAGCGAAAGAAATTTGTCAAGATCGTAGCAAGTGGAAAGAAGTGGTCTCTGCCTACCCCTCTGAGAAACATGCGTTATTTAATGTATGTATGTAACAATATTTTTATCATATGATGTAACTGAAAATTTAAGGTTTCGCATTTTCAAGATTCTGAGATCACGGGAAGTACCCTGTAGGTTTTGATTCCCTTGCGAGTAGTTGCGAGTTTGAAAATATGCCGCTTAAATTGCGAACCCTCGAGTCCAGGGTAGTGATTCTGTAAACAACGCCGGTTGTGCGGACTGTCGAGTGAAACCAAGCGGCGAGATTAAGTAGTCCCGTCAGTGCGAACAAAACACATTGTAGCGCGTGCATTTGCAATTTAGCAGCACGATGGGTCGAACGTATAAGGCTGCTTAATTGAAAATGCACGCGCTACAATGTGTTTTGTTCGCACTGACGGGACTACTTAATCTCGCCGCTTGGTTTCACTCGACAGTCCGCACGACCGGCGTTGTTTACAGAATCACTACCCAGCTCGCACGACCGGATTTTTATAATGAGCTATCAGCTAAGTCGACGTTTCACCATAGTCACAGTAAGCCAACAGCGTTGTTGAATAAACAGTTGGTTCATTGTTTACACGCTACGACTGCTGATAAGTCGTCAATCTTAGTAAGGAATTTAGCAGTTCTTTTATAGGTTAGTGCTGTACACAGGGAACGGCCTTCGTTCCCAGAGTGGGGTTGGCGGAGCTACAGTATTACCTCCAACTCTAAAAAAATGTTGATAATTCTGTAACGCCTTGGTCTGCCGCAACGCAACGCCAAAATCTACCACGTTCATTTGGTACTCACTTTAGCCCACAACTCCCTAGCTTTTTTTTTTTAAATTTCAATTTGGCAGCATGGCGTCTGTCGACGAGATCGAACGTAAAAGGCTGCCTAATTGAGAATGCACGCGCTAAAGTGTGTTTTGTTCGCGTCGCCGCTGCAAAATTCACTAGTTCGTTCGACCGACCGCATTTTTAAGAGAACCACCCTCCACGACAAGCTGCTTAACGCTATCGTGAATGATTTTGAAAACTGACAAAATCGTATTAACATTTGCGCTTGTCGTGAACCACATATGTTTAGGAACGCATAGCGCGATGTCGCGCTGCCTGTCAAAACCAGTAATAGATATATGTAAACCAGCTATTGCAGTACCTACTCGATCGTTTCATTGCCAATCCTGTACATTTTCAACGATAACGATCTCACAATGCATCTTGTCTAGAGACGTTTGTCGATCTCATTTTGCGTTATTCTTCCCCCAATTCATACATTCCATAACAGTTAGGTAGAGGGGTCAGGTTCGTCGCTTTATGGTTGCTACAACGTAATGAGTAACGATACGTTTACTGCACTGTTTACACGACCTTTACACCCGTGGCACTCCGTACCTACCGTTTCGCTAACCGGCTCGATCCAGTACGGCACGAGTTCGCGTGACGTTTAAGATATGATAATGGTAATAAAGTACATTAACCTTTCATTTGTTTGACAAAGCATTAAGGAGGTACAAATGTTTTTGTAGGGTTCCGTACTCGAAGGCCAACGGGACACTATTATAGCGCCCGGTTTATGAGAAGTCCATCCTGACACATTGCATAATTAAGAGCTTCTAACATTGATATATTATGGCATAGAGAAGACAAACGAGCTCACAGGCTACCTGATGGTAAGTGGAAACTGTGACCCATAGACCATTCGCATTCACAAGACTGCAATGCAATCCTAAGACTGCAAATGTGTTGCCAATCCTGAGGACTAAGATGGAATGCCTCTATGCTAGTCATTTCACCGGCTGTCTTATCCCCAAACCGGACCACAACAATGCGAACACTGCTGTAAAGATAGTGTTGACAACATTCAAAAATGCTAAATTTATTTGTTGCGCTTGAAGGAACAGTAATAACTGCGTTATTTTGCTGCTGTCAACATTAAGAATATTCAGAAACTTTATTGGTGTTCAGTCTATTCTAACTATAAAGAGCTGCATCTTTTGAACCGTAATTGGTATCGTTTTTTATTCAGGATACGTATTGTTACAGCGGATTTACTGTCCTTTTTTTGTAACAAGGCAATCCTCATACTATAAAAGACGATTATTTCCACAAATACAGATAATACTAGAAAAAATGGTCAAGTGTGATTTGGACTCACGCTGATTCGATTATAAATCGAATTCAAATCGGAATATAATAAAACCTACTTTGCGGCGATACGGAACCCTCGGTGCGCGAGTCCACCTCTCACTTGTCCGGTTTTTTAAAGATCGTCTGTCACAGTTCGCTTGTCTGCGATAAGAATGAGATAACAGTGGTTTTGAAGACAAACTTGAAATACTTTAATTCTAGAAGTATTTTGGCGGACTTGATACTACCTAATGAAAAAAAACTTGAATCTAACACAGATCTATCACATAGTTAAGAATAAGAATAAGAATAATTTAATGTTTAAAACTGTGTAGGTATAAGGATCATAGGTACATGTTTAGGCAGTATCAACAGTTTTACCCTTTTCGGGCATACAATATTCAAGTCTTAACCTAAGTATACAAATACAAGTTTAAATTATTTAATATGACTGAAATATTCGTTTAGGTTATAAAAGGCCTTATGTACTAGAAAATTCTTTAAGGATCTTTTAAAATGATTACCTTCTAGGCATTTTATTTCCATAGGAAGCTTATTAAAAACATTGATTGCTGCTATGAATGCACTCTTTTTATAAATGGAGGTGCTAGTTATCAAACGAGATCCCATTTTGTGTGTAAAATCCGACGAAGTACGTACGATGCCGTTTGATCATTGGGTACATCTCGCACTAAGTCACGTCAGTTTTCATCTACGTAATGAGTCAACAGCCGGTATATTATGCAACAGTTGCGATTATAGTATAGTAGATAATGACTCATTCATTATAGCACGTGCAGTGTAAGCCGTGAGGAGGAGTACAAGGTTTTCCATATTACTATATTAATAAATAATAAATATCAGGGGTTAATCTCACACAAATTGACCTAGTCCTAAACTAAGCTCTAGGCGTGTTGTATGGGTACTAGACAACGATATAAATACTTTTATAGAGAAACTAGCGACCCGCCCTCGCTCCGATTCGGTTTATGTGTGTTTTCTGTTACACCCGTACATAAAACAGAGTTTATTATACATAAAAACCTTCCTCTTGAATCACTCTATCTATTAAAAAAAACGCATCTTAATCCGTTGCGTAGTTTTAAAGATCTAAGCATACATAGGGACAGACAGACAGCGGGGAGCGAGTTGTTTTATACTATGTAGTGATAAAAGCCATAATGAAACGAGATGTTGTTTATACAAAATTACAATATTCATTATAACAAAGTTTCTTTCGGTTTTTTCTTTTCTTTTACAATTGTTTTGTAAAGGGGCGCTTTAAATGCTTGCACATTTAGCCAACAAATTCAAACTTGAAAACTATTTTAAAACTAATTGGACCATGCATAATAAAATTTATTAATCCTTAATTTAATTAAATAAATTCATATCCGTAATCATTAATGAGGTTTGCCAATTCTGGGATTCGAACCCGGGTCCGCTACATTTATAGGCTAGGTCGTCAACTTTGTGTTTATACACTTTCATTACCTAATTAATTGTATTTATAAACATCATCTAAGTAAAAAATAAACAAAAAGAGGGTGAAGGCACCAGCGTTGTATACTTTTGCATTATTGCATTTTGTCATAAATAATTTACGTTCCCGAGGTGTCATAAATATTTAGACACCTCATGCCAAAGACAATTAGGTCTAGAATTGTAAATTTGACCCGATGGCCGTATAGACATTAGTGCTTCTGACTGTACGGAATTACGTTGCCTCCACTTTTGCCTAATACACGTAAAATATAACTGGAAATAGCTAGTAATGACTAGTAATAACGCAATCAATGACTGAATCATTCTGCGCACGCGTTACTCGTCTGATTTGACTCGTTTACTACGTGACATCGAGCTATTACCTTTAGGTTACAATTGTTACAAGATAAGGCCATTCATTTGTACGATTCTTTATTTATTAGAGCACGACATTACTTTTTTATGGCACAAAGAAAACCAAAAGCAGAGGACAATATGGACTCATACAAATTGACCTAGCCCAAAGTAAGCTCTAGGCTTGTAGGTACTATGGGTACTAGACAAGGATAAACAAACTTATATCGAGAAACACATACTTAAATACATAGAAAACCTACAATATCCAGAAACAAATCGTTACTATTTTGGAAAAAAATCGTATGTGATAATTTCAGATGTATGAGTTTCAACTTAATTGTCTTCACGTTTAAGTTTAAAATACGAACGAAATATGAGACACTAGGTTTTTTTAAAGCAATTACGAATTACGAAATAACCTCGATCAGTGTGATCACACAAATACATAGAAACCTAGCCCACGCACCAATGTGTGACAGTCGAGCTAGACCAATTTTGGTCTAATTAGTACGACATTATTACGACCGTGGTTGCGTGAAGATACAAAAAATGTACGACTAAATGCTTCTATTATAAAATTCACATAACGTGTTGTACTCTTTGTACAATATTTAATACATACAAAGCATCGCACACTCGGAAACAACTAGTGCTCATCACACAAAAATCACTTAGGGTGTTTGGAAATATTAAATGTTTGTAGGGTCGAGTTGTTGGAGCCCCGTCACACGCTTAATTTAAATTTTAATGTGGTGAGAGTACCGACTAAAGATCTGCCGACGGGTGTCTTATTTCGGCGATTTCGTAGCCGCCGGCTAGCTGATGCCGCGAAAGTGTATAATTAGTCGTTTTACTTTTATGTTATTTATTGTTATGTATGTTAGTGTGTAAGGTATTTGTAAATATGGGCCTTGTTGTCTGAAACAAAGTTTATTCTATGCTATTCTATTCTAATACGGACCGCGACAGGCTTTAATATGGCCCACGTCTCTAATAAGTGTGGCTTTCGGAAATAGGTACCTATTTTTTGACTGGATCGCCGACAGAGGTAACGTAAATAGGTGTTTACGAACACATTTATCTCGGCACTATATTATACCCTTTCACTTTAACAATTGGCTGCACTCCTAAAAATATATAGGTATCAAACCCTTTCCTTGTACATATGTAGAAGGAAAGTGGATGCCTCCCTAAAATTTCTGCAGATTTTTTTGCCCAAAGGATAAGCTGCATTTTTTTTTTTTTTAGTTAATGGCTTTCACTCCTGTCAAGGTGTATTTCGCCAACGTCAAATTATTTATAGACACTCCCATGGACTTATTAGAGCAATAACCCCGTGGATATCACACGCGAAGACAATTGTTCGGTAAAAGAGAATTTTCTCCAATGGACTAAACTAAACAGAAGCACATGGGGTTAGCTCCACGCGCTTCTGTCAAGTCCGTAAGCAAAATTGTTAACGCTTCTTTATTTACTTCAGTAGACGAAACACATTTTCGGAGCTTTGGATGCTACCTATATTTCAGTAGTTACTTACTTATATCACGTGTAAACGAAAGCCAAGGAGACTGCCGCTGAAAAACCGGTCATTCTCGGTTCTCTTCCGGCTGTTCCAAGGCGAGCTGGGAAAATCGGAACTGTTTTTTGGCACGTCTATTTGGGGTTGGCCTTTGGTTTGTTTTTAAATCGAATTCCGTGATTAAGGCTGAGGTAACAAAGGAAAACATCATAATCATAAAATATTGTAAAATAGTTTTTGCCGGCTCACTATTCCTGCGAACTGCGTATTTTTTAAGAATGTAAACTATTTGCTGTTACCTGTGGCCCACCCGTGTAGAAATCGTTTCTCGCTATTACCCTTTACCTTTACTGTCAAGTAAATAAGAGATATCAAAAAATTAACAATACAATAAAATACTCCATATCTTCCTGTGGATGTCGTAAGAGACGGCTCAGGGAATAAAGGCGTATAGTACTGTTAGGCGATGGGCTTGCAACCTGTCACTAATACACTGGTAAACATCTTAGCCTAAGTGTGCAAAATGTGGTTACAGAATTATCAACAAGTTTTTAGTTGTTGGTAATTCTGTAGCTCTGCCTACCCCACTCTGGGAATAAAGGCGTGAGTTTATGTATGTATGTATGTACTATAAAATATATTGTTTTTATGTCATGCTGCGGGCCTAGTATGGCTGCGTCTATATCGCGTGTCAAATGTGGATAAAGCATCCGTCACTCTTGTACTTATTTACTTGTTTACTTGTCAGAAGGTGATGGATGCCTTATCGGAACTTAGTCGTGCAATAAACGCAGCCATATTAGGGCCCCTGAAAACGCAAAGCCTTCATCGCATTATCGTTCTCTTTCACTAAATGGCGAATGTATTTCTCAAAAATAAATAGAATAGAGCCATATTTGTTCCGTGGTTCGGTATTCAATACAGAATTTAATTTAATATTGTACTAGCGACACGCCCTCGCTTTGCTTCGGTTTATGTGAGTTTTCTGTAACACCCGTACATCAACCAGAATCTATTATACATATAAACCTTTATCTTGAATCACTGCATTAAAATTCGTTGAATAGTCTAAAAGATCTAAACAAACAAGACAGCGGAAGCGACTTGCTTTTATACTAGGTATGTAAAGAAAGAAGATTTACAAGGTAACTAATAAGTCTAATAACGTAATAACGATATTAAACGGCGTTAACTTCACATTAGGCTGCAGTCGATTAAGGATAACGTTAAGAGTAGATACAACAAAAATAATAATAATCTCTTTCTAGCAAAACAGAAATGGAGTGAATATGGCGGACCTCTTATATGACGTCACACTGCATGTCGGATCTGTGTCTAATAGCTGTCTAATTAGCAGTTGAAAATGCTTGTATTTTCCGTATTTCTTAGCCGATTTTAATTTTAATTTCACTTTTGCTGATCTCTTTACGGTATTTTCAATTACCTATTCATCTATCTTATTCAGACCATTTAAATTATGTTCCACCAATTATTCAATTAAATACATAATTGCGACGGTTACTTTCAAAGCTCACGGCTCTTGAACAGCTAAATAAATTTTCATCAAACTATAACTAGCTCAGTTAAACTTATATAGTTAAAAAAAGTCCGTTCTGGCACTCCGATAATACATTGAGAACACAAACATAGACGTCTAACTAACGTCTAGTTAAAATCTGTAATTCATGAACAGTCAAAAAGCCACTGTTAAATTTAAGTAAACTCGTAAAATAAGTTATCTCTCTGATCAAAAATGCAAAACAATAACAGGCCACAAATAAACCGTATATGACAAAACGACACATTCATTTGAAATTCGAATTTCAAATCAGTCTCTGAGCGAATGTCATTTTTCAAACGCCAAAAAGTTACATCACAAGACTGAAAACTGTGCAACCTTGATCATATAATCTACAGTAGAGCCGCAATTTAGAAAAAAAAGAAAATTAGAGTAGGTAAATTCTCTTACGTCATTTCTGCTGCGAAGCGTGCTCCTTTTCGGTCTTAGGAGTACATCCTTAAAGTCTAACTTAACTTCGTTAATAATATTAGGCATTTTTAACTGTTTAACACAATATTTGTGCGGTTAATGTTTTGATTGACGAGAGGCACGCGCGCGCCTCCTCCCTCGCGCAATATCGACTGTCTGATGCGCTGTGTGTTGCCAGGGTTTGGAGGAAATTTCGGAGGAAATAAGTATCAAAACTAATCTAAAGAATGAAGGTACCTCGACATAAAAGTATTTCTGTAGTTCATTTAATTAATAGGTAAGTGATAATGAAGAACCTCGGGCCACATTGTCAGTAAGTAGCTAAAGTAAATAAGTAGCTAAAAATAAACAAAAAAATTAAATATACTCATTTATTAACTAAAATTATTAATCGACTGAGAAAAGCAATTAAATAATTAAATTAGGCATGCGAAATTGTAATATTTTTTTGGAATAAATAATTAACGAACGACTCTCACGCAATTTGAACTAGTCCCAAACTAAGCTCTAGGTTTGTTCTATACATACTAGTTAACAATAAACTCACTTATACTCAGGAACAAAGTTTCACACCAACTGTGTATAGATTTATTTTTTTATTGTTTCGCCTAATTCGTGCCTTTGTTGTAAATAAATGTATTTTCTTTCTATCTATCTTTTTTGTTTTCATTGTCCAACGTAGGTAATATTATATGTGTAGGAATTTTCCTATTTCGTTATTACTTGGCAACACTGTAAACGCTCGCTGACGTCACATACAAGGGCGCAGCTACGCCGACGTTACAGAAATACCGCTTTCAGCCGCTAGGTGAAGGTTAAAACGGTTACACAAAAAACCAATCTCGCTTTCATACTGTGCTTTTCATAGTTATTACATTACCACTTTTTTTAAATATCATTAAACTTAAGGCAGTGCTAACTAAATTATTTGCACACAGCGATTGAGGCGGTATATTCTTATGCATCAGTGTAAAAAAATAGTTCTGAATTTTCCCGCGCGTTCGGATAAGTTAGTCGGGTTGGTCGCCATATTGACATAACAGTCAGCTGTTTAGCTCTTAGTGCGCAGGCGTTAAGTGAGTCGCTAAATTGTGCCTTATTTCTGAGCAGGTAATGATAAAGTACGTAAGCTTATCGAAATTAGTGTCAATATCGCCTGCGTATTCCGAACTTGTTCTTTTGCAGTAGCATGAAGATTTTAAAAGCTAGGTATTTTTTGCGAACGTGCAAGACAAGAAAAATCAAAGAAAATCTACTTAAGGATAACATTGACGTAAGAGATAGTGAATTCGCCATGTCCTTTCATATTTGACGACGCGCTGGCCTAGTGGGTAGTGACCCTGCCCACGAAGCTAGCGGTCCTGGGTTCGAATCCCGGTAAGGGCAGATGTTTGTGTGATGAGCGCGAATATTTGTTCCTGAGTCATGGATGTTTTCTATGGATTTCAGTATATATTTCTCTATATAAGTATTTCTATCGTTGTCTAATACCCATAGTACAAGCCTAGAGCTTAGTTTGGGACTAGGTCAATTGGAGATTGTCCCCGTTATATTTATATTTATTTATTTATTTATACATTTTGAAAAACGACTTCAGTCGGCAGCTTTCGAAGAATGTTTCGCACAACTTGACAAACCCTACGTTTTAGAACGAAGTTGTCTGAATTCGTCTGCCTTTGTTATGAAGGTGCTTATATCTCTACTTGTTATATCCTCCAACGCCCTAAGTCCTTTTAAAAGGCCTTCGTCCGGCCGTTCAAGTAAAGGTCTAGTACAAAAAAGTAAAGTGGAATTTCTTTTGTTTTTATAACTAATGATCAAATTAGAAAATCGAATCTATTTCATAGAATAGATTCGTATTCTATTAATAAAGGGCATTGCGTAAATTTGCTTGAAGAATTATTGTCATTTTTGTTTTCAGCGGCCGTGGATGATTTTGACATAGTTATTTAGAAGACCTCAAAATACACATAGATATAAATAATGTATGGCGTTTAATAATATCGGAGCCGAGATATTTAAGATTGAAATGTTCCGTTTTTGGTACTAAAAGTAAGCCTAGGTAAGAATATTAAATATCTCGGCTCCGATGCACTTAAGAGTATTACATTACATAACAAAACATGTTTATTTTGAATTATTCTATCATATTTTACCACTTTTACTAATTGCCGTTCACCTTGAAAATGTATGACTTTTACAAGTGACAACACTTTTACCCAAACCCCTTTTGTTGTATGGTTGGCCTTAGGAGGATATACTAGCGGACCGCCAGCGGTTTTACCCCAGGTGCAAAAAGCCGACTTTCCCGATTTAATATATTTTTTCTATCAACCTTAGCCTGACAGTAAACGAACACAACAAATGAAGAATTATCCAATCGGAAGTAATGTGCGTAAATACATTTAGGCGATTCATTTTACGGTTCCGTCCGTCCGTTTATCAGTCTGCCCATCTTTAAAGAGGTGTCTTTTGAACCGTAAAGGAGCGTGGTTTTTTTTAGATTATATCCTATGGCTGATGTAATAATATAACATATACCTACACCGGATTGACGGGGGCAAAAATGTACGTGCTAGTGATTCATTAAATGTCGACTAAGTTTATCGACATCGATAAAAAGCAATTTTTAATATTTTTTCATTATTATAATTAATGTACAAGTTTTAATACCTTCTAATTATGTGCAAACCTCTTTTATTTATACTTAATGCAACTATAATCAACCGCTGTCTGACATTAGACTCTCGAATCGAGTCACTTTTGACATTACATTAAGTTTATAACAAATTTATTCAGTACAATAACATTGTTTAGCATTCCGACAAATAGATAAACTTTTTGTTTTTGATGTCGGCTAAAATGCCTCGAAAGAAAAAAGATCCTTTATCTTGATGGAAAGCTGACCATTCAAATAATAGAAGATACGGTTCGACTTACTATTGCAAGAAATGTAAGATCCATATGTCACGAAAAATGTTGTCGATAAACTTAGTCGATATTTAATGAATCACTAGCACTGGTACATTTTTGCCCCCGTGATTCCGGAAAGACAGCTGGTATACGACCAAATGGAGACTAATCAAATATGAAAAGTAAAGTTTTTTATCCGGTCTCCGATTTCTTGAGACACCTGTCAAACCCTTGTCAGGGTAAATCTATTATTTGACGAGATCCATCAATCATGTAGTAGTAACTGCATGGGCCCTGTGGCTGTACGAGAAATGTCCGAGATCGCTTGCCGCATCAAACTTTTTTAGGGGACCCTAATTTAAACTTATACAGTGTGTTTATTAAAACTGCCGATAATATGTTGCTTTAGCAATTATTGTTTGCAAGTATTAACAATTAAAAAATAATTAAAATAACTTCACAATAAATTTTCTTAGATACTGTCCATTTTTTATGTAGTGCATGTGCTGCGTGTTCATCGTTATCAGTATCGCTGTTGCTTGGTACAGTCGAAGACATAAATTGATGAACAGATCCAAATTTTCAAAACACCTGCACAATGTAAAGTTCCATATGTCGCTGAACCAATTGTTGATCAAATCTATGTGAACATTGCAGAATGTCAAATGTTAGTAAACAATATTTTATCACAAGTTGCTGGACTTTATAAATGTACATAATTAGATTATCATTGATGGCAACAGCTAATTTTGGACTTCTTCGTGGAATTTTAGCGTACAGTGACTTTTGGATTATTTCATCAAGTTTAAGTGTCCAGCGACTTTTGGCGTTAATTAAGTTATGGTAGTGTTTAGGGACTTTTGAACTGTCATGACGGTCAAGGAGTTTTGAACATACCTTTGTATATTAACACATGGAGAGTTCTCGTGTACAGCTAAATTCGTAGCTTTATTTTGTTTAGCGACTTATGTCGTTGACTGTACAAGGCATGTCGTGGTACGGGGGCAACTCATAATAATCAAAGTATCCGTCAACTGTCATTTACACTTGTCAAATTGCCGTGCTTTACATTGCTGGCAATTAACGTTTTGTTAGAAAGTTGACAAAGCCTGAAAAGTTGTTTATCAATTAAATTAATGTCATAGTTACGTTACAGATATACGTTAATTTAACCTACTTTAAAAAATGCCAGGGTGCTGGTAACACACTGTATAATCTTCTACATTCTGAATACAAAAGAAATAACCCCAACTGCGGGGGAATAACTCATCACGGTCATCTATGGCCGCGGGTGTCCCTTGGAATAGTCACCGTTTATCCGAATTATTGTTTATCATAAACTGGGTTTCAGCTGAGTCAGGTAACTTTTTAAGTTTTCCAAAAATACCTGCGGCTAGGTTACGGTTGTATTATCAAACTAGCCGAGGCATCCAATAGCCACCAGAACACCAGAACACCGTCGGGGCGTCACCGTCGAGTGCTACGAAGTGGCCCTGTGGAGACGGCATCCCGTTGGTTTTTTAGACGGTAGTCTGAGCCTTCTGCTCAGCTACAGAATTCCGTGTTCTGGCACTGGCGATCGAATTGTCGAACGTATAAGGCTGCCAAATCGAGAATACACGCGCTAGAATGTGTTTTGTTCGCTTTGACGGGACTACTTAATCTCGCCGCTTGTACATCAACAAGTTTTTAGAGTTGTTGGTAATTCTGTAGCTCTGCCTACCCCACTCTGGGAATACAGGACAGGCGTGAGTTTATGAATGTATGTATGTATGACGGGACTACTTAATCTCGCCGCTTGGATTGTGCATTCGTTCACCTTTGCTTCTTTAGAGAATAACACCCCTGGAGTCCGTCATATCCACCCTAGCCCCCGAGCCCGACTAGATGTGAGATGCGTAAGGGCATTTCTCCAACGAAAAAAAGGGTTGTATTATAAAGGGCAGAAATGGGTTTAGGATAAATGAAAATTTTGACAAATAACGATTAGGGATTCCAATATACAGGGTGTAATCGTTAAGGGAAGCCAGGCGATTATTCCGTGAATATAATAGATATCAGAAAAACTTTAAACTGATATCATATTGCCATAGTCCCAAACACAGACCACTTACCCTATAGACTCCGCATACAAAGGCGCCCCCGTAAGCCATGCTTATGCTCACAGAACACTAATTGGTTGCCATGGTTCTATTGGCGCGCACCACGACGCGCACACTTGATTATTCGTTGACTTTGAACTAGCCAATCCGGTGCACTTTCCGCCCCCCGCGCCCCGCCATTTTGGCTTAATGAGATACTAGACAAACTGTTCCGAAGCGGAGTCTATAGGGTAAGTGGTCTGTGGTCCCAAACTACGTTCTAGGCTAGCTATGGGTACTAGCACATAAACACATGTAGAAAAAGAGAAATATACATACTTACTTAAATACAAATAAAACATCCAAGACTTAGATCTGCCCTTACCGGGATTCAAACCCACAGGGCAGGGTCACTACCAACTAGGCTGGCTAACGTGTCGTCAATTATCCTTATCCTTATAAGATGACTTTGTTGTCCGTCTGTCCGTCTGTCAAGACCGAACTGAAATTTGGAATAGGTAAATCAAGTGTCATCATCATAAAACAACACCTAATCATACAAACATACAAACACACCTCCACGCTATAGTATAACCTACGAGAACAATTCTAAACACTTGTTGGTAGTAATTCTGTAACCATATTTCGCACAAATTGGGCTAAGATGTTTACCAGAGTGTTAGTGGGCAGATCCCAGAAATTCCGGGACTAAATTCCGCCCGAGAGACAAACGTAGACCCTCGCACTCCGAAGGATCATGCGGAACTCCGCATGTTCAAAGATAACCTAACTAACTACCTACTACGCCCATAAAACAATTTCATCGATACGACCGAGGTGTTCCACGCACGACCACTCACGATAAATAAATAAAAGAACCTCCATATTATGCAATATTTTAATCTAACGATTTCTAGCAAAAAGTAAAATACAGTGGGAAAATAAACAATCATAAAGTTCATCATTATTAAACTCCTTGGCCCGGAAACGCTGAAAAAAAATTAAAAAAATTAGTAAGTATCGCAACTGCCAAATCTACTTTATAAAAGTAAGTAGTTAATACATTTGCGTAGGACTCGTTATTCATTGTTCATCGAGAACGGCTTAATTCTATATTTTTAGGGTTCCGTAGCCAAACTAGGAATTCTTGGTATAGTTTCGCCATGTTCGTCCGTCAGTCCGTCTGTCCGCGGTTTAACTCAGAAACTCTTTTAGTTCTGAGCTGCGTAATGCTGAGAAAGTTTGGAAATAAATATTGAAAAAAAGCCGGGTAGGTACCTCCCTATACACGTAAAGCAAAGAGAATAGCTATTTTTAAAGATTTTGAGTGAGGTATCATTAGATAGCGCTTACAAAATCATAATGTTTTTAGGGCTCCTTGATGACTACTATAAAAAATTAGAACCTACTTTCAAGTCAGTTTATAAAAGGAATAGCTCTAAATTTGGATTTTGCACGAACATGGTGAAGCGAACATGCCAAGCCACCGCTGTACCTACATGCCTTACCGTTGTTCGTGTGCTCGATATGCGGAGTGAAGAGCGCCGACTTGTAGTTGCCGTAGCCGTCGCAGTCCACCTCCGAGTTGTTGCGGCATTTCTCACGCGCACAATCTATTAACAAGTAAAGTACATGAGTATTTTTCTACTTATTAATTTCATTAGTCGCGCTGACCCGCCCTCGTTCAGTTACGTGTTTTCTACAACACCCGAATCTTGAATCAATATCTATTAATCTAAACCGCATTAAAATCAGTTGAGTGATCTAACGTAAGTACATACAGTACGATTATTTCCACTTTGACACTCGGTACATCTCGGTTTTAATAGTATAGGTTAGTGGTTGAGTAGGGTAGTATATGCAATCCTAGAATTTACTCACATAAAATATTCAAACCTATTTAGTAGCTGATGTAAAAGTCATAATCCGACCAGTTCACGCAGGACCGTCCCGCGGGGTATCAGACCTTGAGGGGGACGGGGTATCGAGGCGCTTGAAGTACACGCCCCTGTGCACCGCGTTCTAACGATGTTCTCGCCTCCCCCCAACGTCTGTCTGCGGGAGGGTCGCGCACGAACTTGTCGATGATTCACCTTTTTTAAATGGTATGGACAAACGATATAGATAGTTACCGCAGTTCATGTTGGAGACTTCGACGCGCGGAACCTTGATGCCTTCGATGAAGGATCCGTCTTCCAGCGCGCAGTAGCACACGAAGCGACGGCACTGCAACATAATAAATAAATATCAGCGAACAATCCTCTCCAGTCCACCTAGTAATATGAATATAGATTCAAGACTACAATGCTAAAGTGTATGTAATCGTTACCCTACGATGCGAGCTGTTTGGTGAAAATCATGCGTAAATATGCCAAATACCTGGACTGGGGCGAACAGCCAGAGCGGTGTGCACTGCGGCGCCTCGTAGTGCAGATGGCCCGACTCTCCGTACTTCTTCTTGAATTTCTTCAGCTCGCTCTTACAAGGCTCTACATATAACATACATACTTAAACTCACGCCTTCATTCCCAGAGTGGGGTAGGCAGAGCTACAGAATAACCAAAAAATCTTGCTGCAACAAATTTTCTGATAATTCTGCAACCACACTTTGCGCAATCAGGCTAAGATGTTTATTAGTGTACTAGCGACACGCCCTCGCTTCGCTTTGGTTTATTATGTGAGTATGAAATATAGCCTATAACCTTCCTCGATGAATGGGCTATCTAAGACTGATTTTTTTTTTCAAACCGGACCAATAGTTCCTGAGATTAGCGCGTTCAAGCAAACAAACAAACCAACTCTTCAGCTTTATAATTATTTCTATAACACACGTACATAAAACAAAATTTACTATACATAAAAACCTTCCTCTTGAATCACTCTATCTACTAAAAAAAACCGCATCAAAATCCGTTGCGTAGTTTTAAAGATCTAAGCATACATAGGGACAGACAGCGGGAAGCGACTTTGTTTTATACTACGAGTATGTAGTGATTATCATTTTAGGCCGCGGTGCAACTAGGCAAACAGTTAGCGGCTTACTGTCTGCACTCCTGAATTGTGCAATATGTCGATTTGCGTTCGGCAAACAATAGGGTCTTATTAAATTAATTTACAAAAAAATAACACAATTATTCAGTAACACCAAATTTAATTTCGCATTTTTTCCCAATCTTGATTTTTTCCAGTTACAGTTTTCCGTACAGTCGCAAATTTTCCCACTTATAACTATGCCAAAACAGGTAGGCAGGTTTAGGTTATCTTAGTGTTTATAGCAGGCCCGAAGGCGAATAGAACACCGAACCAAAAGTCAAAGAGACTCTTCTTCTTTTGGGGGTTAACGATTTTAGTTGACCAAGTTACCGTAAGGGATTTCACTGCCTCCCTGCCTCTTGGACCTGCTGATCAGGTTGGAGCGCACCGTATGGATGTCCTGGCAGACCCCTTGCCTGCAGACAAGCGCGTCGTCACACCCTGGCTCCAGGAACTCCTCTTCTACCTACGTCAACACATTTTTGTGTCCCTTTGAGCGGCGGCGACATATTAAAAGATATTCGATTTATTAGAGTCATTACTGTCATTAGAGTCAACATTATCGACCTCCCACCACCTGGTGCTAACCATCGATGGTGGTAAAGTGGTTGGCCGCTGTTGTAGCCGTTGTACGCGTTGTCAGGTGAATATTCAGGCGTTTCAACCGCCGTCATTGTTATTTTCAATATACCTATTGTCGAAAATTATAATAAATAGCAGCAACTTCTGATGTCAATAATAGCAGACCGGGTGGTAGTATCCCTTCGAATTAAAAGTTCAAGAAACTTATTAATTTTGTCTTGAGTAATATGCGATGAGAATAATGACGGCGGCGGTTAAAACACAAGGACAGATAAAGACAAAGCATATTTCAAGTACACTTTAGCTATTGTGCGTTTATGAATAAGAGGGTTGGATAGGGTTATCTTTATCCTTTTAAAATAAACAGTTCTCTAGGGACACCGACGTCGGTATTAGCTTATTATAACTTATTCGCTGGAGTGACTTTACTATACTTACTTCCATTTCCTTGCTTCCGTTCATTTGATGCAGAGTTTTCTTGTAATTAGCACACTTTTGGCCCAGCTCTAGAAATGACAAGAGATAAAAATCTATTACTATGGGATGGGGAGAAGGAAAAAATGTATATTTGTGTATAGTGGCGAAGGGAGAGTAGAGATGAAATAGTTAATAAATTTCACGATTTTTGTCATCACCTAACACATATAATGTGAATGATGTCTAATTAATTGTACATGTCCCGTGAATACGGAGTTATACTAACAATAAATTAATGAATTGACAGGATTTTTTTTCAAGGTAGTTTTATAAAAACAAA
This sequence comes from Acleris laterana, assembly GCA_963966035.1. NCBI lineage: Eukaryota > Metazoa > Arthropoda > Insecta > Lepidoptera > Tortricidae > Acleris > Acleris laterana. The sequence goes on along the minus strand of OZ014458.1, from coordinate 10,324,130 downwards.
AAAAAACAAAAGTCTCAAAAGTATACAATTTTTTTTTTCATTATTTCAAACCAGTCGAGTTCCAAGCAAGACAGGAACACAGTTATACATTCCATTAACTTTAACGACCTAGTATAGGATTCTCTCCCTCGCAGTATCATACAAATAACAAGTCAAAATATCGAGGCAGGTAGTCAAGTGGGCCACAACAAAAGATAATCGTCTTAGGACTCGTGCATAATGGTTTTTGAATAAACAAGATTAAGGAGACATCGGTCCGTTTCACTGGCAAAGTCACATGTATACGATAAACAATAAGTCGCAAGAAGGGATACAAACGTGTCCGCACCGTACATTATGTAAGAGCCGACTGATTGATTAGGTACATGCTCCATTGTGAGTGCGGCTTTAGCGGATTCTCACTAGCCAATCACGTGCAACTGCACTTTTCCAGTACTAGGGTGACGGCACCAATGATGGACACTTATCTGACAGGCACCTACGTGTCCATATACAAATTTCATACTGTCCTAAATTGATTGTTGCAAAACAAATGAATAATCCTTATCTTCTGTAAAATAAGAATCAAGTGTACATCATTCCTTGTCCATTACTGGTTCCGTCACCCTAGGTCTTTAAAGTAAATGGAGTATATAGTAGTCATGTAACTGTCACTTTTGCCGTATGGAAATGAACGGGCTGTACGGAACTGACGGTAGTAGGTGCTGCACTCTCCGCAACAGTTGCACTGGTCCCGGTTGGGCAGGTAGGCGCCGACGGGGCAGCTGTGCTCCTGCAGCAGGCCCGCGGGGCACTCGTAGCCGCGGCACGACGCGGGGCAGTCAGGATCCGTCGGGGCCAGGAACCGGAACGAACGGCGACTGCCAAATATGTAGTAGATGGTGTCACAAGGGAATTGTTGAGGCAGGAAAGCAAGCGGTTACGTATTCTTAGGATTGCATTGCAGTCTTGTGATTGCGAATGTCTATGGGTCACAGTTTCCACTTACCATCAGGTGGCCTGTGTGCTCGTTTGTCTACTCGATGCCATAAAAAAAAAAAATGTATCAGGACGCCTAAAATAAATAAGCCTAATGTATCATAAAATCATAATCCCTAAAAGTTCATAACACCTAATAGTCTTCTTTATTGAAACCGTACATTTTTCAGGATTGTTATAAAACTAACCTAACCTAGCCTAATGAGTTCTATAGGTACAATGGTATTTTAAAAAATCTTGAAAAGTTTTTGGTTTCTGTAAAAAAGACCATTAGGTATTATGAACTTTTAGGTATTATGACACATTAGGCTAATTAATTTTAGGCGTGCTGATACGCAACCAAGTAAGCAGAGGTGCAATTCTCTCAAAAACGTGGTCGGACGAACGAACGAATTTCACAGCGGTGAGTCTAAGTAGTCCTGTCAGAGCGACCAAAACACATTTCGCTTTGATGGGACTATTTAAACTCGCCGCTGCGACATTCACTCGTTCGTTCGTCCGACCGCGTTTTTAACAGAATCACGCCCCTGTTGAGGAACGAGTATGAATAGGCCGCAATATATTATATTGCAGTAGCATATAGTCCAGCAACCACCCTTTCGATCTCACGGGGATTTCTGCGGGCCTATTATGTTCCTGTTTATCCCTTTCTGACCAGTATGTAAGTGCGAGAGTGACAGATGCTTTATCCACCGCGATAAAACTGACCATTATACGGGTTCTGGACTCGTGCCTTCCGCCTCGTCAGGCAATCGCTTATTTTCCGAGGCTCTACTATACTATAATATACTGAGGTACGATTGGCCAACAAAGTGGTCTACCAGTTTTTACAAAAGTTTACGTGTGATCTAACTATCGTTAAGGTTGACACTTGTCACTGTCATAATTATTATTACTTGTTGTATCATGTGCAAATGAACTTCAACTGTGGGGTGCTAGACCACATTTTTGGCCGACTGTACTCGTGTGAATGTATTGAATTGAAGTCATCGCGTCGGTGATGTTAACTTGAGACATTACGGCAAGCCCAGAGGAGGTCCCGCTAGCGTTTTTCGCAGGTTTAGTTTAAATATTTCGGATTTGGATAACAGTGTTGTTTGGAATATTTTAAGGGGAATACTTACATATTCAAAGACTCCCCGGGTATAGGTGGCACTGTCACCGGAACACCTTGGGAAATAAACCTCACTTTAGCCTATTTGTTCACACCCAAAACAATTATGATATTTTTCAGTTCATTGATTTTCATTTCAGTTCATTTCAGTGATTTCAGGCAGTTCATCTTAAGAAACTATTCTTACATCTCCGTAGAACCTTGTCACACCGTAGAGACAACGCGTCTTGGTCGGGGTGGCCCCAGTAGGGATTGCATCCGGCTCTGAAATCTGTAGACAAGGGGCCCGATTAACCAAACGGAGGATGCGATGTGCCAAATCTCATTGGTGCAATGCTTGTAAAAAGTTGTAGGTAATGGGTATGTCATTTTCTATTAACCTTTTTACCGCCATTGACTTGATACAAACGTCGTCCGCACACGCCAATGACAGCTGAACACCACAGGTAATTACAACTTTACAAAAAAATCAAAATTCAAAATATTTCTTCAGTAAATAGGCCACATGAGGGCTCTTTTACACGTCGGTAATATAGGGTGAGTCTACCAGCGCTTCGAACAAGACCATCATTGCGGAGAAGAAGCGCCGCAAGAAACTCCAGCAGAAGGTAATTTTTTCAATTATATAAACATAATAGTACTTAGAACTAAGTTACATTAAGTAAAGTAAGTTACATTAGGTAGCTAATAAAGTTATAAATAATAAATTCTTAAAAGTACCAAAAATAAAATCATTACAAATGTAAGGTCAACCTTAAAACCATAAACTTAAAAAAAAACGAGAACAACACGACGAGGTCTCTACGTCAAAAGCCAACTCACGTCACAAATACTCGGGTCTATTTTGCACTGTATCTGTGACCACTAAAAGGGTCGATGGCGTGTGTAGGTACATTCCCTGGAACCTAAGCCATTTCCATATGAAATTGAAACGAAATGTGTTCTGTTCAACAGACGGACAAAGTTACGTACGACAGTGTACACGATCCCTTTAGTGGTTCTTGGCGTTCAAAGGGTTAAAAGCGCTTTTATGAGAAACTATAGGACCCTTCCTGCTACTCCCCTTACTTCTCGCCATTGGGGGTTGAATTTCTAAAAATCCTTTCTTAGTGCTCACTTACATCATGAAAGGAACCCCTGTACTAAATTTTTCGTATCACGGACATAAGGAAAAATGACAAAAAATCCGATTAAAATGATTAATAGGTATCTCGAAAACTAACGTATTTTTACTTAACCTAAAATGTGATATTCTGGTTGGTAATTAGAAGGCCTATCAGCCCTTAAAGGATTGACATCGGTTTCTGGGACACCCTGTATAAGTAGATGTATGATTTCTCAAACAAAGGCGCCTCCTAACTCGTATATTGACGCAATCGTGTAATGCAAAATATAAGAACGTTTTGAGGGTTGAAAACACGACGTGTTGAAATTTATGTTTTAATAGCAATAAAAATGCCTTATCTTTTATTTTCGAAGGGAACAGCCGTAATTGACCATTCAGGCAACAATAACAACTTGATTTAACCCTTAATCAAACGGGACAATTTTAAAAAGATAAAGGAATAGAAACTTTATTAAGACACAAACGAAAGACAGAAAAATAAATGAAAACTATAATATTAAGTGGGAAATAGTTTCCCAACATTTGATTAATTTTCATATCGAATTTGCCACATAATTAGCTCTCTATTATACCTAGAGAGTATACCGAGCCGGCGCGGCGGTAGTTAATTATTCCGTCGATCAACATGCATGCATGCATTGTAAATCTATATTATATAAAAGGCAAACCTGACTCTCTGACTTATATATCAACGCACAGCCGAAACTACTGTATCTAGAACAGTGATTCCCAAAGTGGTCTAGGTGGACCCCCAGGGGTCCACGGGAGACTCGACCGGGATCTACGTTGGGCGTGACAAAAATTAGGGGTCCACAATCGTAAGTGGGGGTGCATGAAAATTAATTTGGTTTCGATAGTGAAGAACTAAAATGTTGGCTTGATTTATCAGATAGGAAAATAATATTTTAAAAAGCTCAGCGACTGTTACTTATAAAAACTTACATTATTCCATATGCAGTATAACGCGTTTAATACGACTTGTGGTGTATGTGCTTGCAATCTTGCATGAACGGTTCTTGTGCTTTGAGTCATTGTACTTAGATTTCAAAAAACTAAAGTTGGATGGAGTCACTTTTTCGATTGGCCAACTTTTTTTGACATCCACTCACAGTATAATCAATTAAAATTTAATTGAAAATTTGTTTCGGCAACTTTATTACTAAATAATTAACCCTATTAAGCAATCAATTCTAACTAACTTTTTCGAAAACTGTTAATTCGTCGTTGAAACTCAGCCACAACGCAAGTTTCCATCGATAGATCTAATCTTCACTTATTTTTTTTCGAGTTTTAGAAATTGGTAGTAATGTAGCTGCAGGGGGTCCACCGGATCCAGCAAAATTTTGAAAGTAGTCTATGCAACAGAAGAGTTTGGGAACCTCTGATCTAGAAACTTGAAATTTGGTACAGGAGTTCCTTTCATGATTTAAGTGATCGCTAAGGGGTTCAAATAGGCGGAAGAGAGAGAAACTTATTCTACGCGTACGAAGTCGCAGGCGTCCTCTAGTTCTATATATACAATAGATATAAGTAGGGAAATTGACATCAGTTCAAAATTATTTTGCACCTTCAACAAAATTAAACTCGTACTTATTGAACCAATAAAAAAAAAAGGTATATGGGATAGGCATCGCTTGAGTCCTAGTAAAGGTCATACGGTATATAATAGTAATTTCAGACAAAAACGATGATTTAGTTATGAGCTCGGGTAAAGTCTGGACTGTATAAATGACGTGCAGTGGTCATAACAGAAAAACTTTTGAACGTTTACTCCGCTCCGCGCCGTGTAAAATACATGTTGCGGTGATTATAAAGGACCTCTAATCATTTTTTTTCTTGCCCAGCTACGATTGCACGAATACTCCTTGCTGTACGGTTCTTACCGTTAGTGGTTACGGGGAGAAACTCCTCGGCATCGAAGTCATACTCGTCATGCATGCACGATTGGTCCAGCTCTGAGGAACACAAGACCGCTCATCAAACTTAAGAAAGATTAGTCTTTTTACCCGACTCCGGCGAAGGATACCGCGGTATACCGTGTCAAACAATGTCAGCCAAGTCAAGGGGCACCGTTTTTATCTTAAACCGACTTCGGTTCATGCTAGTTTTCTGTAACACCCGTACATAAACCAGAAATGACTAGTTGTACATAAAAACTTTTCCCTTAAAAATTTAAATTTAAATTTTTTTTTTAAATTTTAATCTGTTTATTTCCTTTGATTACATTACATTATTATAAACTTAACTACAAATCTTAAATATTAAAGATTTTATGAGTTAATGAGTCTTAACTACTTAATAATTATCTATTGTTATTGTTATTACAATTATACATAGGTTAATACGCAATATATGGTTATGATTATGAATTATGATTGATGGATATTTTTACAATTGTACTTGCCTAACATGTGTCGCTTAACAATATATTTGACTTGGCCTGCAGTTTGACCTTCGATTGAGCATGATAAGTCATCAGGCAATCGATTTAAGGTACTTGGGAGAAGACACTTCCACACTCTTTGTCCATATTCGTTGTTGCTCTTTGCAACCTCAAATTTCGAAATATTTTGCAGGCTACGTAAGTGTGTGGATCGTGTTTTTTTCTTTAGGTCCTTAATGTTGTTGCTATACTGTGTCACAATTGATATATCTATTTTGTCGTATACTGTTAAAACTTTACAATAGTTGAATCACTCTATTGCTGAAAACCGCATTAAAATCCGTCGTGTAGTTTGAAAGATGGTACATACAGAGGCAAAGACGGCTTAAGCGGTTTTGTTTTATACGATGTAAAGAAGATGCAGAAGATGCAAGTTTATGTAACCAAGTTTAAAAATAGTATAAACCATCCGTCTAAAATTTGGACCGAAGAGTTGACGTCACGTCACAATCAAGTACGGCTTAACACAACCAACTGACGGGATAGACTGATCAGAGGGACTATTGCTTAACGCACTCGCAATCGCAATCGACTTCCAAGTGGAACAATTGTTTTCACAAGATGCCATTTTCAAAATGAAAACGATTGGGAGTGCGTTAGGCAATAGCCCCTCTGCTTAATCCACATTATACAGCATTTGGGTACCTCTGTAATACACGCACTCATCGCAGCATCGGCACTGCGAGTGGTCGGACGGTATAAACATTGTTCGCCATTTCCCGTATTTGTCGTCGCAGTAGGTGGTGTACTCCGCTGATAGCACCTTTCGCTCGCTGGACAAAAAGAGTAAGTTACTGCGAAATGCTAAATTTTAGTGTAACAAGTTCGTGCGCGATCGTCCTGCAGGGAGGGAGGCGCGGGGTGACTGCTTTATATTTCCCGTAGAATTGCCTTATTGGTTAGAGCTGGTTGGGATGCAACTTTTATAGAGCAATAAAAATCCATCTAATCATGATGTCATACCATCTTTGTGCATTGTCCCGGGAGCCTGGTAGCTGTTCATCGGTGGGGGCGGGTTATAATAATAAAACGGTAAAAACCTTATACTTTTACTGTCAACATTGCTTTCATGACGTTAGATATGAAGGTAGGTTCTACGAATTCGCTCTAAAGCAGCGGAGCGGTGAACGAGATAAAAATTAATCCGCTGCTCCAGTGAATAATCACAAACGTTTTCATTTTGAAATTATATATTTGTTTATTTTTAAGAAAACAAATCGATAAAATGTGATGACTAGACCCCGTTATCAATTGCTCAGTTTGGGGGCAAACGTCACAATAGGGTAGTCTGGGGACTAAATGGAACTTATCTGTTTAACTTTACCCACTTGTGATGAAATTTGGATTTAACATTAAATACTTTTAGAAGTAAATTGTAAACAGCAGCGAGAGGAGGGGAATCCTGTTCCACCGTGATACAGTTTTTACTAGTACGGGGAACAGAGGACGCTTACTCACTGTATTAAACTACCCACTTGCTACAAGAAATTTTGTAAGTACCTATTTTGTAAGCAGTTATGACCTATATAGGTCTAGCCTTCATATGAAGGCTGAATAAAGTTATTATTATTATTATTGTAACGTTTGCCCCCAAACTGAGCAATATTTTTTTTTTTTTTTTTTTTTTCATTTATTTTCCTGATAAAGTACACTTTTTTACAAAAATACTCTTCGCCAAACTGCGATAACAGTTTGTTGGCGAATTTTAAAAGCACTCTGTATATTTACTGTGTACCTACTTAAATTAGCTTAAAAAACAAAAATGTTAACCTAAAATCCATGCCTAGGTTCCTTTCTCAGACTAGGCAGACAGATGCAAGCAATTAATTTTCTTACATTCGCCTGCCTCCTCCGAGGAAGGCATCTATTAAACACATTTTAACCTTATATTTAAACATATTCTTACTTGTGCAATCACTCTTAAGGAGAAGTTGGTTGGAGATGCGCGGTATAAGGAACTTCCTAGTTCTCTGTCCATAATAGTTGTTTGACTTCGGTTCTACATTATTTTTTGCGCGTCGTCACTCTAAAGCTAGGTTGATATGATTTACATATTTTAAATTTTTGGCTCTTATACTGGTCTATTGCTAACATATATTTAAATTTTTCATGTACAGGTAATATTTTTAAGTTTTTAAACAGAATATTATAGTCACCTTTACATTTTTCTTTTCATTTTTTACCTACTAACAATTTAATAACTCTTAATTGGAGACTGAAGATTCTATCCAAATATGTTTGGAAGGTGCCACCGTATGCAACAAGTCCATAGCGCAGCACCGAATCAGCTAAAGCGTGGTACAAAGTGCGCAAAGTCGATTTATTTACTATGTGTTTTAGGTGGTTTAGTTTACATAGTATGGCTCTGAGCTTGTTGCACACACTGTCAACGTGTGGTTTCCAGTTAAACTTATGGTCTATAATGAGCCCTAAATACTTATAGGTTTCTACTAACTCTATGAGGGAACAGTAACAGTTAACCAAGCCATTATGAAGACATTCGTAGGTGTGTCCTATGATTTCGACATTTAGTTGGGGTTTTTTTAAATGTGGAGAGTGTATCAGCATACATTTTGTCTTAGATGCATTAAGAATTATGCCATTGTCATGGGACCACCTTAGAATGTTATTGAAGTCTGCTTGTAGTTTTTGTTGTAAGATGTGTATGTCCCTGTCGGCGTAGACCAGGCACGTGTCGTCCACGTACACATACGTGGAGCAGTGCTCAGCGACGCTGCCAACGCTGTTCACGTGCATGATGTACCCCACAGGGCCTTACACAGAGCCAGTAGGTACCCCATAAACAATGTCCGATTCCTCCCCTGTTTCCCCATTTATCATTGTACGGAGTGTTCGATTTTTTAAATAACTACTGAACCATTGACTCATCGGGCCACGGATCCCACACTCGTGCATTGCTCTAAGTAGCAACCCGTGGTCCAGTGTGTCAAAGGCTTTTTTGAAGTCTATAAATAAAGCAGCCACATACTTCTTACTATCTAACTTATCATTAATATCATCAGTGAATTTAACTAAAGCAGTTGATGTAATTGATAACGGGGTCTAGTGATGATTCAATATATTCCTATTTTAGAATCAGCTCATAGTGTAGTTGGCTGTGGAGGTGTGCGAAGTGTCTGTACCTGCAAGAATCCTGAAAGAGTTCACATTCTGACACGTTGGTGAAGTGGGCACATTGCGGGCATATCTGGAAATCTAGGAGACACAATACATCAATAACAATTTTGCAGTGCATTTTTGCAGTTTGACGTAGCACTTAAACTAGTCGTGTTATACATTTCCTGGCGTGACACGACTAATGCCATGAAAACCTAACAAATTAACAATCAAATTCCTGGACTGTACCTAATCTTAAACTAGGCTTCCTTGAACTTTGGATGGAAAGACACCAACTTACTTAAATGCTTATACTATAATGTAAAATAACAATGATGAAAGTTTTTAGAGAGACAAAATTACGATCCCTCCTTACAAAGCTGGTAATTCTTAGGCTGTCGTTCCACTGAGGCTGAGGCGCAAATATAAACCAATAAAAAGCACATGCGATCACGTCGAGCGCGTCTTGTTCATGTTAGTTAAAACTTTAGATTCTATTGGTTAATATTGACACAGCTCCGCTCCGCTCGTCGGCCGGTATGACACCTTCATACTACATTTTCCTACTCGACGGCTGTATGATTTGATTGTCTTACCAATCCTATTTCTACAGATAGGGCGAACAGTCCGAAAGCTCGGTATCCGCACGACTGGCTCCTCAAATCTCGAGTCTTCGGCGCACCGCGTCTGCTCGATCTGATCCTCGAACTTCTTCACGAGGGACAGGATCTCAGTCTCGCGCCAGTACTCGCTCGTGTCGCTGTCGTTGCTCACAAGCAGTTTGAAGGGAAGGAACTGAAAGGTTTTTTTGGCATGAAAAAGGCAAGCATGATTGTAAGTGGGACCTGAGACCCACTGACATTTGTAATCTCAAAACTAATGCCATCCACGTTACGGTCCACCGGAGAGGTTACTTGTGCAGGTGAGGCCAGACACGGCACACACGCACAAGTTCACCGTACGGTGTCACTCGAGAGAATTTGTAACCGTTACGTGTATGGCCGGCGTAATGCGTTGCCAACACTGATGGCCGCTGTACACATAGGGCTAACACGTTGTGAGGGTATTGGGCCAACGTGTACAGGTCTACTGGGCTACACTATTGGCTTGTTTGTAGTTAAATTTCAATATACATAATCACGCCTCTTTCCCGGTAGGGGTAGGCGACACCACTTCCTTCCACTTGCTACGAGACAGACAGACAGATAGACAAACTTCCCTCGCTTCCTCCACACTCATACATAACATAAGTCTCTTCATACACGTGCGTCGGTTTAAGTTACTCCTGACCTTTTCTTAATACCTACTTCCCCGATGTGATCGTGGAACATTCGCTCTTGCCTCATATACTTATCTGTCTATATATTTTACCTGTTAAAAGTTATCTAACTGCAACCCAAATATGGGGCTGACGGAGATTCGCCCTACCTCAACCCTACCTTCAATTTATGATTATTTTTTTGTTCTTCAGGGGCCTCTGGAGCATCTTCCTGTGGGAGCGTTGGGATCTTTCCAACTGCGTGGTTGATGGACCCCGCAAACAGGGCGAGTAGAAAAAGAATTGATTTTATTTCCATTATGCTATTTTTAAAGTTTATTTTGTAAAATTATACGAAATCCGGTGACAGAGGAATGTCATTTTGACTATTCTTCTTCTTTTTTACTAAACGGTGGTTTATTAAGGTGAAACCACACTCGTCATTAAAACGCAACACGCCGCAATGCGTCGACACGTGGAACGTATCGTAAGACTAGCGTTAGTTAGACTGAAATAGGCGGAATTTTAACAAGTTGACAATGTCATCTCATTACGAGCAGCGTCCTCATTTTGTTGAACAGTATTTTGTAAATTCTGTTTAGTTCCTTATTTAACTTAGTTCTACAATGGTTCTACATAAATATACTAGAAGTTGGGTATCTATCGCCGCCGTCGCCCGGTCGTGAGGCCGTAACGCCATAAATATAAATATTTATACCATGGTAACGCTGACGGATCAAGTTATGAACAGAGGCCACGTGATTTCCCCCTTAACTCCATAAAACCAAGGCCGATCCACCACTTAACCACTCTCCCACGAATTTCATATAATTCGGATTAACAATACTTAGAGCTTGTTCCCACTATGTCGTGTGTCGTTCCGGATATTAATCGATCGTTCCAGTGGCAGAACGTTTTATATGAAGCTATTCACACTCGTCCGACAACGAGTTTGTGTCGGATCCGACAAAAAATATCGTTTGTTTTGTCAGCCCTCCCGTTCGGAAAAAAATCGTATCGGGTCTCGCTCGCCTGTGACTAAGTATGACGCTGTTCACGCTGGTCGGATTTCGGGGCCGACCCCGCCCCGCCCGCACCCCTTGTTCCGCCCGAAATATACTGGCGCCATTTTCGATCGTGGCGTGAACACAGGCGCCGACACCCAATTAAAATCGGAATCCGACATCCGACAAAGTGGGAACAGCGGCGCCGACACCCGAGACATAGTGGGAACGAGCTCTTAAGTATTGACGAACAAAAACATACAAACATACGAATGCCATCTGTTTACTTTTAGACCTCACTTGTTCAGTCAACTAGTAGCGCTCTCTCCAATACACGAGATTTCACAATTTCCCCCCTACTATGTAACCTTTTAACTTATCCCCTTACATTCGAACTACTAAAAATTGTATTCACCTTTATTAAGCTAATGGGGAGTTTCAAAAAAATAGTAATAGCGTTTTCTTCAAATTCGGAAAAAAAATTGCACGTGGGTTGGGATCATCATTCTGAACCAGTAAGAATAGTACTCCCGACATGCCCCCTAAATGATGTATGGAATCCGTTTTGTTATCAAAATCCTGCACGTTTTTTGGTAACAATCCCCTTAGCTAGACCACACTCTCGTCGAGGTTGGGCGAGGCAGGCCTGCCATCCTTCACAAATACGTAATAAAACTCAAAAAGATCAAATCAACATTACTAAATCTTACTCGAACAAACATGCAAAATTACGAACATACGACCACCCCTCAAGTTCAATCAAAAACGGAAAACTTGCAAAAAAAACTATTTTTTACCAAAAAAAACATAGTTTTGGTTAACAGGCTGGATTAAAAAATAAAACTCGCATCGAATTCCCATCATTTATTGAAGGTGTAAAATACATACAAAAGAGCACCTAACTGAAACTACAAAAATTCTTCGTGCCGGCATACATAGGCATCCATACCACAAAAAACACAATCTATCCTTTAACCACTACTGTCTGCGTAGGTCCTATTGGAAGGTCCAACAAGATGAATAAAATTTTCTATGAAACTTTTCAGTTGTGCGCAGGGATTGTAACCGGTTACAAATAAACCGGTATTTATTTAGGTTAAACCGGTTAATAATTTAGGTTACGTTCGAACGAAATGATTTGGGAACGTTATTTCGAAGCGCTCCCTAACCGGTTACTCTGTGTTTCGATACGGGATGAATGACCGCTGTCGCGCGTCGAGGCGCTGCTGGTGGCTGCGCTATCAATCTAATACCATAGCAAACCAATCCTGTCTCCTTAAACGAGCGGTCATTCACCCCCCACACGGAGGAACCGCTCTCTAACCGGTAAATTGATTTCGTTCCCTGTTTACGCTCCGACATAGAGATACCGGTTAGAGCGATGTTCTTGCGAGCGTAACCTTTATTATGGGTTAGGCTCTCAAAGTGCGGCTCTAACCGGTACGGAAAATAAACCGGTTTTCAATCCCTGGTTGTGCGACGAAAATTAGCCAATAGAATTCCAAGAATACTTTTCGTCGCACAACGGAACTTTTTTCGCCTTCGTTGTTTGTTTGGTTAACTACGCTTAACTATCGTCTAACTTTTTAGTCCTCACCCAAACATCGTATTCGTGTAAAAGTCAAAATAAACAGAACCGGTCGCCTTTAGACAGTATGCGAGATCGTTATCGTTATAGAAAATGTGTTGCATTGAAGTAAGCTGCCAGATGGTCGTGTCAAACGCTTATGTCAGTTCCATACACTGAGTTTCCGAAAATTGTTCGCGATGGCGATAAACATCTTGTCGTACTTCTTTAAATTTGTAGAGCTCTAAAATGATTACTAGTGGTATACAGTACCTGGTCGTTGTCCTACAGCGCTCTTCGGTGGAAAAGCCACGCTAGGTGTTAAACATTTATATTTGTAAATACTAAATCAATTATTTTCCATAATAAATGGGCTTTATTTTCTCAAACTTGTATTTCTACGGTTTTTAATAGCAGATCTATCCGTCGCTATTGGCAGTGTGTGGGCTTTATTTTAAGTAAGAACGAACATACGCGTTTTGTGAAAGTCAGGGAAACGCCTATATGCGTTGCCGGCAGTAATTGACAATAGGATTTATTGAAGAGGTGTTCTATTAAATAATATACTTATAGAGGTTTGTTTTAAAAGCATAATTTTATTTTTCTATTATTATTATTTAGGTATTAAGATTATTTTTTTGCATTACCAGTGTTTGCTACGCCCGGTTTGGTCTAGTGGTCGGAATGACCTAATTTTTTGTTTGTAACCGCGTTTTATTTTAAGTCTAGCACTAGCAGTGACGTGGAAAAGACCACGTGGAGTTTGGGCTCTTTAGCCATTAGCAGAATTCGCTAGACTGTTTATTTTCTCAGTATAATGAGCCAAAAAAAATAATTATGCTCTTTAGACAAATGTCTTTAAGCATGATATTTTTAAAAACACCTTTTAAAATAATTCATTTGTCATTTGCATTAAGGCGATTGCTGAGAAATTTCTTAAATTAGTAACAAAATGTCACAACTTAGAATTCAAGTTCAGTAAATTAGGGAATTTTAAATTTGTGTTTAAAAATATACTCATTTACAGCAATTTGCTTACTTCGCAAGTTCTTAAATTGCCTATAGCCGGTTTTTTACATAACTAAGATCAAAAGAACTTCTCAATGCACAAAGACAGGCCCCAGTAAGTATTTATTATCAATGGCGTAACACACGTTGGCAAAAATAATAAATTCAAAAAGTCAAAAAACCCGACTGCCTAAAAAAACCGTGTACTATGTGACCTCACAACAATATCAAGTACTTTAAATCGTTATTTAATACTAAATAATTATTCAAAATGGAAAATTATGAAAGAAACCTAAAGATGTTTTTTAAATGCCTATTCAATGACACTTGTCATAATTTCTCGACTTTATTATCTTTTTTACGATGTGGCGTCTGGTTGCCGCCATATTGAATTTTGATTACTGTCAAATCTGTAGTGATACAAGTATAAGAAAAATCGATTGACAATGAATCATCAAAATCGGCCCACGCGTTTAGATTCTGGAGCGCCACAAAGGAAAAAACATGCATATATGAATAGGCTGATAAACACATTAGTCTTCTTATTGCGTCGCGCAGTCGGGTAAAAATATAGGCGCTTTCCAGTGCAAGATTGGCAATATGATCCAATTTTAACTAAAAAACTGCTGGTAGTGTGTTAGAAGCCGGTGGCTACGTGGTGACAGGTGGAACTTCAATATTCTCATAGCAGTTCTGCCTATCACCACGTGAAACTCTTTTTAACCAAGCGCTTTAAACGTGGTGAGGTGTATTTTGAAAACTTTATAACTCAGTACCTACAAGTTTCAACAGTTTAACCCTTATCCAAGCATTGATCAGTGTAGCCCCCGTCGTCTTAAACACTGAACAGTGTAAGGTCACATGATCAACATTTTAATTCGATTTCGACATGTAAAATAAGTCGAATAGAGTCTAAAATGTTTTATTTAATAAACAATGAACCATAGACATTCATCATTTGTTGAATGAAACGTATAAATTTTACGTTTGACGCGCCATTTTACGCCAGACTACGGGTGAAAGTGTGAGACCCCGTCCTACATACAAAGGATTAAAGACATTTGGTGTGATTATTATTAAACCCGGGCTTAATAATTCAATTTGAGGTATTGTTGGCAGTGTAGATTATTAATATGACTTATTTAAAAAGCTACTCCTCTAAGACACCAGTGCCTACCAGCGGGAATTCTTGGCGCTACTCCATTTTATAAAAAAGGTACATTATGGTAAACTTTTTACATGGTGTTGAGTGCCTTTATGGCGTTATGGCCTAGGGCGAACATTATTTATGTAATGAGAATGAAGAGAATCGCTGATTCAAGTTTTGTTTCGAAATACCTACTGGAAAGTGATTCTTTAAACCATTCACTTCACAGCTCGACAGATGAAATATTAATCTGCGAAATGTCCCGTCAGAGCGTACAGTCAAGGTACCAATATGTAGGTATACACCATAAGTCTAAAAAATATGTACACAGACAATAAGGTCTATGTGTACATATTTTAGCAACTAGGCAGATATTTATTTTTAACATTGTTTATACTATCAGAACAATGGAACCCTGACCCACCATAAAACTGCGTCACAGTATGTCAATTTTAAAAACATTCATAAGATATAACAAAAGTGAGGTGTAACAACGTATACTTCAATTTGTTTAATTAGTATAACATTCATCATATATAATATCGTATGATATAATATTCATTTGGATTCAACATTTACTATAACATACATAAGATACATTTTTATAATACATAACAGCACGCGAATTAATGATCATTAGGTACCTACCTACATAAGACCCGTGTTACCCGTGTGGTTGCCGGGTTAGAATAGTGCCACTCTATGTCTTCCCGTTGATGTCGTAAGAGACGACTAAGGGAATAAAGGCTGTGTGTGTTAGGCGATGGGCTTGCAACCTGTCACTAATACACTGGTAAATATCTTAGCGTGATTGTGCAAAATGTAGTTACAGAGTTGTCAACAGGTTTTTGGAGTGGTTGGTAATTCTGTAGCTCTGCCTACCCCACTCTGGGAATAAAGGCGAGAACTTTTGTAGGTACTTGGGATATAAAACAAACCAGATGTAATATAAATTTTGAAGCCTGTGATGCATTTAGACTTCCCCTCTGACCTCTTTTAGGTCACTACCGCCCCATTAGGTTAGGTTAGGTTAGAATTGAGACCGTAACAGCGCGCGAGCCGACCGAGCTCAGCGACCGAGCCGTGGCAGCGGCCAGCGAAGTGCCTGAATCGACTTTATTATTTTACCGTTATGTTGTTCGTTGTTATATAAAATGTATGTTATGGGTTTTGATTATATTTCATCAATATGCGAAAAGTTATTAAGTATGTCCGAAGTTCATTATATATTATGAGATTATATATTTTATCGTTATACTAACGTTTCGTTCATTATACTAACTGAATGTTATATGAAATGAAATTATACGAAGTGGGTTTATATATTATCTGTAATAGATATTTTGTTTTTATATGTTTATGGTTAGGTACCCGTCTAAAAGGTTAATGAAGTGCTTTTTTGTATTTTTCACTTCATTTCTCTATGATCCACATACGCACCATTTGTAAGGCGTATGATGTAGTAAAGATTTACTGTCATAAGGACCAAATGGAAAATCGTCCACTTAAAATGACCATTTGGAAGTTGGATCAAACGTATCGATCGATAATAGTATCCAAATAGAATTTAGTCAAAATGTTATTGTACTGAAAATATTTGTCACCAAATTTATTTTCGTTGTAAATTAATTAAGTCCGATTGGAATTTTGTCCAATATAAATTAAGAGCAAAATTAAATACGGACAAAGTGTAGCCTAATATGAAATAATACCACATAAATATAATATAAATTGTACATAATTCACGGGGCCTAATATGGCTGCGTTTATCGCGTGATAAATTTTGGATAAGGCATCCGTCACCTTCTGACAGGTAAATAAGTACACGTGTCAAAAAGTGACGGATGCTTTATCCACAGTTGACACACGATATAGACGCAGGTAGGACGTATTTTCAATCGGTAATACTTCTGAGTGTAGGTACGTAAATACAAAAACTCATTTTTTTCGACCTATATCATGTTGGAAAATGTTATCGGGACTTGATTCCATTTTAGACGTTATTCAGGATGGACAATTTTCCTTTTTTGTGGTGTTTTAGAATAGAATAGAAAATATTTATTCAACGCACACATAAGAAAAAAACAATATAAAAGAAAATAAAGTAAAAATGAAGACATTACGTTGAATAGGACCTCTCTCAGCATTGTGCTGCAGTGGAACTGCGGCGCTGATTTTCAGAGGGACCCTGACTTAAAAAACCAACAAAAAAATTTCAATTGACATTTTTCTGAATTGTCACTTAATTTCAAGTTGTCGATTTTCCATTTGTACCTACTTGTTTAATGACAGTAAATCGTATTTAAACTTTAAACTGTCGCAATTGTTATATTTATTTAATCAATATCTTCTCATACAGAAAAGAAAACTTATGCTTATTCAAAATTCTATTTCAACTAGTTTTTTTTTTACATTGCGACAGTTTTATGTTTTGCAATGAATATTGACACTACCTATTTTCACCCCCCGGGATTTATTCGGGATCAAAAGTAGCTCGTAGACGAATGCGCAATCAGAACCTGCGGCCCTCACGAGCAACGGCGTGGAGGGAGAATCGCTGGGTTTTTAATAGGTATACCTACCACTGTCGGTTCGTGAGTACCTAAACAAAAACCTTGCCCCCCCCCCCCCCTGGGCCCATGTGGAATCCGTAAAACCACCACAGATCACCGAAAAAAAGCTACCTTCATTCCAAAATTTTATCCAAAGTCCTCCCGCCGTTTTAGCGTGAAGGTGTAATAATCATACACGCATTTATAATATTAATGTGATTAGGTAGTGACAATCAAATTTTGTTATAGTTTTAATACCTAAAGTGTCGTAAAAACTACAATACGGTAAAAATATTGCTCACTATTACAATTTCATAAGATTTTGAGTGCGTTTACATTAGGAAATAGTCCTAGTATCATTATGACTAGAAATTATCACTAATGGGCTGACGACGGATGCAATATGGTGACGATAGCACAAGATGGACAGGACTTATTAAATATCGAGTGCTATTTGTGTGCAGTTTTTGTTATAAATCAGTACATCTTTACGAGTATCTTTACATAGTATAAAATGAAGTCGCTTCCGCTGTCTGTTCGCTTATATCTTTTTAATTTCTCAAAGGATTTCAATGCATTTTTAGCAATTAGATAGAGTGATTCAAGAGGAAGGTTTATTTGTATAATATATTATGGTTTATGTACAGGTATTATAGAAAACTCACATAAACCGAAGCGAAGCGAGAGTCGGTAGTATTTTGTATATTAAGAAAGTAATGAAGTATAACTTTATGAATACCTTACGTCTGTAAATGTGGAGAGGTCATTTGCATTCGTCGTCCGCCGATTAATTATCAAATACAATTAATGACTAAACATCAATAGTACATTATTGCATAGGGCCGGAAAGTAGGGCATTGCCTGACGGGGTGGTTAGCGGGCAGAGCCTTGGCGAGGCCTGCAAACTCCGAGTCAGGCAGGCCGTTTCCGCCGTGGCATATACTTATAATGCTTTTCTCAAACAATGCGAGGGAATGATACCATTACATAATTATAAGTATTTGTAAAAAGCTTTTGAAAAATTCGGAGAGAATATTTTATTGAAAAACTACGATTATTACGACACCGCGATACAAGTCGGGTATGCGGAAGTTTTTTCATGGTCCTTTCGATTTTCTATGCAATAAACAGCACTTTTCAATAAAATATTGTAGCGGACAGAAATGGGTTTGCATACGATTATTTTACTTCAAGAAAAAAAATGAGGAAAGAAAAGCCGTCCTTCCGAGCATGTTTGAGAAAAGTAAATATCATGAGTTGAAGTATAATGTTACAATACAAATTTAACTATTACATGGTAAGTGTCTTTAAAGAATACCAGAAGTAAATTCAAGTGACTACTTATAAAGTACGCACGAAAATGGGTTCAGTTTAAGAGGACTGTTTAGTATTTTGCCCTGGTCAGCAAAATATCTCAGTTGTAAAATGACTGAGTAAGCAAAATGACTTGTTTGTTTAGTGGCATGCTTAGAAAATGGTCTTAGTTTTATAAAGACTTACTTAAGTCGTAATGACGTTAAGACGTTTTACAGCCAAGCCCGCCTACTTTGGAATTTCGCAATGCGGGCGTTTTGCACAGACAATATACACCTAAGACGTTTTGGTTACGAAGGCAAAATGCAACTAAGTCCTGCTGAACCAAACCCAAGAAAATTCACATTATCAGACGTTTCATCAAATCGTTCCCTTGCTTAATAAAACTGTTACATCTAACCCTGAGTTAAGCCGCGAACGCTACAGCCACCCAAGACTGCGACTACAAAATAAATGCGACATAAAGAAAATTACAACATCCCTTTGAAATACTTCGATGGAAAGTGAGTTCAACAATAAAATCCAAACATAAATCGCTCAAAAATTGAGATTCCTAAGTTACCCCCAGTCACTTACCTACCGTATACTCGTGCGGAGATCCATCAGGGCGCTGGCCGTGATGACGCCATGCCTCTGGTTCAGACTTTTCCCCAAGTACCCCCCGTAGTCCACGTCGCCTCCTATAGTGACAGTTGAGAAGGAGGTGGAATTCCTTCTATTAGCTACAATAAGCTTCTTGCCGCCACTCAAGACACCAGTTTCTGAAGGACTCTGGCGTGTAACTGGTTGGAAATAGTCGCCGTGGCAGTTGGAAGTGCTCTCTATCCAACCGCAGTGGTTGTCGAACAGCTTCGTAGCTCTTATGGGTTTGGACATGGCTTGTTCCGAACGGTATTCCTTGACCGGGCGCTCGACGTGCTTCGGCTTGGGCCTCGGCTTCTGGTCCGCCGACACGCTGTGCTTGAGAGTCGACTTGTTTTGGTAGCTCTTGGACAGCTCCGACGTGTCGTGAAAACTCTTGGTGGTTTTCATGGATGATGACTGAGGATGGGTTTTGCTGCTGTTATAAGATAATAATACCTTATTAACGACACCGAATACTTTATCATTATTAGATTTGTTATTTTCTTTAGGGATTTGAATATAATTATTCCATATTCGACACTTATTTTCATACACCTACTTAATTTTAACAATTGAACATAAACTATTATGTATATAAAAAAGAAGCTGACTGCCTGACTGATCGATCAACGCACAGCCGGGACCACTGCATCTAGGGATTTGAAATTAGGAGGGAATATTCCTTGCATATCCTAGGGGTGCACTAAGAAGGTATTTTCAGAAATTCATTTCCTAAGGGGTTAAAATAGGGGGAGTAACGGGAAACTATTTTCACGCGTACAAAGTCGCGGGCATCCTCTAGTAAATAATAAATAAGCTTAGTAATAGGGCCCCGCCAATTAGTTGCCCCCTTCTTGTAATTATGATTGGGCCAGGGCCCTTTGGGTACGGGACCCTGAAACAAAAACAGAAACTCTTCTCCGAGTTCTAGGCAGGTGCCAGGCCATAACGAGCCAGTGCATTCGGCAATGGCACCTAGACGGGTGGCGGTCTGGTCGCATAACAACTATTGTCATAATATCGAATGTCATAACACTTTACGCATAAAGTTGATGCTCGCAATTTTTTTTTGGCATAAATTATACTAGGCATAATTGTTCCCTGTCATAATTATACGGAGTCATAATTGGTTTAACCATAATGTAGAATGTCATACATTTATTTAGTCATAATATGATAAAACCGACTCAGATCGCGGATAGGTTAGGGTTATTTTTTTTTATAAAAGAGCGGAAAAGCTTGTTATTAAATGAATATTACGTCATTACGTATAAAGTATGGTTATATGCGCATCAAATTTATGCGCGTTACACTTTATGTTCTTAAAAATTATGATTAAAAACTTTATGCGCATAAATGTATGACAATTTACAGTTATGCGCAATGATGAGTATGACGAATCCTTGTATGCCCATCAAAAATATGACTTTAAACTTTATGCAACCCGACCGTCCGCTCCGATGCCTCACCTAGCGTGCACCTTCCTCGGCTGCGCGGGCGCCACGTGCGTGGTCTTGGCCATGATGCTGTACAGCTTGTTCCGGTAGTCGTCCACCGACATCTGCTTGTCGTCCCGTAGCGGCAGCAGCACGTCCGACGGCAGCGTCGGCTCGTCGCGCTCGCGGTGGAATCTACAACGAGCTAATATTTCAACCAGAGGCCCTATACAACACGCGTGCCGAGATCGTTTTCGTTATCGAAAATGTGTACGATTGGCGTAAGCTGATGGTCGTGCCAAGCGCTTATGTCAGTTCCATACACTACAGTTTTAGTAAATCAGTTTCAGTTGAAGTATGGTTGGGGTGAAAGTGTGTGATAGGATGAGGAACAGTTTAATAAGAGAACGTTGCGGTTTAAAAGAAGATGTAGTCAAGGATTAATAAAGGAACGCTGAAGTGGTTTGGTCATGAGGAGCGAATGGATGAAGTGAGATTAACAAAACATATATGACGCAAGAGTAAATGAGAATGTTGGATGGAAGAGGAAAGCCAAGGCGAATCGAGCCAGGATCGACGATTTATTAAGAAAAAGCGAGGTCAGGAGTTCCCTAAATTGACGCACGAGTATAAAGCGACTAATATGAGCGTGGAGGAAGCGATAGAAGTTTGTCTAGATCGTAGCAAATGGAAGGCAGTGGTCTCAGCTTACCCCTATAGGAAACAGGCGTGATTATATGTATGTAAACCTAAAAGACTCCACTCACTTGGCAACATATTCGTGGTCCAACGCGCGCTCGGCGCTCAGTCGTTTGGCCGGGTTGAACAGGAGCAGTCTCTGCACCATCTCAGCCGCGTCCCTCGGCGCGCAGGCGAGCAGGTTGGTGAGTGTAGCCCCGCCACTACTTGCGGAAGCCTGCTCTCGGATCAAGGAGGAACCATATCCACTGCATACGGCTGTGATATCTACAAATGAAGCATTTATTTTTTGTTCTAACGAAACATCCAATGACAGTTGCAAAGCAACGTAAATGCTATCTTTACGGCCACATAAATTATCAGTAAATCTGTATACCTATGAGGTTATGTACTTATTCTGTGCTGACTAGTGGCACCGTCAGCCAAAGCCAGAAGCTCCTCGATATCGGATATTTTGCTAAATACTGGTGACCCTTAAGAACTCAAATATCTTAGGCTGGTTTTAGTGTAACGCGGACCGTCAGTACGGATCGCTCCGCACAGACCGATCTCATACAGGTAATGACGGTCGTCCGTGCGGACCGTCCGCATTACTCTAATACGCTCCCTAAGCTTAAGACTGCACCGAGCTAACGTCGATCGTCCAGTGGCGCCCTCATTACTATTATTGTGTTTTCAGATGATACGTTTTTGTAGCGCAAGTAAAAGCACAATTTTAACAAACTTTATAACAATTACCCTTTGAGTAGTCAGCTTAACGGGAAAAGGTCGCCACTTTTTTCCGTTAAGTTGATAACTCGAAGGTGAATTGTTATTAAACTATGTGATATACCCTATACGTTGTGTTTTCATTTGTAGTACAAAAACCTACTGACCAATTACAAGAAAATACTTCAGTTTATTAGAAAACACAATAACAGTAATGAGGGCGCCACTGTACATCCGGCTTACGCTCGGCGCAGTCTTAAAGCCTTAGATGGCCCAATTTTCATGAACGACGTGACGAGCTTATGTTTCAGAGCTGCGATATCATGACCACATGTTGAACTTACCCCTCTTTTTGTGTCGGGCGCTAGATTAAGGCTCGACGCGACCGAAGCCTGTCGTTGTCTGTGTGACTGTCAAGCCGGCGCTCGTTGTCCGTCTCTAGCTGAAGTATAATGTGGAGTATTACCGTCGGCCGAGGGCCGGGGCAGCGCGCCCATGATGCGCTCCACCTGGTTGACGGTGGAGGTGCCCGGGAACAGCGGCTTGCCGGTCAGCATCTCGCCCAGGATGCAGCCCAGCGACCACATGTCGATGCCTTTCGTGTAGCTGCAAACAAAAACACACAGGCCATTAATAAAAACAGCGTATGAAGAAGGAAAAAGGAAAATGACCAAGAAGAACTTACAAAGACCAACTAAAATAAAAAGTAAGCGTCGTGCCGTACCAGTGTGTTAAGGAGAAGGCTCGGAATAGGAAAGGATAGAAATTACTCCACCAACAAGAGAATAGCTCATAAAATGATGAAGATTTTGTATGTATTTCTTTATTGTACAGTCAACCAATTTGACTTCTAGGCCACTTTGGACTATGTTAAAGTGACGTTGTCAACCAAAACGTAAGAGACTTCCTATGATTTGGTTTACAACGTCACGTTGACAAAGTCCATAGTGGCCTAGGAATCAAATTGGTTGACTGTACAAGGATAAAAAAGAAATACAAAACACATGCAACATAAAAACAAGTACAAAGGCGAACTATCCCTAAAGGAATGATGTCATATATATATTTCGGTACCAACAATCTATGTACAGAGCTTCTAAAATGTAGTCTAACACTTCACTCGGTACGATACCTATTTCAGCTAATTTAATCTATATTGAGCACCATAATCGACCAATTACGCCAACGGATTTTTTCGCTGCGACTCCAACTATCAGTGAGCTGGTCTTCGTTTACATTTTACCTCGGCATCGGCATAATGATGTCCGAACCTAAAAGTTAAATTTTTGAGCACCAATAGAACGCTGTAGCATAAAGATAATAGATAATTCTGACGTAATTTATTTCTTTAGACTTGACGCTGTTATTTCTATAGGTGCTCAACAATTAAAGTTGTTGACTATACATAGAGAAAGGCATGGTCCTTTTGGAGATCGATGATGATGATCTCAGTGATTTCGGACATTATAAATGAATTGCATATTAATAACTAATAACCAAACATATTCATAGTTAATATTACATAACCTAGAATAAAAAATAACTAATTAATTGTTTTTTTAAATACATTTTGACTTCTACTTTTTGACCTGACCATGGCTTTTAAAAGGGATTGATTCCTTTTTCGGCACATTCCTTTTTGGACATATTCCATTTTCGGCATATTCTTGCTTCGGCACATTTTAGTAAATAAATTATACTATGAAATACTTGTGACTTTGCTTGCGTAATAAAATAAAATAATATTTTTTAGTAAAATATTAAATTTTAATCAATAAAAATAAAAGATAAAAATTAAACAGTACCTACACTGATTAGGTACTTATAATAATTGGGCAACTAACTTATCGTATCTTATCGTATCTAAATTCATATGCTTCATGGACCCGTCTTTTATAAAAGTTGGCAAAGCCTATTTAAACATTCCATTACATTTATTTTTGTATTTACAAAATCATCTACAACTGCCCGCTCCTGATAATTTTGTCCATATCTTGCATGCTATTTATGTCTTGAGAATAAAAATAAATATACCTAGGATTCATTTCAATTGTTGTATATATGATGATTTATGCTGAAAACGGAATGTGCCGAAACAAGAATATGCCGAAAACGGAATATGTTCAAAAAGGAATGTGCCGAAAAAGAAATCAATCTTAAAAGGTTGAAGAAGAAGATTTAAACGTTCTAGCAGATTTTTAGTTAACTTACTTTTTGCTAGCTATGAGTATCTCCGGGGCCCTGTACCAGCGGGTGGCGACGTAGTCAGTCAGGCAGGGGTCGGAGCCGTCCTCGCCGCCCGAGTACATGCTCGACACGGACCGCGCCAGCCCGAAATCAGCTAGTTTCACTCTATAATCACACGATTGTTATATGACTATGGTTTCTTTGCTGAAGGGCCACACAGGGATGCGACTAGGGAATGCAATTTAACCTGTTATTAGCAGTTTTTGCATGCAAATAACCGGTTATAACCGGTTACAACCGGTTATTTGCATTCCATAGATGCGACATCAGAACTCAGCACGTGCAGTAGGTAAATACTCTAACCTACCTAATTATTATTGCATGCATGTTACCTCTTTTTAAGTAAATAAGTTTGTAGTGTTAACGTATAATTAGTTGTGCAATTAACTCTATTTTAAAGTAATACACTATCAAACTTGTATTGTAACAATTGTTGGTGAACCATAAATAAAATAAATAAAGAAGCCGCACTGAGAACGCGCGCGAAAAAATTAACTAGCCTATTTTCACTCTCGTTAGATCTTAAATCTTAAAGGAAAATCTTTGACCAGAAATAATTTTACAGGGAAATACTTTCAACCTAAATAACGTCTAAGAATATTTGAACATAAAAAAAATTGTATTCTAATCATACATCTACGCTTAACGAAAATACGGCACATCGGGAATTTATTCATGTCCAGCGGGCCTAGAGGGCTGCGTCTATATCGCGTGTCAACTGTGGATAAAGCATCCGTCACTTTTTGACACGTGTACCTATTTACCTGTCAAAAGGTGACGGATCCTTTATCCAAAATGTATCACGCGATAAATGCAGCCATATTACTTCTTCTCCGCAATGATGGTCTTGTCGGTCTTGGTAGATTCACTCTATATTACCGACGTGTAAAAGAGCCCTCATGTGGCCTATTTACTGAATAAATATTTTGAATTTTGAATTTTTGACTTATAGGAAACATTTTATCCCGGTAAATTGAAAAGTTTTTTCGCGGACGAAATCGAAACTACCTACATACGCTACTTATAGTTGATGTGCTAAAGGTTGACTGATATGGCCATTTATCATCCCGCGCGTTCAACCCACGATGTGTCTGACTTACTTTGTATACAGAAAAGCTCATTAATTTGGCTATAAAAACTTACCTACAAGCGCTATCAATAAGCACATTACTAGGTTTCTGGTCCCTATGTATCACGTTCCCCGAGTGTATATACTTGGTGGCCTTCAGCATCTGGTACATGATGTACCGCTTGTGTATGTCCTTGAGGATGTTGCCGCGCTTGATCACGTTGTGCAGGTCCGTCTCCATGTATTCGAAGCCGAGGTAGATGTCGCGGTTGTTTGATGCTCTGGACACAGAGTATAAATATAGATAAAAACAAAAAAAAATAACGCAAAAAAAATTGGTAGGTAATATAATAAGGTTAGTCCAAATAAAGTCTGCTTTTGGTAAAAAATAAGTTATCTTTCGCGTTTATGAAGGAGGGTTTTGGATTTTTAAAAACATATATTTTATTTTATACTTTGTAGTGATTATAATTATGCTGTTATTATGTAGATAGTCCCAGGTCTCAATTAATAAGAAACTGTAGTACATTACAAGCACCGCTAGCGATGCCGCGGGAAAGTTATAGTCATAAATTTAAACCTAAATGTGTTTCGTCATAATCGCCCGACTATCTTAATCAAGATGTCTTATCGCCACCCTTTAAATCGATACCGGTTAGGAGTTCCCGTGGCCATCTGTAGTTTTCATAATCAGTTCCACTTCACGAAATAGTGCTTTCCAAGAGCAAAAGCACGCTATAGATGTGCCTGAAATATTCGAGTAGTTCCCTTGATTTCTCCAAGATCCCACCATCAAATCCTGACGTGTTGAAAATGGGGCCAACTAGAAAGTATCCCTTTCAAACCATTTTTTTAATCGGTCCAGTGTTCTTAAGCAATTGGGGAACATAAAAAAAACATCCCGACGAATTGAGAACGTCCTCCGCCTTGTCTTTTGTAGTCGAGTAAAAATTACAGAAGGCGCTCTTCATGTGCTTCAGTTCCTTTCGCGTAACTCGTATAAGGATGGTTTAAAAAAAAACATAATTAAGGACTAACTAAAATTAAGAAATGGTTAAATGTCAGACAAAACTCCTGTAGCAAGTGCATCCATATTACTAACGGATGAGGATTGAATTTGCTTTGTTTATTGAATTTGAGATACCGCCTATGGGGATGATTAAGAGGGCAGTATACCTAGTCGGTTCATTAGCTCCTCACATTTAGCGTTTTTCGAAAGTCAGAGTCTCATTAACGCCCACGTAGCGTCGACTCGACGCCATCTTCGCGTAGAACGTGGCGTTCGACTCTGCGCGGAAGAAGCTGACGTTTGAAAAACGCTAGATGTGAGTAAAACCATGATGAATTGCAATAAAGTATCTGCGCGTGCAGAGAAGCTCTGTAAGCTAGACATTGCTATTTTTCGAACGTCATCATCGTTATTCCTTTCTTTTAGAATACTCTAGGGGCGGGAATCTGTGGGACTGGGAATCTGTAAAACTGGAAATCTGAAATGGAAATCTGTTGAATTGGTAATAACCCCTTTTAAGAAGTCACGGGCGCCCTAGTCTGCAATTAGTCTTAAACAATTTTAAAGAACTCCGCAAATCTCCTACAATACTTAACTTACCTAGTCTCCCAAATAATAAATAGTTATTTTAGCTATACACATTTATGGAAAAAATAAGTACCTACCTACCTATATAAAAAAAACTAAAAATGTCCGTTGTTTTAGGTACGTGTCCTTTCACACCATGACCACCTGTCTTATCCCGCGAATAATTATTTTAGGCAGTTTATACATTAAATAAATAAATAAATAAATTGACCTAGTTCTTAACTAAGCTCTAGGCTGGTACTAAAGAGAGATTTCAAACTTACCTGTGTATACTATGAAGCTTTACTATATTAGGGTGGTTTCTGAACGACTGTAAAAATATAATTTCTCTAAAAGTTCTTTGTGCGTCGGTTTGATTTCGAAAAGCGTCGAAAATTTTCTTAATGGCCACTGTGTCCTTGGTCTTCTTGTCCAAGGCCTTCCAGACGATCCCATAGGCACCTTTCCCAAGCCGCTTCTTTATTTCAAACCTCTTTAATATGTGCTCGTCTATTTCCGACATGTTTTTGTCTGGACTCTTCTTAGGAGCAGGCTTGTTTATGGACTCTTTTTTTTTCTCATCTTTCTTAACTTGTTGTGTCTGGTTCATTTTTAAAACGTGTATATTTCTCACGTCCGCAAAGTACTGCAAAGTTCTGAGCTAGAATGTAAATTTTAACGTCAGTCTGGTAATATTTACGACCCCGAATGTGCAAGTCTTACTGAGACCGCCATAAAATATTCAAATTAGCTTGACGATACCGTCATTTGCATACGTAAAGACGAGCACAAGGACCATTTTATGTACTATTGATCACAATACACTAAGCAACCGGAAATAATCGATAAAATTTTCGCGTTACTAAAAATGCAATTTGAAAACCAACTTAACTCGGAAACAGTTTGAAATACTCACTAGACAACGAATACTTTTAATTCACAGCACGCATCTTACTATTTAAGAAAACAAAGCTTGTTTAAGATTATAGCGCAAATAATAATTAAGATTTTGAAATTCTGGCAGCCGAATTTCATTTGTTTACGGCGCCTAAACAACTGTCAGTTGCCATGCCAACCGCAACTGTCAACGAACGCTAGTAATGGGCTAAATTATGTGTAATCGATACTTTGACACAATCGAAATCGATTGGAGTCGTGATTAATTGACTAGCACTTTACAAAGAATAAACGAATTCTTTTGAAAGTAGGGCACTGAACTGAAGGTCGTACTCGTTGTTAACCCGAACCACAGAAGAAACAATAGTACAAGTACACGAACTTCGGTATTAGGTATATTCAAAATATGTCTACTATATACATAGTTACATATGCAAAATTAACTCTATCAGTTTGTCTGTTACGCTTTCACGGGTAAAACCCTAAACCTGCTTTGATTAATTTCGATTAAAATTGGTATGAGGAAGGTTTGAACCCCAAAAAGCACGATTCGACTATTTATAAGATTTCTAAAAAAATACCAATAAATGTCTTACCCAACCAGCCAACATAAAGTTGATAATAAAATGCAAGTTATTTTTGATATTATCGTGTAGGTACGTAATATAAATAAAAATTCGCCATTTTGATTTTCAGTCATTTAAATAGGTATAGCCTATGACACTAGTAGTTAAGACGAATCTAACCACGTATAATATATTAAAACTGGTTTAGCCGTTTACTAGTTACGAGGGAACATAGAGTCGGACATACAAACAGGTCAAACCCATATACCTCATTTTGGGCTTTGCCGCAGTCGGATTTTAAAACAAAACACCGCCAAGTCAAAATATTATACTACTACCTTTTTGCTGCGATGTCTCTGCTAAGTCTACTTATTACCTGATTGATGTTATCCTGTAAAGTATTTGTAAATATAGATATCGTTGCTTGAAATATATATTTTGTATTGTACTATTGTATTACTCTTATTGTATTGTATTGTATAACTAGGAGTTCAGTTAAGATACTATTATCGCCAGTAATACCTGCCTATTGCCGAAACATAAAATATCAGTGTCTATTGATATTCTTTTAATTTTGACGATTTAATCACATTCACTGCTGGCATCGTTTTTCGAACTTTCACGGTGTCGCATCCTTTTTTATGCGATTACGATTTCGTATATTATTTACACTGCCCGCAGTGAACAGGTTAAACCATGTGACACTATTATTTCATAAACCCTCACAATAATGATAAAGGTTAGAGGATAATGATTAAATAAAAAACATATTAAGTAATAGATCATATTTAATTTATTAATAAACATTTTAGTAACAACATTACGTGTACATATAAATATAAGATTTATTTGTCATTGAATACTTTTAGGTTAAATTGAGTGATTGATAATACTTAATACCAATTATGAATTAAGTTCGTGCCTCCGCCGTTGAGACTCCCGTTAAAAATGTGTCCTAAAACTTTATTGCGAGTATTGCTATATAACAATAAAACAAAATAACGACTCTTAAATAAAAACACTATAAAATAATTTAAAAAACTCACAACTTAAAACTAAATAAAATCTTTTTACGGTAGCACTGGCAGCTTTGCAGCTTTGTAAGTACAATAACTAAATAAATTAAATTATCACTCTCCAGCTGAGTTTTTGTCCTTTTATTTTAAGTTTAAATTATAAAGACTATTTTGTCATTGAAATTAATGTCTTAGTTTTTCATCGATCGTGTTTTAAATTAAGTACTTAGTAAAATTGTACGTTTATACACATATGATAAAACAATATGAAATAGAAAAAAAAAAACACCTAAACATATTTGTCTGTCGTGGAAGCGATATCATTAGTCTACTCTAATCTCCGAACTGGATGTACTGGTATGTACTTTAATGCCAGCATTACGCTGAGTTGGGACCATTTCGTGGCTACTTTCTTCTTGTATTTGTTAATCTTTTCTTTGTTATGCATGTCACGAATAAATGATTTTCTTTCTTTCTTTCTTTACTTATTTTCATTGAAGCTTATTGGTTTCTGTGCAACTTCCTTTATCGTAATTCTAAAACTTGACTTATACTAACGCTACAACATCAAAATTTCAAACACACTTAAAAAATCTTGGTGATATCCACCTGCCACAAAACCAAGCACCACTTTAGATTGATTAAATATGAATATTTAATGGACACAAAGAGATGGGCTTATTTTATAAGCATTTTTTTATTAAGTAATTATGAT
Organism: Acleris laterana; assembly: GCA_963966035.1. Classification (NCBI taxonomy): domain Eukaryota; kingdom Metazoa; phylum Arthropoda; class Insecta; order Lepidoptera; family Tortricidae; genus Acleris; species Acleris laterana. The sequence continues at coordinate 10,293,949 of OZ014458.1, read as the reverse complement.
CTTGTATTTGTGATGCGATTTTAATAATTCAAAGTGCCGTGAGGCCTTACTCTAAAAATCTAAGTTCGCCGTTACGTTAGCTCCATCCCTGTCACTGTCATTCCAGGTAAATCCAGAGAAAAGGATGGAGCTAACGTAACTTCGAACATCGATTTTCAAAGTAGGGCCTCTTGATCTAAAATGTGACTGTGTACTTTGCCAGCAACATTTGACTAAGTTTTTACTTAAGATTATGTTTTGAAACAATTTACATTGGGTAGCCTTTTCCAAATATTTATCGAAGAACAAATTAAAACAAATACAATATTAATATAATTTAAAGAGGGCTATCCATAATTTAAGTACCTACTTACTGACTATTGACTACAAATAATTTGCTGAGTAAATCATTTTGTGGTTAACTTTCGTTGTTAAGCAGTGGACCATTTTTGTGGCCATTTCCATCATAATTTTCGTAACGGATAGCCCTAACATGAGATTACAACTAGATTCTAGCGCGTTCTAGACTACTAAGCCAAAGGCACATGCCTGAACACTGATATTGGCTTGTTTAAAGAAGAGGTGGATGAATCCTTTTCTTCTCCTCCTCGTCTTCACGACCTACATCAATAGAGGACGGGGACGGCAGGCCGCAGGGCCACTCGAGGGACTCGGCCTCGTGGGTCATGATGTGCTCAGCTTCCACTGAAAATAAATTGTTAAAACGATGTTACTACAACACTCTTTAATTTTCACTCCCCATAGCTGTAATTATTGTAATATCTTGAGTGATAAGAACGGTTGAAGTTCTATAGGGTCAATAGGTTATTTTCTCGTAAATAATCTAAGTTGTACTTAAAACTGCACCTAAATAAAATAAACAGGTTTTATATTACCTGTAAACTTTAGGAATGTAAAAAGTGAAATTTCACATCGAACATTTCCAGGCCGTATACAGATTATTGTGTTTTTTTTATGTCAAAAATAAGTACGAATATGATGGCAACTTTTTTTTTTATTGAAATAATAAATTCGCAGCACAAATTACAATAAAGGCTTATTTCGGACATTTTATTTACGAAAATAACACAGTTTAAGCCAAAAATGGAATTTATTTAGCTATTTATGATACTTAAGAATGCTGGATAGCTACAAAGTACAAAGTGATACGCACCATGAATCACTACATAGTATAAAACAAAGTCGCTTCCCGCTGTCTGTCCCTATGTATGCTTAGATCTTTAAAACTACCCAACGGATTTTGCTGCGTTTTTTTTTAATAGATAGAGGGATTCAAGAGGAAGGTTTATATGTATATTTTTTTTTTATTTTATGTACTGGTGTTACAGAAAAGTCACATACAACGAAGTAAAGCGAGTGGGGTCACTAGTTATCTCTAAATTAGACTAAGTACCCACTAATATTGTATCATAGTTTCTTATAGGTGTATTTATCTACCGAAGAATATTTCTACTTACTTCTGATTCTATGGACTTTGTTCCCATAGGCGAGGTCCCAGTAATATAGGGTCACAAAGGTTAAAGGTATTAGTGGCATCAAGAGGTATTGCCTCTTTGTTCTCCTGAAACTATTTTTGAGGCATGATTAAATGGAGGGGTAAGTTTTTTTAAAACAACACCATCATTGGAAGTTTATTTCGGTTGTTATTATTTTTATTTATTTATTTTATCTTTATCACTAAAATGTGGTAATGAGATTTGAGATGGGTAGGAATTATTGTAATATAATTATTAGAATAAATCTTCCAATGCTGATGACAAATGTTTGGAAACCCGATATTTGCAAAATGTAGGGAAAAAATATGAAGAGTTAGAAATTAAAAAAATGAAAATAGTTAAGTATAACAATATTATAGAAGCATGCACATTAGCAGGACAAGTATTAGTGAATGGATTTATAATATCATATACCTTCCGAGTCTGTAAAAAAATTAAGAATTAATTGATTACGTTTTCTCAATTTTCACTTAAAAATTAACTTGGACTCACAATATTCCATAGTAACTTTTACCTTATGACGAGTGTTTAAATATTATATGTACGATAAGAACATTAATACCTACTTACTTACCCCGTAAATAAGCCAGTAGCTGTCGTAATGGAAAATACAGTGAGCCAAAGACAGGTGTCTCTATTTTTAGCTATTTGCATTGCCATTTGTCGTTCTTGCATTTGATATTGCAGTTGTATTTGTCTTTCCATCTAAAAATCAAATAATTAATCTTCGACCTTAAATTGATAGCATCATTTTTGAGGAAAGTATAATCAAACGTGTACTGACCTTGATTTTGTTAATAGATTGGATAAAATCTTGATTCTTTTTAAAATTTTCTTCCATATTTACGGTAAAATAGTTTCCCATTTTGAAGTTTGTGTTTGTCTGTCGATTTGCTAGTCAAATAAGAAAAACAAGACGTGATCTAACGCCCCACTTAGAGTTACTTACTGCTGCTAGTGAAGTGAACGCTTATCAGCTGATTGTTGTCAAAACACGAACATCGCTACGTATTGATTAAGTTCCGTGGGTTCCTTTATGTTTTCATTTTGTTTGTTAAATTATAGATATATACTGTTCTCACTGTTAAACATTATTCATTCGGAAAGAAACCCTCTAATCTACCTTGTTTTTTTTTATCTTAATCGCAACGTAATCGTCAAAAACATCTCATTTATATCGAGTTCTACGCTATAGTAGCAACACTATTACGTTTATGTCAAACTAGCTGTCAAAGATTCCCGCCAAATTCTCCAGTATTGTTGTATAGGATAAGACATAAGGTGCTGATTAATAAATTTAATATTTGTTCACTTACTAAAAGGCCAATATGGGTATTCTAGGCTTATCTAAACTTATAGCAGATATTGCTCCGCAGGCTGTTAAAGAAATGGAGATCAAAAACTACTTCGGTATGTATTCATAATCGATGAGAAAATAACCTATTTAATGTTGCAACTAGTGGTTCATTATAATATCGATAAATTAAATTTGATTTTCAGGTCGAAAAATAGCTATTGATGCTTCTATGAGCTTGTATCAATTTCTAATAGCAGTCAGGAGTGAAGGTTAGAATATTACAATATTTACGATGTTCTCTGTAACGTAATGAATGACTTAGTGATGATGTTACTTCGTGATGGGAATGGAAGAGAACTATATTTAATCCATTTGTCTTAGCTCAAAGCAGTTTTGGTGTATCGGTTAAAATAAATCTGCTGTTCCAGTTTCTGAACTATTTGACCAATTTGAATGAATGCTTTATTATTATGTTGTTGAGAATGAGCATATAAAATAATAATGGTGCGCCATTTATGCTTTACGCGAATTGAAATTAAAGGTATTATATGTGATTGAGATGTACAGTGGCAGAAACTGGTAGCGCTATGCGTAAACTTTGTTTTTCTATGAAAGACAAGTGACAAATATACTGTCACTTGCTTGTGCAAGTGTGATAGCAATAGCCAGCCGAACACTATTAAGCAGCTGGGAGTACTGTACAATTTGTTACTTTAACAATATTTATGTGAGTGAATCATTAACACCATTACGGTTGATAGTAGGGCCATTCTACTTTTCAGTGTACATTTTTGTTATCGTCCGATAAAAAGTATACCAAATTATGAATCCGCGAATAAATAACATGAACTTAGAATGTTTAAGCTTAACGGTTTTAAAAAAAAAAACTCTTAAATTACTCAATTATCGCTGAAGAATCTTGGTAACTCAGTGGTAAATTGCACTTTTTCCATAGAAAAGGCGGGGACATCAACGTCCACTGCGTTACTAACTTTATAGTTATTACAAATAACTTTTTATGAATTAGATTAATTCTAAATATAAGCTTATTTACGTCCCTTTTCGAATTTCAAGTTAAAAAACGCACCACTTCACTGTTTTTTTAAATAAAAATAGTTTAGTGAGAACGTGGCTAAAAGTTATGTACAACGAAAAGTAGAATGGCCCAGTAAGTATGGTATCACAGAATTGCATTCACAGTGAATAAATATCAGGTACTAACCGTTGCCCGCCACTCTCTCTGTCCAGCTATATAAAACATAGCCTATGTTCATCAGGGATAATGTAGGATTCTAATGGTGAAAGAATTTTTCAAACTGGTCCAGTAGTTTCAGAGCCTTTTCAATGCAAACATACAATCAAATCTCTCCTCTTTATACTATTAGTGTAGATTTATTTGTAATGCACAAGCAGCTGATGCATGCATATCATTTGACAGTCAACTTATAATCACTGCGCTTGCAAAAATCACTATGTGTATGTTTTCCGACTAAGGATTTCGAACTTTGATTAAACTGTCTATGATTTAAAATGCTCCTTATAGATTAGAATATATAGGGACTTTTGTACATCAGCAATGTTATTTAATTACTAATTGTATAGTTTTAAATGTAAATGTAAATTGGGCATAGTCATATATTTTTATATTACAACACCAACCATATTTTGCCATTTATAGGGGCTCAGTTGACATCCGTGGATGGTGAAACAACTTCTCATCTGATGGGTACTTTCTACCGTACCATCAGACTGGTTGAGAATGGCATAAAGCCTGTGTACGTGTTTGACGGGAAACCTCCAGACCTAAAGTCCCACCAGCTCAATAAAAGGGCGGAGCGGCGAGAGGAGGCCGAGAAGGAGCTTCAGAAAGCTACTGAAGCTGGTAACTAATACTTTTCTTAAGAAGTAAAACTTAAAAGGGTAAAACATAACCCGAAAATTGGCCACATCAGCAGGGCTTTTATACGTAACGGTAACAAAGGCACAGTAAATGGTGAAATTGAGACAAACTTTATATTTCCTCTTTGTAAACAAAACCCTAAACGTCACAGTTTTTTAGTTTATCTCCTAAAACTATTTCACTATCAATTATTTGTCTGTATTAATTATATAAGCCTATTTTACAGTCTCCTGCTGAGCTTTAGAACCCTATGCCTCGTCTGGCTTCTTGTTTCTTAGCTCCACTCTGTTCCAATAATATTCATTATTTCTTGTTCCTGTCTCATTTTTGGTTTGTCAACTTTTTTTTCCAATGGGTAATATCCAAATTTTTACTTCATTAGCCTAAGCATCATAGCCTCTAATCCTTATAATATAATATTCTCCGCAATCAACTAACATATACGTTTGCAACCTCCAGGTGACACAGCCTCCATAGAGAAGTTCAACCGGCGCCTGGTGAAGGTGACCAAGCAGCACGGGGAGGAAGCCCGGGAGCTGCTCAAGCTGATGGGGATCCCTGTTGTTGAGGCTCCGTGTGAGGCTGAGGCGCAGTGTGCGGAACTGGTAGGGATCTTTTTTTCTTTCATGTGGAAATGTTGAAAGAAGAGAATGGGTAATGATATGGCATAGTCACCGTAAGAAAAGGTTTGTCACTTTTGTACCTTTTGGCGTTGAAATAGAATCGAAAAGTGACGAACCCTACCCTAACCTCAGCTACCTAATATTAATTAATAAATTAAATACTACGCTAAAAACATTGTAAAATATGTTATCAACCTTTAGGTGAAACATAAATCATACAGTTAATTATTATAAAGTTCTTTTCATAATTTGAAAATAAATTTAAGAAAAGATATCCATTCATACTGATATTTAATATGCACAAACTAATATTCTGATATGTGTTTTTTTAAGGTGTTTTCCATACATACATACATACATTAAATTACGCCTGTTTCCCAGAGGGGTAGGCAGTGACCACTTCTTTCCACTTGGTGTTTTCCATCAGAAAGCTTCAATTCAAATGATGTTTAAAGTGAACAATTGAGGTGAATAAAATCAAAGATAGCTAAATCCACTTATTTTAGTATAGATTTAGCTGTCTTGGATTCTATACACCTCAATTGATTTATTTCTAGGGTAATGTCACCAGGGACCAATAGTCAACCTTATAGGAGTGCGAAGAGTGGGAAATATAGTTTAGTTTAGTTTAGTTTATTTATTCATGAATGTAATATTACAATATTAGTTGCATTGCATGTCAAAAAATACGAAATTACATTGAGATCGTCAAACATAAATACTAATAATCAAAGAATACAAAAATTAAAAATAATTATAACAACAACAATTACACATCTAATAAATGGTCTCTCGTCCGATGTCAATATAATGTACAACAATTAATAAAGTCAACACAATAATATACATTTCCAGTTCCATAATATTCATCCACGGAGTATAATGGATTATCCAATAAAAGGTTTCTCAGCTGGTGCTTAAATGCTTCATCGGAATGTACATCTTTAAGTTTGGCGGGTAGACGCTCATAGTACGTGGGACCGATGACACGCGTATAAGTATATCTTTCGTACTCTTCCCACTCATATAAAGTATAGACTTTACCCTATGCAACTAAATTTTCTACAACTTTCTACTAAAATATCCGTTTGTCCCAGGTAAAAGCTGGTAAAGTGTTCGCCACGGCCACTGAAGACATGGACGCCTTGACGTTCGGATCCAACGTGCTGCTGCGCCACCTGACCTTCTCCGAGGCGAGGAAGATGCCCGTCCAGGAGATACACCTGGACCGCGTGCTGGAAGGGCTGGAGTTGAAACACCAAGAGGTACGGTTCCTTAGAGCCACTACACAAAAGCAGTGTTGGCAACGTCACATATTTGAGACTTTTTGTAAACCCTGTACAGTCAACCATAAAGAGATTTTTTTTACCTTATTTCATCTTTGCAGTCAACTGTAAATTTATGAACCTATGTAATGTGATTCTTGTGGAACTAATACTTACTTTAACTGCAGGTTTAAAAGTTTTTTAATTTGTAATTACAAGGCATTCGTTTAGACCACTCCACCGGCCGATGTAAGCGCTGTGTCAGCCTGTGCTTCGGTGTGGTTGCTCCTTAACCAACCTGGCAACATTTGTCAATTAAGTTGACTACACAAAGGTTAAAGGTTATTAAACTTTGTCATATGTGCTACACATTGTGTATTCATCTATAAAACAATGAACCATCCTTTGATTTCAAGACAATATTAATGAGGCGCCATTGAACGCTCGGCGTAGTCTTAAAATGTCATGTTGGCTTTTTTTTTCAACTTAATTTCGTTCCAACTTCAGCCAGTTTTTTTCATGACAAGAAGAAGGCACTCGAGCACACAGGCCACCTGATGGTAAATGAGATCTGAAAACCATAGACATTTGAAATGAAACCTCAAGACTACAATCTCATAACTGCAATCCTAAGACATCAAATGCGTTGCCAACTCGGTAGGTTAATGGATAAGATGGTGGTAGCTATCCAGATGGATCCTTTACAAGGACCACCACTAAAGCGTGACTGAAGCCAGTATCAGGGCAGAGTTGTTCATTCTACAAAAACCGTTGAATTTTCTTTTTATTTTCCACAGTTCATCGATCTATGCATCCTCCTCGGCTGCGACTACTGCGGCTCGATCCGCGGCGTGGGCCCCAAGCGCGCCATCGAGCTGATCCGCCAGCACCGCTCCCTCGACGAGATCCTCAAGAACATAGACACGAAGAAGTACGCCCCACCGGAGAACTGGGACTTTGAGCAGGCGAGGAGGCTGTTCGTGACGCCGGAGGTTAAAGATGCTAAGGATATTGAGGTTGGTGCTTTTAGTTAGTGTATTAGTTTGGGATGAAGCAGGTTAATTCATGCAGAAAAAAAATTAGAGTGGCAGTCGGTCTTACCACGTAATAGCAATAGGATATATAGAGAAATAGCTTAGGAGAAGATACGCCTATGAGGATGTGGTTATTTCGCTTACCCTAGGTCATTTGTTGTTAAGATATGTCATAGACCCTAATATTGTACAACAAAAAACCACTAAGTATTCGATTTCAATTAAATACCTTCGCTTAAGACTGCGCCGAGCGTACGCCGGATGTACAGTGGCGCCCTCATTACTTTTTATTATGTTTTCTAATAAACTAAAGTATTTTCTTGAAATTGGACGAAATGTTTTTGTACTACAAATGAAAACAACTTATAGGGTATATCATATAGTTTAATAACAATTCACATTAGAGTTATTAACTTAACGAAAAAAAGTGGCCACCTTTTCCCGTTAAGCTGACTACTCAAAGGGTAATTTTTATTAAAGTTTCTTAAGTATCCCATAAATTACGTTTTTACTTGCACTACAAAAACGTATCGTCTGATTCCAAGGATTTTTTTTAGTTAATTAGAAAACACAATAATAATAATGAGGGCGCCACTGGACGCTCGGCGTGATCGGCGCAGTCTTAATTTGTATGCTTAGGTACGGATCCGTGCCCGAAATTTGGATATCTTTTTGTATTTTTTTAAGCTTAATTTCATGGGCTATATTGTAATCAGAAGAGACTAGAACTTGGTACTTTTTTGACCTCCTGCATACAAGGGGTAGAAGACACAATAATGGTAATGATGCTCGGCGCGGACTTCATTTTGAGTATTAAATTAATCATTCACTGTACTTGTTTCTGTTGTTTTTATATTGCCTGTGTTTTGTTTTTCTTTTTTATTCTTGTACAATAAACATTATAGATACATCCATACTCTGGGTTTACTTAGCTTATTACATCGTCAACGTACAACATTTTTGACTGATTCTGTTCACCAGGTGAAATGGACAGACCCCGACGAGGAAGGTCTGGTCAAGTTCCTGTGCGGCGACAAACAGTTCAACGAAGACCGAGTGAGGAACGGCGCGAAGAAACTGATGAAAGCGCGCTCTACCACCACGCAGGGCAGGCTGGATGGCTTCTTCAAGGTTTGATTTCTCTATAATTCATTCCTCTTTCTACCAAAACAAAATTTAACATGGAGTTTATATGGCCGACCACATAGAGTATGTAGGTGTCTATGACGGGTCTATATCGAATGGCATACAATTGTTAGTCCTATGGTTGTGTCGCATAACGTCTTTTGTCCTAATAACGTGTGGCATACACTTTGTTCCGCATATTTTTGATTGTCCGAAATTGTTGCTCCTATTATAGTTGGTCCTAAATATTATTTGTCCTATCGTTTGATGTGGCTAAGATTCAACTGTCGAATGATTGATGTGCATAATTGTACTAACTAACCTTGTCAAACTTGTTGGTTCTGGCGTTTCGCTCGCTCGTTAGGGTCACAGTTCTACCTAACACTCCTCCTCGCTTCGCTCGTCGTCGTACCTAACCTAACCGAAATCTGACCTGCCTGAAGGTAGAATACGTAACGATTCCGACCACGCCTACCATAGTTTAGTTTAGGTGCTGTAATTGTAGCCAGTTTAATAATAGGTAAAATAATTATTAGGACAATTCATGTTAGGAATATTATGCTTTAGGTAGTTAGACTTTAGAGTTATCAATATTAGGACAAACTTGCTTTAGGACGTTAAATGAGTATGCGCAAAAATTATTAGGACAAACGAGTACTAGTATGCCATTCAACAGTATGCCAAACATTCTCAGCCAAACATTTTTAGGACAAAAAACGTTATACGATACGACAGGCGCCCGTCTATGACGTCACAGTGCATGTTGGACCTCTCTTTCTAATTAGCAGTTTAAAATGCTTTTGTCTCCTGATATTTATTCATTTATGTATCAAGTTTAATTTTTTATTCTATGGCTACTGTCCAGTAGGATAATTCTGCCAGTATGTTAGAAGCTACAAATGGTCAATGAAAATGATTTTCAAAAACTAATTCTGGTAGTTGAGAGACCTAAAAATAAATAGAGTATTGAAGTTACTACTACGCATATAAAAAGCAAGTTTAATAACCCTACTGGATTTTTTGGTATTGTCAATAAGTCTCGTCTCTTATGACTTAAATTATAGCTTATGTTACACCTAAAACCAAGATGAATCTAACAACACCTCATACGTTCAAATCCATAAAGTCATCCAAAGAATAGACATACATACATACATACATACATACATACATACATACACTCCAAAAACATAACCCTCTTGTCGCAGCCGGGTAAAAACAAAAATGACAACTAAGAGCTTATTAAAGTCATTTATAAATTATTGTATATTTTTAAGGTATCAACGACACCTAACCCTAAGAGAAAGGCAGACGAAGACAAGAAAAACACTGCAAACAAGAAAGCTAAGACAGGGGGGCGAGGGAGGAAGCCCAAATAAGTTTAATGTACCTAATAGGTTAAGAATTATTGGAACCTGACTAGTAATTCTGGAGTTCTAGTGAAAAGGGTACAAGTCGACTTAACTCGTAATAAAAAACGGTATAAGCACCAACGGAGTAAACTAAACTTAAACCCTTTTTCACCTGATCTTCAGGAGACTAATATCCTCTTTCACTAGGACCCCTGAATTATGAAATTATTGTAAGACTTTCTATTAAATAGCGAGTAAAAAAAAACGTAAAAAAATTGTCCGTAACAACAGAGGCATTTAGTGCTTATAGTCCAACAAGTTCTCGCTCTTCGACGGCGCGCGATTTAAATCGACTTTGCACGATTGATTAAATGTTGGACGTAGAGAGTGCCGTCGTGGAGTGAAAACTCTGTTAAAAAGCATGGCAAAACTAATTGGAAAAAACAGCGCTTTTTAGCGTAAAATTTAATATGATCCTTAACATGATAAGCTGATATTCCAGAACATCGTTGACTAAACTTTTTTTCCCAAGGTTTAGATAGTTTTTTCCCTACCTCATCCCATTAACCCTTTGAACGCCAAGAACTACTAAAGTGGTCGTGTACTGTCGCACTGTGGAACGAAAATGGCCTCTCCATAGAAATAGGGACTTAATTTTCTAAGTGCCTATTTTTTTAATTGAAATCGAATCTACTCCTCATAATTAGGTAAAAAAATGAATATGGGTCAATTTGGCTGGAAAACCGCCGAGTAATAATTTTTTTTATAAAATTTTGTATGGAGCGTATATGAAAAAACGGAATATCTCAGAAAGTGCACAATTTCCCGTAATATCCTTCCGCAGGAATTTAGTACCAATTATTTATGATTTTTCGGCGTTCTCAAAATTTCCCGGGCAGGTGCACTTTTTTTAAAAAAAATCAAAAACGTTTTATATACGGAAAACTTGGTTTTTAGGAGGTATTTAAGTTTGCAAGACACGTTTAATCGTGGAATAAAATTAAATAATGGCTTTAGATGAGATGGATGTTCAAAAATGAGGTCATTGGAATAATGACATATCTCACTTTTTGGCCCTTTATCTCCCTGACCCCTAATGAGCACAATCGGTGCTCATTAAGTGTATGATTAAAAGTAAAAATTAACTAAATCACTCTTAATTATTCTTAATGAGTTGGCATTAAGTAAAAAAATAAATTAAATATTATCTTATTATCATTAAGGATGATAATTACCCAGATTTCAATGGGTTCTCATTAGTAATATGCAATAAATAGGTTGCAGTTCAATTTTATTGTTTATTCCTTCTGGAACATTTCAACTGCAAGCAATGGAGGGTTTAACGACCAACTTAGATTTGTACGTGATTTTGAGAAATCAGGAACCTTCTTTTAACTACAAAGCCTTGATGGAAGAAGTGGTTACTAAAATCAATGGACAACTATCTGAAGAAGACTATGATACCCTCAAGGAATTTTGCCAAAGATTTTCAAGAGCTGCTTTGGAAAGATGGCAGAAGTGCCGAAGAGATACGAAAAAGTTTAGAAGTATTTATGAACATTGGCTTATGGAAAATGTTGACTGAGTGACTTACAATCCGAAAACGCTGATGAATTGGCATATGCTGCAGCAGAACGTTTTAAGCAGGATGGCCGCGATGATATTGCGGCCGTAATTGAATATATGCTGAAAAACCCAGAAGTAGCATCTAAATTAAGAGAAGTGACAATCTCTACGAAGAAACCCGTAACATCTACGATATATACACCTGAAAAAGCACTAAGTCTTTTTATTTCACTCAAGTTGTCTAAATGGCAATATATGATCCTGCGAGAGAGTGCTATTAGAGAAGGTGCAGAAAATGTGTATCCGTCATACTACAGAGTACAAAAAGCTAAACTAGATTGCTATCCTCCGAGTGAATCAATAACTATTACGGATTCTTCAGCCAAAATTAAACTGCAAGAATTATTGAATATTACAGTGAACAGAATAATGGATAGTATACCGGAGCACGTAGAAGACAAACAGATGGTACTTATTTCTAAATGGGGGTTTGATGGTGCTTCGAGCCAAAGCAGGTACAAGCAAAAGATGAGTGACTCCGAGCAAGATGATTCTAGTGTTTTCATGACAACCCTGGTACCATTAAAATTAACTTCAGGAACTGATACAATATGGACGAATCCCAAGCCTTGTTCAGCGTTATATTGTCGTCCAATACAGTTCAAGTTCATTAAGGAAAACGAAGCCGTTGTGCTTGCTCAGAAAACGGAGATAGACAAGGAAATTGAAGATCTACTACCCACTATCAGGTACTATCTACTATCAGGTGGCCTGTGTGCTCGTTTGTCATCTCTATGTCATAAAAAAAAAAAAAAAAAAAAAAAACAGAACACAAAACCAACACAGTGAAGCATGAACTGAAGATGACGATGTTGGACGGCAAAATATGCACTTTTCTTTCAAAAGCCAGATCAAATGCAACTTGCAGTTTATGTTGGGCTAAACCAACGGAGATGAACCTTCTTGATAAAGTTCTTACAAAACCTGTGGATACTGGTATATACCAATATGGGTTATCATCTCTACATGCTCGCATCAATACGATGGAATGCCTTCTTCACATAGCATATCGCCAGGATTTTAAACAATGGGCTGCGAGAGGAAACGAGCTAAAAGAAAAAATGGCATCAAGGAAGAAAATCATTCAAGATCGTTTTAAGGAAGAAATGAATCTCTTGATAGATGTGGTCAAACAGGGGTCAGGGACAACTAATGATGGAAACACAGCCAGAAAGTTTTTTGAGGACCCCTGTAAAACAGCAAGCATTACAGGACTAGATGAGGGATTAATCAGGAGATTTGCAGTAATCTTGCAAGCAGTTACTTCAGGAGAGGTTATAGACGTCAACAAATATAAAGATTACGCCCACGATACAGTAAAAAAATATGTGGAATTATACAACTGGTATCATATGTCCGCAACGGTTCATAAATTACTGGTGCATGGAGCAGACATTATAGCCCATAACGAAGTTATACCGATCGGCAATCTCTCAGAAGAAGCGTCAGAGGCCCGGAATAAAGACTTTAGAAGGTTCAGGGAACACAACTCACAGAAAAAGAGTAGACAAGATTCAAATCATGACATTCTCAATATGTTACTTCTGTCATCGGATCCCAAACTTACCGCAATGAGGCCAACACTGAATAAAAGGAACAAACAAACCTTATTTATTGAGACCTTGGACCTTCTAATCAATTCCGAATCGCAAAATGATTCGGAATTGGATGCCGAAATAGGTGACGCAGAACAATAAAATTAAACTGCAACCTATTTATTGCACATTACTAATGAAATCTGGGTAATCATCATCCTTAATGATAATAAGATAATATTTAATTTATACTTTTACTTAATGCCAACTAATTAAGAATAATTAAGAGTGATTTAGTTAATTTTTACTTTTAATCATACACTTAATGAGCACTGATTGTGCTCATTAGGGGGCAGGGAGATAAAGGGCCAAAAAGTGAGAAATGTCATTATTCCAATGACCTCATTTTTGAACATCCATCTCATCTAAAGCCATTATTTAATTTTATCCCACGATTAAACGTGTCGTGCAAACTTAAATACCTCCTAAAAACCAAGTTTTCCCTATATAAAACGTTTTTGATTTTTTTTAAAAAAAGTTCACCTGCCCGGGAAATTTTGAGTACGCCGAAAAATCATAAATAATTGGTACTAAATTCCTGCGGAAGGATATTACGGGAAATTGTGCACTTTCTGAGATATTCCGTTTTTTCATATACGCTCCATACAAAATTTTAGTAAAAAAATTATTACTCGGCGGTTTTCCAGCCAAATTGACCCATATTCATTTTTTTACCTAATTATGAAGAGTAGATTCGATTTCAATTAAAAAAATAGGCACTTAGAAAATTAAGTCCCTATTTCTATGGAGAGGCCATTTTCGTTCCACAGTGTGTCGTGCCTACGACGCCATACAGTAGACCGCCCCATATAGTGGTCACAGATACAGTGAAAAATAGACCAGAGTATTTGTGACGTAAGGTTGACATTAGCTGTGGTTTTCAGCTGTCATTGGCGTGTGAGGACGACGTTTGTATGAAGTCAAAGGCGTTCAAAGGGTTAATGACACTTAACTCTTGTAGAGTTGCATTAATAATATTAATGAACAGGGTCTACTGCGAAACGCAATCGACTTCAAAATGGAACAAATTGTTTTCATTTTGTATGCAGACAAGCCTTCGATTTTCAAAATGAAAACGATTGCGAGTGCGTTAGGCAATAGCCCCTTGGTCTTACTTTTATTGGAGGGCTGGTTCTCTTTCTGATCTGCATTTATTTTGTATTTCATTAATAAATAACATTAACTAATGTCTATTTTATTTGACTACCCTCATCACATCATAATAATATTATGATCTTCATTCGAAAATGAAATCAGGTTCCTTTTGCGTTACGTTCTAAAACTCGTTTGAGGCCATCCTGCTTGTACGTCGTAATACTCGTAATCATAATGTTCAAATGATTGTAGCTCTTATCTACAAGGTAATTAAGAGCTACGTAAGGTCACTGAACCAAAAGGGGAACTAAAACAAGATTAATTTTAATAAATTTATTTGTATAAACATTACCAACATACATCTAAACAACACTATAACTTAGCATATAATATGTTTTTCACTTCTCATGCTCGTAAAGTCCTTCTTTATGCTGGGTATAGGCTGCATAAAATCGCATTTTATGCACTAGTGCATAAATGGTTGTCGTCATCTAGACTAAGACAATTAAGCCCTACAGCCAGACAGACGAGGTGACTACATTAAATAAACTTGTTATTTGAATAAATTTACTTTAATTTTATTTATATTTGCATCGTAGTTGCATCTAACAAAGAAGAAATTTAAAACTATTAAAAACAAGCATTATTAACAAGAACATTAAAAAATCAACGTAGGTATAAACTTGGCAGTATTGCGTTCGACCTAAGTCAAAAATCGCAAATAGAAAAAAAAAATTTTTGACAGAAATACAGTGGCGGGAAAGAGGTTTTGGACTATTAATTAGTTATTTTCTTTGCAAAACTTGTTGTGTTATGGAATTTAATTAAAATGTCGTCTAGTGAAGAGGAAAATAATGCTCACACCTAACACACTCATGGAAAAAAATGCAAAAGAACTTATTAAAGTTTTTTTACATTATCACATGGAAAAAAATGCAAAAGAACTTATTAAAGTTTTTTTACATTATCACTGTTTTATTTCCTCGTAATCGAAGTGAAAAGCAGAGTGTATAACTCGGTCTTAAAACCCATTTTATCCTCGACTTAATTATCCAACCTCGCCTGCCGGCTCGGTTGGATACCATAAGTCTCGGAAAAAATGGTTTGTTTTATGCCCTTGTTGTACAATCTACTATTTCATCACACTTGCTCGTAAATAGTGTCCTAACATGCTAGAAAAATCGACCGTAAATCCAAAATAATACCCGCGGGTCTTTTTTTACCATTACGTTACTAAAGTGCGTAATAGCTTTTTTTTTAAATATTATACGTGGATTCAAACTATCACAATACGTCAGGACCCCAATTCTTGTGCTATTCGATATGAAGTGTTATTCGAGATGAAATGTCAGTTGCATACAATTTCCTAAAAATCTCGCATATAAACTATTGATCTCGACTGTCACTAGAATCGGACTCCAAACACGTTTGACATTAGGTATCTGTGGTAAGTTACAGACAATGATGTAGTCTGCCGCTAATAGGTTAAAAATATGAACTTTTGTCTGATTTTATTTCATTTCCTCGCAATTGTGATGAAAAACATTGTATGTTACACGGGTGGTAAAGGAAATACAAAGCTCGAGTCATTAAAGCCCTCAGCCTTCGGCTTCGGGCTTCAAACAGACTCTCGTTTGTAATTCTTTCTTTACCACCCTTAATACACAATGTACTATTATCTACTCTCATATCGTAAAGTTCGAATTATAAACTTCAAAACGAATTTATATTGGCATACTTTATAAACAATACCGAAAAAAAAAACGCTTTATAACATTATTTTGTTAGAGAAATAATGTTAGTTGTGTTGTAATTTTTTTACCATTACCATACAAGTTAATCCAAAAAGTTGATGTCACCAACGAGGTTCCATATCAATTTTTTTTTATAATGGAACGCACATGCGTTTCGCGTCATTTTTACAAAAAAAATCATTCAAATTTTTACTTGTCTGTGACAGCGCCCACTTTAACGCATGCGCGGTGATGTGTTAGGTTTTGGCGCCATTCATTGAATACGTTTTGTTGT
Source organism: Acleris laterana (assembly GCA_963966035.1). NCBI lineage: Eukaryota > Metazoa > Arthropoda > Insecta > Lepidoptera > Tortricidae > Acleris > Acleris laterana. The sequence goes on along the minus strand of OZ014458.1, from coordinate 10,277,513 downwards.
ATGTAATGTATGAGAGTAGATAAAGTAGTGTATGAAACTGCACATAACTAGGTATTAAAACACTCGTGTTTTAATACCCCTCATTATGCAACAATTTCATAAACTACTATTAGATCTGCTAGAGACATGAGACATGCGAAATGGCTTACCATGCATTATCAAGCATCTACTTTAATACTTCATTTAAGTGATATATTAAAAAGAATGTTAACAAAATACAATTGAAAATAAATAGTAACATCAAAAATAAACGTATATTTCAAAAATATTAGATCTTAAATCAAAAAGCATGTGTAGGCAGTAAGTACGCGTGATACAAAAAAAACTACACCTATGAGAAAACGTCGCATAGACAACTATAGACTTCACGATGGTCGTCTCGTACAATAGACTAACCCGATAACTTTTACTCAACTATCAGTGACTTAACCGACTTGATATTCATATTGTGACAAATACCTACCATACATTATTAAGTAATTTTACATGCAGTATATCATAAAAATTACAATTTTTACGCTCAGTTACTGAAAATGCCGGAATTCAAATTGAAATTGGCTAAGGACGGCTTATTGGTTTTATGCTCAGATTTTTACGTAAGATAAGTTTTTTTTTAACCATTAGTTAACATAACTACGTACCTTTCCGAAGCGTTCCTAAATAAAATGAAAAATTCTAGAACTCAATTTAAAAACACAGGCGAACATAAAACGTTGGGACCTTATTCCTTATAGTGGGCAATGTCTTTTATCGTAAATAAAGTGAACTGAGTAAACATTTTGAACGCCACTTGGCCAATGTTTGTGATTGCTGTAATTTTTGTAAACTAGCTGTTTTAGCCAAAAAAAACATTTTGAGGTTAGAATGTTGATCACTATTTTAGACAAGTAAGAACACGGTATAAAGGTGTTCACTCACCAACCTGTTTTACGCGAATCGCGAACATTCTCGACCCTTTCGCATCTATAACACACTGCACATAAAACCTCAACCGTAAACCACTAAGCGAAGTTCTCCTTCAAGAAGTTGATGAGTCCGTTGGTGGAGCCGTCGTGCGAGGCCACGGGCTTCTTGTCCTGCAGCTCCGGCTCGATGGCCTTGGCGAGCTGCTTGCCTAGCTCCACTCCCCACTGGTCGAACGAGTTGATGTCCCAGATCACGCCCTGGGTGAAGATCTTGTGCTCGTACATAGCTGGGGAAAAAGAGTAGGGTAACATACATACATACATTAAATCACGCCTGTTTCCCAGAGGGGTAGGCAGAGACCACTTCTTTCCATTTGCTACGATCTTGACAAATTTCTTTCGCTTCTTCCACATTCATACATCGAGTGATGCACGCACGTCGGTTTCGGCCCTTTTCCAGTATTTCTCCAGTAGGATAAAACGCCACAATATTGGTATATGTATTTTATGGTTCCCCTACGGAACCTCTAATCGTTATTTGTCCCAATGCATCGTTTGTCCGAATTTTCAATTATCCTAAAACCATTTTCGCATAATTTTTAAAACTTTTTAGTTTTGTTATAATTATAATACAACCCTAACTTAACTGAACCGGAGATATAGTTGAATAACTTTAAAAGTTGCCTGACTCATCTCAAAACCAGTTTAGTGACACCCGTATTTTATTTATTTGTTAAAAAGGTACACTAATATTTACAGTTAAAATGTAATAAAACAGTCCTATAAAATAATTAACTACCGACCCGCCCTCGCTTCGGTTTATGCGTAAAGCAGCGACCACACCAATGCTTAAAAAACGGTGACGGTACGAAATCGCAGTGACGCGTCGTATTAGCACCGATTTTGACGCATGCTCTCCACACCGGTGCTCAAAATTCGCGGACGGTGCGTAAACAAAAGAATGTGTCATATTAATAACATGGCGTCAATTTTGACGTACCGTGATATACGCAACGTTAAGCAGCGGTGTGGGGAGCGTGCGTCAAAAACGGTGCTAATACGACGCGTCACTGCGATTCCGTACCGTCTCCGTTTTTTAAGCATTGTTGTGGTCGCTGCTTAATGCGTGCATATGCGTTTGGATTGGTAAACAATTGGTGACCCGTCAGAAAGTCACGGATGCTTTATATATCACGCGACAAACGCAACCACACTAGGCGTAGGCTCATGTTACAGTAGAACAAATTTTATAAACGTGTCGTGAATCTTCGTTCGCACAGACACCAACAACGATTCCGATGATTTCCGAAAGCACGATCAAAACCCACGATCAGACTTGTACGTAATAGTTATAAGGTGCAAATTAAATTGCATCTACCTTTTCCAACTCACTCACGCACGTTTGACGGCTTACTGAATGACACGCGGGCGCGCGTTACATGGTGCCACTAATAACCAATAATAGCACAGAATACAACCGCGTAACGCGTGGATCATGCTGGTTGGTTCCCGCGCTACGAAAAATCGTCTTCTGCGCAGGTACATCGGCCATATCAGTTGTGTTTTACTATACGTGGTGCGCATTATACATACTCGTACACAGGTATGTACATACAATAAAAAACATAACCTTCTAACGCAGTTAGGTGGGTTATAAACAAGTGAAGTAACACTACACAAACCCTTATATTCTTACCGATGAGAGCGCCGAGGACGAAGGGCGTGAGCTTTCGCACCACGATGGAGTTGGTGGGCCGGTTCCCCTTGAACACCTTGTGGGGGAGGATCTTGGCCACGGCTTCGGGCGCCATTCCGGATTTCTCAAGTTCCGCCTTCGCCTGAAAATTACACACTATCAGTTTTTGCTTCTTCTATAAGGTACTAACAAATTAGTCACGAATATTTTTACAGCTGATAGTACTCGGTTCTCGGAGTACATTTTAGTATGAAACATCATAGGTTTTCTTATGTTTTTTTGGAAAAAACTAGGAAACAAATTTGCTACGTTAAAACACCCTGTTAATAAGATAATTAAATGAGACCTCTTTAGACATTCTAGAACCTCTTTAAACTATCATTCAGGCGCTTGTTATTAATAAAATGATATACAAAGGTTCCTTAATTACAGTTAAAAGTTAATTGTTTTGTAATGTATTATCTCTTCAAATATCCGTGACTAATTTGTTAGCTTCTTATATATAAGAAGTACTAAATAGTCATTCGTGCATCAAGAGAGCAATGGTGGTTTTTGCTGCAAGTGTTCATTTTGAATGCTGAGTAAGTGAAGGATTCTATAATTGAATCACGAGATTCACGAGTGTACAGAGAGATTCAAAGAAACGACACGTGTTGCACAGACAACTTTTTACCTCAGTAACGAAACAATTAACTTCATAATGAAAAAAAATTAACTACATATTGAGTATAAAAAACCAGCCACCCATTTATTGAACCAGCACTGTTTTCGGCATTAGTTTTATTTTATTAAAAAGCTACTTTGTCTCACGCTTGCAGCGAATCAAATTTTGCCCCCGTGTTGTGAAACAACTTTTTATCTTCAAGTTTGCTCCCCATAGACGCGGCTGCAGATGACAACCGAAGCCATCACAACACATTACAACGGTAATGTAAATTACGCTATCACACTAAATTGTCACGATACGACAATGGTGACAACTGCGCCACTCATTATCTGACACTATCTTTATGTTACTATCGAGTTGACCCCTGGCCCTTAACCTGCCAGGTCAGCACCGCCTCAGCTCAAAGTGAAACGTTTAAAAGTGAGTTTTGACTCGTTTTAGTACAGTCACCACCCGCGAATGTTACGCCACTTGCCACTCTTCTTAATTTAACCGTGTAATGCATTTTGGGTTGACAGCTGACTTGACATATTACCCGAGTGTAGTACACGGCTAAATTAAGAAGAGTGGCAAGTGGCGTAACATTCGCGGGTGGTGACTGTACGATACATTTTTCAAGTTAAAGTTATAACAAATAAGGTATTTGACAAGAGTGAAATTAAATTCCTTTTTCATTAACAACAGATAAACATTATAAAAATACTAGAAAAACATCAATCTTTTATTTATGTTTGCTATTTTAAGTTTTTTAATTCATAAACTCCAACAATAAGGACGCTGTTTGATTGTGACGTCACAAGAAAGTAATCCCTATAAATTTCATAGTAACCCAGCGTTTTTGATGTTTCATAAAAAGAAGCTGATTTGACTTTTGTCAAATACCGTATTGCCGGGGCGCGGGCCTTGCGTCATCCACTGAAAAATGTATTTAACAAAGACTAAAGCCCGATTTTCAATGTTTTACTATGAGCTGAGTCGGTGCTGATCTTATGCCAGGGCATTTTCGTGTGCGATGACCTTATTTCACCACCTTGACAATGGTAGGTGACAGGTGACAATCCCCTATACAATGCAAAGTTAACTTTCACATAACTAAATCAATTAATTAATATCATGGGACAATGTCGCACCAATTGAGCTGTAGGCTTGTACTATGGGTACTAGACAACGATATAAATACTTATATAGAAAAATACATACTTAAATACGTAGGAAACATCCATGACTCAGGAACAAATATTCGCGCTCATCACACACCTGCCCTTACCGGGATTCGAACCCAGCACCGCTAGCTTCGTAGGCAGGGTCACTACCAACTAGGCCTGCGCGTCAACTGGGATTCATATCAGCTGGGCCATGAACACTGAAACGTCACCTGTCACCTGTCATTGTCAGTATTGTGAAATAGACCTCACCTCAGCGGTGGTCTTGCCCTTCATGAGTGCCTCCGTCTGGGCCAGGAAGTTGGCCAGCAGGATCTTGTGGTGCGTGCCGCCCGAGATCGGGTTGTGCGTCTGCGCAGGTGCGATGAAGTCGCACGGGATCAACCTGCGGACGAAAGTTCAAGGTTAAGTTGTAGCTTACTAGTTTTTTTTATTATTTTGTGCTTTATATTCACAATTGACAACATTTCATTTTGGTGACACCTGCAAATTACTATACGAATCGAAAGGGTTTTGCCTCCTGAACACGGCAAAATATTTATTTAGATTTATTTTTCTTTATTTACAAAATTACAAGTAAGTTAATAAAAATATCGAGTTTTACCAATACTATGCCTGAACAGATATAATACCATTGCCTTTTTCACGAGAAAAAAAGCTGTCATACTTCAAATTTGACAGTGACACTATTGACAGATGGATAGATACTTAGAGAATTATCGGTTGACATGAATACTTTTTTATATACAGATTGGACTAACGTAATATGTCCATTGTGTCGTAGAAATGAAGTTACGCCCTTTTAGAATAAGTACATCTTAATAAATTAATAATAAAATAATTATTCATTCTAGAGAAAATTTAAAACTATTAGTGTCTTCCTCCTTCCAAACAGTATCTATAAAACGAATAAAATTAAAGTCTTGAAAATATGAAATCTTGTCAAAAAATTAGAGTTGACTGAAGAATTAAGTCTGAATTCTACGTCACGTTGACGCATATTGACTCTCGCAGACAACTGAAAGTCGTGCCACTGTCGGCACCGTCGGCCATAGCCGCAAGTTCAAGATTAAAAAAAACTTGGTTTCGTATGAATTAAGGTGTAATTTGCATATCATAGCAAACATGTTTGACGTGTGAATGACGCATTTTGTATTTGACGTAAGGCGTTCAAAGGGTAAAAAAAAACTGCCACTCCTTGACTGCCAATGACAAGAGCCAACGTTGGCGTTCAAAACGTCATAATCATAAAGAAATGAATACCAAAAATTTTACATCATTCGTCACTAGATACAGTAGAACACAATTTATATGGCGTGTCGTGAATTGGTGAATCTTCGTTCGCGTAGACACGAACAACGATTCCGATGATTTCCGAAAGCACGATTAAAACCCACGATCAGACTTGTACGTAATAGTTATAAGGTGCAAATTAAATTGCATCTATTTTTTCCATCTCACTCACGCACGTTTGACAGCTGACTGAATGACACGCGGGCGCGCGTCAACATGGCGTCACTAATAACCAATAATAGCACAGAATACAACCACGCAACGTGTGGATCATGCTGATTGGTTCCCGCGCTTCGAAAAATTGTCGACAGGTACATTGGTAAGCCATATCAAAAGGCCCAGACAAGATGCACTACGCTAGCTAACGTTTCTCTTCGTTTAGTTTCTAAACCAATCGCGTCACTGGAAGATGACGTGATACGAAAAGTCACGTGATGTGCTATTGACGCGATTGGTTTAAAAACTAAACGAAGAGAAACGAAAGTTAGCGTAATGCATCTTGTCTGGGCCCTCAGTTGTGTTTTATTGTACTAGCTGGTCCTGAAAGGTTTCCTGACCTGGTTCCCTGGTGGATGAGCTGGTAGAAGGCGTGCTGGCCGTTGGTGCCGGGCTCGCCCCACACGATGGGCCCCGTGCTGTAGCCGGCCGGCTCGCCCGCGCGCGTCACGTACTTGCCGTTGCTCTCCATGTCGCCTTGCTGGAAGTACGCCGCGAACCTGGAACAAACAACGTGGGTATTCCGATAAAACACGGTTTACCTTAGAAGTAGCTATACATTTAACCCTTAAATGTATTGCGTGTCGAAAATCAAACGCGTCTTTAAAGTTCATTTCCAAATTTGAATTTTGACAAAGCTACAAATATATGCGTAAATTCTAAGTTTGAAATTTACTTAAAATGTATGTTTGAAATTGAGCATTAAAATATACGATGTAAATCTACATCATTATGCATTTAAGGGTTAAGAGAACATCGATCGGTGGCCCTACCTGACTAATTCCGCGGAGGAAACTTTCTATTCGCATTTCTTCCCATTGTTCTCTTTTACCCATCTGTATTACAACATTACAGCAGCGTACCTCTGCGAGCCCCTACTCGTACTAGATACAGTTGTTGATCCAAAACGTTGACGACGCGCTGGCCTAGTGGGTAGTGACCAGGCCTACGAAGCTAGTGGACCTGGGTTCGAATCCCGGTAAGGGTAGATATTTGTGTGATGAGCGCGAATATTTTGTTCCTGAGTCATGGATGTTTTCTCTATGTATTTAAGTATATATTTCTCTATATGGGTAAAAATCTAAATAAATGTCCAATTAATGAGAGTTTTGTCACCGTCACGAAACTGTTGGTTAACGTCAAACATACGTCAATTGTAATGAAATTGTAAGTTAGACATCATTTAAGTGACATTTAAATAGCGTCCTTATGTACATTTATTTTGATTTTAACCCATATAAGTATTTATATCGTTGTCTAGTACCCATAGTACAAGCCTAGAGCTTAGTTTGGGACTAGTTCAATTGGTGTGAGATTGTCCCCTTATATTTTATTTAAAAATCAAATGCAAAGCAGACTTGTTACAGTGGGTTACCTGTGCAGGTACTGGTCGTAGGGCAGCAGCGCGTGCGTCTCCGCGCCGTGGAAGTTGCTGTACCACACGCCTAGCATCGCCAGGATCACGGGGGCCTGGGGACCAACGCCGTATTACTATGTGACTAAGGGTCTCCCCAGACCTATCGACGCGGAATCGGCTTGAGCCAGTAAGAATAAGTTTTATGTCCACGCAATAAGATCGAAAACGACGTCGTTCCGTTCTCAACGCCGAGCCGAGCCGAGCGATACCTTTTTCACTCTTACTGCACGGACATAAAACTTTTTCTTACCGGCTCAAGCCGATTCCGCGTCGATAGGTCTGGGGAGACCCTAAGGCCCGTATTAATAAACTAATCTCAACTCTAATGCTCTCGAGATGCGTCAAAAATGACAGTGTTCTATGGTTTGACGTCGACTTTGACGTATCTTGTGACGCGCATCTCAGCCAAGATGAGTTTATTAATACGGGCCCTAAGTGGTCTTTTTGTCTCACTGCTATTCGATTTCTTCAACCTTTTTATTCCGCAGAAGTAGGTTGGTCCAGAAATAGGAGCCTTGCCGGATTAGAATAGTGCCACTCCAAGTCTTCCCGTGGATGTCGTAAAAGCCGACTAAGGTAATAAAGGCGTGTAGTAGTGTTAGGCGATGGGCTTGCAACCTGTCACTAATACACTGGTAAACATCTTCGACTAATGCCCGGTTCCTATATTCAAGAAACGAATCGTTTTCCTTACGTCTCGTTAAAGCTTGACACATTTTGTACGTAGCAAATGTCAAATTTTAACGAGACGTAAGGAAAACGATTCGTTTCTTGAATATAGGAACCGGGCATAAGTGTGCAAAATGTGGTTACAGAATTATCAAAAAGTTTTTATAGTTGTTGGAAATTCTGTAGCTCTGCCTACCCAACTCTGGGAATAAAGGCGTGAGTTTATGTATGTTTGTATGTAGGAGCCTTGCCGCTAGGAGCCGTGTTACTAAACATCGATCGCTATCGATTTTCAATATTAAACATAAAATATGGTAACAAAAATGTTGCAAAAGAGTTTTATTTCTATTGGTATTGGACTGGTAGAGAGACTACATAGTATAAAACAAATTCGCTTTCCGCTGTCTGTCTGTCCCTATGTATGCTTACATCTTTAAAACTATGCAATAGATTTTAATGCGATTTTTTTAATAGACAGAATGATTCAAGAGGAAGGTTTTTTATGTATTATACATTCTGATTTATGTACAGGTGTTACAGAAAAGTCACATAAACCGAAGCGAAGCGAGGGCGGGTCGCTAGTAGTGAATAAACGAACAACATTGTATTTTGTCGGATATTTATATTGCTTTTTCAGTTGGCTTATTGTTGACACATTTCGACTTCAATATTTACTAAACGGTACCCAAATATATAAAAAAAACCTGTTCATGTGTTTTTTTAATAGCTATCCAAAGATACCTCATTCGATATAATAATGTAAAAAAAATTACCTTTGCTACATTTATGGGAGAACTGGCGAATTTTTTTTTCAAGATCTGCTTATAACTTTATCTGCCTAATTTAAATGTAAGTATAATTATGCTAAATTACAGCTTTGTAGTACCAAGAGTCTCTGATTGTGAGTGAAACCGCGGACAGACGGACAGACGGACATGACGAACCTATAAGGGTTCCTTGTTGACTACAGAACCCAACATGCCGCATGTTACTCGTACATCATGACTTGAGAACGGCGCGATCAATGTAACTGTTTTGTATTAGTTTTGTATGAACGAAGATATTCACCCGGACCACTCCTGGTACCATCAGAAGACAAAAAAAAACTAAATGAACGTTACATGCTGCAACTCACGTTCTTCTCCAAGGGCGCGGTGGTGAAGTGCTCGTCCATGAAGCTGGCCCCCTCCAGCAGCTTCTCGAAGTTGTCGTAGCCCACGTGCAGCGCGATGGACAGACCGATGGCGGACCACAGCGAGTACCTGCACGAGAATCAATTCACAACATTCATGTACAGTCAGGGACATTCCTGGTCCACCACCTCTAGGGTGATATTTATTTTCTTAAGACTGCGCCGAGCGTACGCCGGATGTAAAGTGGCGGCCTCATTACTTTTATTATATTTTCTAATAAACTAAAGTATTTTCTTGAAATTGGACGGTCTGTTTTTGTACTACAAACGAAAACACAACTTATAGGGTATATCACGTAGTTTAATAACAATTCACCTTCGAGTTATCAACTTAACGGAAAAAAGTGACCGTCTTTTTCCGTTAAGCTGACTACTCAAAGGGTACATACATACATTACATACATTAAATCACGCCTGTTTCCCAGAGGGGTAGGCAGAGACCACTTCTTTCCATTTGCTACGATCTTGACAAATTTCTTTCGCTTCTTCCACATTCATACATCGAGTCATGCACGCACGTCGGTTTCGGGTACTTAAGATTCGGCCCTTTTCCAGTATTTCTCCGATTTGACTCGAAAAAGTACGCCTAGGGCGGCCCCTTCCGACCCGTCCACTCACTTTAGATCTGTATATCTCTTTTACATTTGGGAAATATATAGTGAAGTAAAAAAAAGCAATTAGTAGTTAACTCTCGTCTGGCAGGCCGTCACTCGATTTTGTGTTCCGTTTGATGTTTTGTATCTATCCTTTTGAAAGTAAAATATACTTAAAATAAAATCCTAACGCTAAAAAACCAAACAAGCCTGGTTTGCACCAACCGTGGTCAGAGAGAGTGAGCGATGTGCTTCAGTAACCTTTTGTTTGTTTTTAACGCGTTAATATCTGACTCAAACCAAGATTAAACGCTTTGATTTCATTCATTCTTTCTTTAAATATGCTCACCTGCCGCCAACCCAGTCCCAGAAGCCGAACATGTTCTTGGGGTCGATCCCGAAAGCGGTCACTTTCTCGCCGTTCGTCGACAGCGCTACGAAGTGCTTCGCTACTGCTGACGGCTACACAATTAAATAATAATAAGTTACCCTGTGGAAGTTCTAATAGTGGGCAATACAACTTTCGTCGCTTGTCTCTGTTTAAATATATGCTCTTGCCATTCCGTGCTAAACTCGTAATTATAATTCCGTGGTCATAGTTAATAAGTTTGGTATCGATTGTCGGTTATAGTACATTGTTGCCAAGGGTGGAAAGTACGTGATTTATGGACGAGTCATATAGAGGGCCGAAACGTAAGTAGTTGAGGCCATGTATTGTATGAGTCCATAAATTGCACTCTCTGCGGAGGCAGAAATAGTGCTTTTCTCAACTACGGGGAGGAAATATCACATTTTTTTTATTAATTATTTACGTAATTAGTATGAAAAAGTCCAAGTTTTTTTTTGATGATATCGGGCCTGTCATAAAAGTGATATTTTCTGACACCAAACCAGACCTGAGGGCCCAGACAAGATGCATTACTTTTCGTTTTTAAACCAATCGCGTCACTGGCAGATCACGTGACTTTTCGTATCACGTCATCTACCAGTGACGCGATTAGTTTAAAAACTAAACGAATAGGAACGAAAGAAATATTTTCCGAGCAGTGTTGAGCAAATGTATTTTTTCACTAGGAGAAATAACCTTAAAGCGAGCAGTAAAAATTGCAGAAGTTGACTGCCGTGTTACTCTAACTTTAAGGTTAGAAAAATACAGCAAAATTGTGGTTCTTGCTCGAGAACTAAAGTTAAAGCACCTTCTGTAATTTTTATTGCTAGTCTATTTCGACCTTTACAATTCACAACGCTAAAGAATGACTAAAAAGCAACGCGATTTTATTTACACCCATTAACTCACATCTTTAGCAGCATCGAGGAACCAGTTCTTGGCCGAGGTGGCGTTGGTGATGGTCTCCTGCGTAGTGAAGGTCTTGGAGGCCACGATGAACAGCGCCGACTCGGGGTCCAGGCGCTTCAGCACCTCGGCCAGGTGGGTGCCGTCGATGTTGGACACGAAGTGCACCTGGCACATCGGGAATTATTGGCGACGACCAAAAAGGTGGACCATCGTTAAGCGTAGTTAACCATGGAAACAACGAAGTCGAAAAAACGTACGACGAAAAGTATCCCTATAATTGTATGGGTAATTTTCATCGACATACCAACCTATAGACGCCGGGTTCTATACAAAATGCTCTTCGAAAAGTGTCCCAGGGCGACCTATACTACTTCATACTTGTATACAATCATTGTCAAAATAAAACATTCTAATTTAAATGGTATGTCATTAACGCAATGCTTAATTTTGCTTGAAACTATTTATCATCTTATGTTGCTTCGACTAGAGGCTCGTATTTTTACCTTATGCAGCTTCTACTAGCGGAGTGCCAATGTCACCGCGAACAAAGTACAAATGGAGTAGCTTTATACTTAATATTATTAAGGTGGGTAGCAGGTCGGTTCAATATAAACAACAACTCACGCAATTTTTTCATTATTTAAGACTAGCTTTCGCCCGCGACTCCGTCCGCGTAGAAGTGGTTTATCGCTGCTCCCTCGGGAACTGTCCAATTGCCCGAGAAAAAACTATCCTGTCTTATTCCAGGACCTAAACAATATGTGTGCCAAGTTTCATCTCGATCCGTTCAGCGGTTGAAGCGTGAAAGGCGGACAAACATACACACTTTCATATTTACAATATTAGTATAGATAATATACAATATTGTGGGCTTGTAAATCGTCATATTTATATTTTTGTAACAAGACATAGAACCGTTTTCAAAAACCCTAATAGCTACTTGAAAAATTTATAACTTCCTTAACCTTTAAATTTGGTATCTCTTGTTGATGTATTGGAACTTTTTTAATCAGATTATCTTGGCGTGGGGATTGAACCTATAAAATTTCACAATTGTAACTTTATAATCTGTGATACAAATATATTAAAATTAAATAAAAAATCTATATAGGTCCCGTGTCAATGTCGGCACGTTTACTAAGCTGTTCCTGTAGAAATGAGTTCTGTAATTTTCCTGCTCTAAAAGTAGCATGTGACTTTTCCTGGAATTTCTACAAACCAAATTTCAGACAAATTGGTCTAGCCGCCGTTTAGCCATTCTAAAGTAACAGACAGACAGGTACTTTAGCAATCCTAACACTTTAGGTACAATAACTACATCATCATCTTCGAATTCGATACAGTTTCCGTAGGCACGGTTTTCGGACAGTGGTAGAATCTGTTTTTTATAATTTATGATATTAAAGTGACATATCTACTTAGCCTCAGTTTCACGTCACAAAAATAATGATAAGTAGCATATTATATTAATGGCAAGGTTAATAACCTGCAATTTAGGGACAGCCGTTTTACGCAATCGACGTCTTTGCGAATTTCCCACGACATCGAATTTGTCGAAATGGATCGAGCATACGACGGAACTTTTTCCGGGTCTAAAAAACTCTTCCTGCCGTTCACTCGCGACGATGGAATTCCATACCGGACAGTGAAATGGATCACCAGGAAATCTACAAATGAATATTAAATTTACGACTGCAAAAAATATAAAGTATTAAACTACTCCATAGACGCAACTGTTCTGCAACAACCAAATACTGACAATTGTTGGTCCGAAACTAAAATAAATTATTCTAAAAGAAATAATTAGTTATTTGCTAATTAATATTACGAGTCGACATTTACTTTCCGAAAGTATGATATTCCGTCTGAAAAAATTTTGTTGCGGTAATTATTTTTGCAGTTTTTGAAAACGGATTGAGGCATTGTGACACGTGTCACTGTTGGCGTAGTTGAAAGCGAACTAAATTCAAGTAAGCTCCCAATTTGAAGTGGGAGTATATTCGCTGGGCCGTGTTTTGTTCTCTGACCTGTTATCTAGTTGTATATTGTTGATCGAAGGTAATTTTCGTACCACAGCTAAAAAGTTTTATAGAAAATTTTATTGAGTAAGGGGGCTTCTAATCGAGCAACATTTTCACGGCAATATATGGCCGGCATCTTGCTCTAATATACGAAGTAAGAGTAAGATAGCACTAGTTGCCGGCCACATATTGGCCCGTTTAGAAGCCATGCCCAAATTTTTGGACCTTACCCTTATTCCAATATCTATTCACGCGTCCTACAGACTTATCGGTCGCAAAGTGAATAGCCCCTTTAATGTATATGGTCCGTGTTGCACAGTTTGATGACTGCTTAACTTTGACTGTATGGTCCGCTTTACCGTCAAACCATTCACTGTCAAACTTGTCGCTTTTTATGTCATATAGAAGGTAAACTAGCACACGCCTGATGGTAAGTGGGATCTATAACCCATAGACATCTGAAGACTGCAACCTGGGATCCCTCTTTTTTACCGACACTCATTTGATGGAATCGCATTTCATCGAAAGCAAATTTTCTTCTGAAACCTTGTTGTTTTTAGGTTATCTTAAGCATGGGTTACCTACGTAGGTTAGGTTAGACCAGTGATCACCAAAAAACTATAACTCTGGCACGTGTTTATAAAATATTCTAGGAATAGAGTCGGTGATTCAAAGGAGGACTAAGGATCTAGTAATTACACCGTTTTAATACTAGATATATAATTTTACTACGATTTTAATTCGCAGGGTTTAAAGAAAACGTACCTTCAGATGGTTGGCATAGGGCTTAAGCGCCTCTGTCACCATGAGCGGGCCCAGGTCCGAGCCACCGATGCCGATGTTCACCACATCGGTAATCGGCTTGCCGGTGTACCTGAAAATGTACACTATCTTGAACCTTATTTACACAATATTTAAAAACTTTGAACACCACAGACGTCGGCAAGCAACGACGAATTTTTACGTTTCACACATGTCTGTCGTCCTAAGCAAAAACGCAGTAACTAAGATAAACCTCCTGTAGAAATGTCAACCATATTATTCACTTCATAGAATTGAATCTGCTTTGATGATCGAATTTAAGATACTACTTATAGGCTTAGGAGGGCAAATTTGGCGTCGGCTGGTATGTGCAACTACGGAATTAAAATTGCGTCGAAATCAGATCATAACCTTATGAAAAATATCGTTATATTTCGTTAGTGTTTTATTTTATTTTTAACCCCCGACGCAAAAAAGAGGGGTGTTATAAGTTTGACGTGTAAGTCTGTGTGTGTGTCTGTCTGTGGCACCGTAGCTCTTAAACAGATGAGCCGATTTGGAAGCGATTTTTTTTATGTGAATGCAGGTTTTTTGGCGGTAGTTCTCATATTTAGGACTGCTGGGCAAAGGCCTCCTCTCGTCCTTCGACGCATCCCTGTCTTGTGCAGCTTCCTGCCTGACCCTTCTGAAAGCGTCAAGCTGATCTCCCACTCACCCCTTCCACTCCCCGCCGATGACTTGTTCCGAGAACTCCTTCATGTGTGCCAGCACGGCGTTCACGTCGGGAGTGACGTCAGCCCCGTCGACCAGGATGGGACGGTTCTTGCGGTTGCGGAGAGCCACATGGAGCACTGCTCGGTCCTCGGTGAAGTTGATCTTCTCGCCTGAAACAAGTGCGTAGGTGAGTCACCATCGTCATGTCAGCTGAAATAGGTACCTATGTCAACAGTTAGACATAGGTACGAGTATATCCTGATGATCTCCACCATCTTCAACAGTGGGATCTGTGACCCATAAAAAAATGTATTCTCAAGAGTACAATTTTACAGATCATATTTGAGAGATATACAGATCGAAAGTGAGTGGACGGGTCGGAAGGGGACGCCCTAGGCGTACTTTTTGAGTCAAATCGGAGAAATAATGGAAAACGGCCGAATCTTAAGTACCCGAAACCGACGTGAGTGCATGACTCGATGTATGAATGTGGAAGAAGCGAAAGAAATTTGTCAAGATCGTAGCAAGTGGAAAGAAATGGTCTCTGCATACCCATCTGGGAAACAGGCGTGATTTAATGTGTGTGTGTGTATTTGTACAATTTTAAAACTGCAATCCTAAGACCGCAAATGCGTTGGTAACCCTGAGAACTAAGATGGAATGCCTCTGTGCTAGTAATTTCCCCGTTCTCTGAAACCTGAACACAACAATGCGAAAGCCGCTGATGACGGCGGGGCGGTTAATTAACCACTATCTTACAAAAAAAAACAATATCACGGGTCAATCTCACATTAACTGACCTAATCCCAAACTGAGCTCTAAGTGGCTTCTGCCTACCCCTCTGGGAAACAGGCGTGATTTAATCTATGTATGGTTGTAAGCTCTAGTTTAGTTCCTAGGATTACATACGTACAGGTCGATTCACAATAGTTGGCACGAGTGAATGAAAGGTATACTAGTGTGTAAAATAGTAACAGTTTTCGGTTTGAAATTCGAACATCGGTTCAAAGGACGGCACTCATACAATGATAGGTGACATTACTTTCGTTCAATCCATTCGTGCCAACTCTTGTGAATCGACCTTTACATAAACTTAAATATAATAGAAAACATCCAAGACTCGGGAACAAATACTCGCACTCAGCACACAATATTTATAGTATATATTTCTCTATATAAGTATTTATATCGTTGTCTAGTACCCATAGTACAAGCCTAGAGCTTAGTTTGGGACTAGGTCAATTGGTGTGACATTGTCCCCTGATATTTATTTATTTATTTATTTATTTTTATTTGCCGATAACGGGAAACGATCCCGTGACGTGACTGCCAGCTTCTTAGGCCGGGTTTTAATACTAACTAGGCTAAATGCGTCCTCAAAACATAATATACAACCACTCATGATTAAGTATTTGATATTCAATTAAATTATCTGAAACAAGCTCAGAATGCATGTTGACCTGATGATTGTTTTACCTAAAGGTTAAGGTCAAATTATATAATTGACAAAAGGAACTTTTATAAAAGGTATTCTGGGGGGTTATTATGACATAGTTATGCAATCCTGTTTACGCTCAGAGAAAAGGACAGAGCTATATAACTGCCATAACTAACACTCACCGTAAAATGAACTGCATAGTTATGTCATGTCTCAATAGCTACAAAAAAAATAAACCTTTTTTTTATTATTTTATTTACTGAGAAAATAAATTAACTAATTTCTGCTAATGGCTGCTCTTTTCTACGACACAGAACAAACCGCGATTACAATAAAAATACTGTCCCACTATACTCTCATAATTCATAATTTTAAGATGATGCCTGTGACCACCGAATTTCGTAATTTCAATAACTTACTACCTACATGCAAGTTGTCTAAAAATAGGGTAGTATTTAAATGTCTGAACGGCGTTGCTGTGTTTATACCGATGTAGTATTTATATAAAGTTAAAGAAATAACTGTAATAAGTGTTTATATGAGCTGTCATAGGCATCATCTTGGAATAATCAGAGTATAGTCCAAAGCAGGTGTAGCCAACACAGAAAAAAAAAACTGTAAATCATAACGTTTTTTTTGATACAATCCTCTTTAAGCATGATAGTTAAAAAAACACTTAATGCAAAAAAAAACCGTTTATGAATTACCGCTACTCAAATCTTTGATGTTATGATTGCTTCATTTACTTTGAAAATAATGTCGTTACCCGCAAACATGGCGTCCCTGGCCTTCTCGACGCCCCTGTTGCGCGCCAGGTTGAGCAGCAACGCCAGGGCGGCACCGTCCACGCGGTTCTTGGAGTAGTCCAGCAGGATCTCCCCATCGCTGGGCGTGGGCAGGCGGAGGCTGGGGACAGTGGGAGGTTGTAGACAATGGGTAAAACATTCATATGTTTTTTTATAAGAGGCAAACGGGTAAAGGAAAGTCATACATAGCAGCATGAAACATTTCAACATCATAGTTAACATTTTAACATCTCTCAACTCCCGACGAAGGGGTTAGCTGGAAGAGATCCCTTTAAGGCCCTTAAAGGGATAAGTTCACCTTTGTACATATTTTTATATTAATTGTATTGTTCTGGTTTTTCTTTTGTACAATAAAGTATTTACATACATACATACATTTCAAAACATATGTGTACTGACTTAGTACTCTACAGGAACACAAAATACATACATACATTATATCATGCCTATTTCCCGAGGGGCAGGCAGAGACCACTTCTTCCACATTCATACATTGAGTCATGCATGCACGTCTGTTTTGGGTTCTTAAGATTTGACCCTTTTCCAGTATTTCTCCGATTTGATTTGAACACACTTAGAACATCCAGCTTTCTCTCTTTCATCATTATACATACCTCATCTAATTTATGATTGTTGCTGAATAAATAATAATACTGAAAGAGAAATCATCAATCAAGCAGACAGACTTTCATGAATTGACCGAGTCCCAAACATACACATACATAATATAAAGAAATAAATAATTATTTAAAAAGAACATACCGAGGGTTGCGTGGTCAAACCCGATAAGTCGATATAACTTGTAGTGTCAAAAAGAACATTAATGAATACATCAAAACAATTGATATTTGAATAAACAATTATTTTGATTTATCGGGTTTGACCGCTCAACCCTCGATACCTAAGACTGAGATACGAGCAAGGCAGGGACACTACTAACCAAACAAAACCTAATTTTGTAAAAGTAAAAGTAAACATAATTTGTAGTTGGTAGCAACCCTGCCTATGAAGTTAGCAGTCCTGGGTTCAAATCCCAGTGAGGGCAGATATTTATGTGATGAGTGCGAGTATTTGTTCTTGAGTCTTGGATGTTTTCTATGTATTTCTCTATATGTATAAGTAAGTTTAACGTTGACTAGTACCCATAGTACAAGCCTAGAGCTTAGTTTGGGACTAGGTAGATTTGTGAGACATTGTCCCCTTGATATTTAGTTATTTATTCAAACTTTCATCTTTACAGAGAATGTACGTAACTTGTTTAAATTTTGCAGAAAAATGGATGCCAAAAGAATGATATTCTTAAGTCTTTCTTAATACTTCATGATTTATTGCATTTTTATAGTTTAATGGTATTCATATTATTTGTTTATGTTTAACAAGTAGTAGCAAACATTTCTACACAAGGTTGATAGGTACAAAGTACATTGCACCATATTTCATTCAGCAAATTCTGCATTTCATTGAGGACAATGAAGGTCAAATTTAAGGGTACCAAAAAACTTGTCATTGATTTGATAGCTACGACCTTCCAAGTTCAAAGAACTTCCAAAGTTGTATAACAATACCCATATACGAACATTACTACATTTATATAGCAAATAAGTATATACGCTATTAAAAAACTAATAATTTAAAGACCCCCTGGCCTAAACATATACAAAAGCAAAGCCTAATTACAGCATTAAAAAAATAAACACAAACTCACCTGAATTTTTGGAACCGCTGCGGGTCCTGTTGGAATAGCTGTTGAATATTAATTTTCTCTGAATTAAGAGCGTAAAAATCGCGTAGTTTTTGGAACGCCGGGTCCTCTTTCAGGCTATTTTTCGGTTCCATGGTTATGGTTATGAGAGAAAGTACACGGTTGGTCAGAGAGCGCCGCGGCCGAAACTGCTGTCCTATCAGTGATAACGAACGTCGTGTTGACATGTCAATGACGTATGAAGGTTATCTGCGTTTCGATATCGCTGTTAGCCATTTTGCATTCCAAATAGTAAACAAAAACTTAATAAAGATATTTAACACATTTGTTGTTTAATTATAGAAACTCGTAAGGATAATACACTATCATCATATTAAGTCAGAATAAGTTACAATATAAAATTAAAAGGGAGACGGGGAGAGTCAACAATGCACTATAGTCACTCATTCTCTCTTTCTTTCTTTACTGGCAGACCGATGATTCATTTCATTCGTTCAATGACACAGTTTTGTTTGACAGTTCGTCGTATTTATTTCTCTATAACCAACGAAAACTCGCTTTGTTTTTTGCAAATACATATCGTGGATCCGATGCTGTGTTGAGATACACAATGTCGCTGGGCAAATTCGAGAACGTGGGCTCCTTTATAAGGAGCTGCAACGGCACGACGTTGAAATATGACCAGGCATGTTTGGAAATAATAACGAAGGAAAGTGTTACCTTTTGGAGTCAGTACGAAGAATGCGAAGGTTGCAAATTACTCCCGACGAAGGAGTTACCGACTTCAGGGAGTGTTGTGCTGAAAACTTTGAGCCCCCTGCACTATGCGGTGGAAAATGGAGCCGGACTAATTTGCAATGGTAAGTACCTTCCTTGATAAACGTAGAGGGGGCAGCTATTGTTCTTTGCCGTGGTTTTACGTTTTACACAAGCAGGGCGGGATGTGTTGCAAGATTGCATTCTGTTTACTCTTGCCATTATTGCAAAAATATGCCTGATAATCAATAAATAAAAGTTTAGTCCTTTGTTTCGTAAACAAGTGATAGTAGTTGGTTTATCTCTGTATTCATAGATTGAACAGTCTAGACAGTTATACCTCGACAATCTAAAAACATGGAAATGTTTTTTAAAACTGTATATTTAGAATTGTATCTTAATAGAAAGTTTAAAATTTATGACTTGCCAGCCATTGTCAATGTGAAAGTATGTTATCAAATATTGAAGTTGGAAAATATATTTATATAACAAGACAAGTCTCAGTATCACTTCTACGTAACATTAACATATAAACATGTGTTGTATATTGACATTGTAATTCACAACCTGGTGATTTATAAAATTTATAAGCCCTCAGAATGAGATGTTGTTAAAAACTATGAAATGAAGGTTGCTTTGGATTATGTTTTATAAAAAAAAATTTAGTAAAATCATACAAAATAATTTCCGAAATGTATTAAGGCATATGATGTGATGTGTTCAATGCCTCGGATGTTGGTGGCAACTGGCAACCTCGTCATTGCTCCACGTTCTATTCTAAATGTATGAAAGTTTAAAATCGCTGATGCTCAGGGGTTAAGTGCATTTAATACCTTCAGAATATGAATAGACTGATTTCATGAACGGTATTAGTCATACTCTAGGCTCAGAGTAGGACAACTAGAGATAGAAAAGAATGGAGAAGACTGGAGGCTGAGACTAAAGAAAAAGGGAAGGAAAGACATGAATATTTGTATATGACAAGTTCCAGAAAGGAATGAAAAAAAAAGAGAACTAACATTTTATATCCTTTATTAATGACAAGCATGACATATTATTTGACTATAATGTTAATAGTGATAATAAAACAAAATTACATAAATACAGCAAATAAAGGCTAGTAATAATAATAAATTGCCATAGTATTGACTAAAGTCACATTCAACGCAATATTGGATTACTATACCAGGAATAGCATAATACAGATAATCTAATTATGTATGCCGTTATCTTGAAACCTGATTACTCTGGTCACATGACTCATGCATGTATAAACAGTTTACATAAGTATTTGTTTACAATATGGCTCATGTTAACTGGTCAACTATGTTTTTTTAATATGCTGTTATGGAGTTTAGATTAGTTTTCATTAAATTTGACCAACTTCTGCTGTTCAGATTTTTTTCTTTCCATACAATGAAATAATCCTTACATGAAACAGAGCCGACCCGCGTCAAAAAAAAAATTGACCAACTTTATATTTTTTTAAGAACAACTCACGCTTGACCAAAAATTTTAATGAGCCAAATTTGTTTACATAAAAAAACACCTAATGTCTGCTTGGACACTTTTCCTCTATCTCCTTTAGATTAGGATTTCCCCATACTGTCCCATTTAAAAAAAACACTCTGTAGATAGATAGAACAATGAAGTACAAATTCTAACCACTACATAGGATGCCTAATAGCACCGCTAGCCTATAATGAGTTAAAATCATGGATCACTCAGGATCACCTGACCATAGTAATGCAAAGAAAGGTACAGTCGGCAACAAAAACTTGTCCGAAAAACGAAATTTTTGACAGAAACTTATTCAACAACTTGAGATTATCATAGCCTATCTAAAAATTATAAGGGTGCTTCATAATAGGGGCTTATTGTGTTTTAATTTAACCTATTCAAAAATACGGTTTTTTCAGGCACTTACCAATTTGGCGAGTTCGGCCAATACTCCCTCAACCTGTCCGAGGTCACCAAAGACACGTGCTTGCCCCGGATGACGGCCGAGCCCGACGCGGCCTCCCTGCCGATCTTGACCGCCGTCGTCATCCTGCTGTCTATGGCTACTCTATGGTACATCGTGAAGGGAATAGGCAAGAGGATCATCGCTGGAAGGCTGTATGCTAGATACTTTGCCAGGTAAGAATTTTTTACAACCAGATATTGTGTAACTTCACATGTTTTTTTAGTTGAGCACTCTTGCAATTTATAGATGAATTAGCGAGAGCGTGGAATTGCATATGTAGTGGTATTGTGTGTTTATAGGCATTCTATATTTGAAATTTCCCTTTTCCCGTACTATCAGCATAAAAAGAGGTTTGTAATAAAATAATTCTATTTTAAAAGAATATTCAAAAATAATGTCAGTATGAAATTTTAAATATTATTAGGCTGTTTTTATTGTACTGAATTTAACAACTGAATGAATTAATGCTATTACTGCTGAGGACTGGGAAAATATTGGTCAACATGTCGAAAGTGAAGAAAATAAATGTAGATGTCAAGAAGGAGAAATGGATTGAATTACAGATCATAATATTGTTATCAATATTTGTGACAGCTCAGATGAAGAATTAAATAATAGCGAATAAAAACAAAAAAGACTGAGTATTGTTTTACTTGTTAAGAAGAGAAATATGATAAGCAAACCTCGAAGTCGCGATGGCAATAACGTCAATTAACTAGGGAAAATTTATCGATAACTGAATGCTTATTTGGAAGTGACACTTCATATTAGCTGTAAAGTTTACTTACAGAATAATTGAAAATTAACTAAAATGTGATGATTACTACCCGTCAATGTTACCTATATAGGAGTTTTTAGGACATTTTTAGGAATTTTAAAATTCAAATAAAAGTCAACCTTTACAAGTAATTTTTTATTTCATCAATTTCCATGCAAAGTAAACTAAAACCTAGGAGTACATTAACATCATTACATTATTTTCATTTAATCAATTATGAACCTTATAATAATATACTTATAGTAATAAGTAACAAAGTATTGTATCTTGTATTTAGTACTTCAAATATCATACTGTATATAAATGATACAGTTTAATAGGTATTACAAGTTGCATATTAATAACATACGTCATCTCATAGTCATAACATAACTATTGTCATAAGAAAGTCCAATTTATCGATGAAATAATATCGCGTGGAAGTCCCTAGCAAAATTTTATTCGTGCCACCGCGACTTCGAGGTTTGATGATAAGAGAGAGTATGTAATTTCATTAACTTAAGAGAAATACTTACGTTGTTCTACTTTTCATGCGAACTGTACAACCACTACAAATGCAATTCCATGCTCACGCTAATTCATCTATACCTCCTATGATTGGAATGGGAAATCTAGAATAAACCTGATGACTACTCAATATTATTGTGTCTATGAACTTATTTGACTATGAAATCAGGAGTAACCGGAATGAGTAGGGGTTTGTTAGATTGGTCTCAATAAGCAGATAGCTTATAGCTTCCAGAAACGCTTGTCATAAGAATAAAAAAAACTTATTGTAAAATAGTTTGACCAATCAACAGTAAGAACAAGCACGTTTTTTGTATCTTATCGTGAAGCCACTATTTATAATACTAATAATTAATATTTGTATTGTTTTCTCCTGCTCTAAGTTCCAACTAACTAACTCACTCATTTTGGTTGTATTAACTATTTCATAACTAATAGTTGTTTCGTCAACCTACGTCTACAAACGATTTACTTGCTGGAACTTCTAAACCTATATTGAATAATATGCGGTGCATTATTTCCAGTTTCTATGTAGGTATAGTAATGCAACACGTTGAAAGTTCAGTTAAACAAAAAAATATAGTCGACAGGCAATACTGTATTGATTTCTGTATTTGCACAGTAAACCCGGGGAGGGTCCCAAGCTAAGCGCTCGGCCCATCGGGCGGTTCAGCACCGAATTCCAACTCAGCCCTGCAGGGTAGGGTAGCATGAGCACTATGAGCATCTGACAGTACAGCGCACCATGACCTTCATAACTAAGGCTTACAGTGATACATTGTTTCCAGGGGTTCGCTACTTTTGGGTGTTAGGGGTGTTAGGAGCAACATTTTCACGGCAATATGTGGCCGGCAACTATACGCATCTTGCTCTAGTCATACGAAATGCGATGCCCTTGCGATGCCCTTGCAGGGTTAGTGTTGAAGCATGTAATTAGTTTTAAGATCTTTTGCACAACATTAAGCAATAAAGTATATGACTATCACTATGACTATGACTAATAAAAGTAAGGTAGCACTAGTTGCCGGCCACAAATTGCAGCAAAATATGGCCCGTTTAGAAGCCCCTTTAGCTATAAGTTAGCT
This sequence comes from Acleris laterana, assembly GCA_963966035.1. NCBI lineage: Eukaryota > Metazoa > Arthropoda > Insecta > Lepidoptera > Tortricidae > Acleris > Acleris laterana. The sequence goes on along the minus strand of OZ014458.1, from coordinate 10,253,870 downwards.
ATACATTTCGGGTGTCTCTCAGAATCCCTAACAACGTTTGTACCTACTAATATATCGTTTGTCAGATTTTTCATTTACCCTAAACTGGTTTACAGATGAGTCGGACAACAGTTTTTCAATTATATCTCCGGTTTGGTTAAGTTAGGGTTGTATTATAACAACACTAAAAAGTTTTAAAATTTAAGCGGAAATAGCTTTAGGATGAACGAAAATTCGGACAAACGATACGTTAGGAGAAAAGACGATTAGGCATTCCATAGGGGAACCATACATTTCAGTCTAAGACTACACCGAGCGTCCAGTGGCGCCCCCGTTGCTATTATTGTGTTTTCTAATAAAACGAAGTATTTTCTTGAAATTGAAGAATAGATTGTTGTTGTACAAATGAACACACAATATATAGGGTAAATAACTTAATAACAATTGAACGATGAGAGTAACGTAACGGACAAAAGCGGCCAGCTTTTACTATGACTACACGAAGGTTAAAGGTCATTAAACTTTGTCTTATACATACTTTACATTGTTTTCATTTGTACATGAAGAAACCATCCTTCGATCAAATCAAAATCAAATCAAATCATTTATTTGTGAACAATAGGTACAGTAAAGGAAATTGATTCATAGACCATTTTGTACTATGTCATAGTGACGTAATCAATCAATAACGTAAGTGACTTCTTATGATTTTATTTACAGTGTCACTTTGACATGGTCCAAAATGGTCTAGGAATCAATTTCCTTGACTGTACACACTATCAAGACAATACTTTACTTTATTCAAAAACACAATAATAGTAAAGAGGGCGTCACTAGACGCTCGGCGTAGTCTTAACAAAATTATCCAGGGGCCCTAATATGGTTGCGTTTATCGCGTGACAGAGTTTCAATAAGGCATCCGTCACCTTCTAACTCGTTTTATAAGTATGAGAGTGACGGATGTTTAATTCACTTTTGAAACGCGATATAGACGCCGCCATACTAGGCCCACAGGTTCCAAATCCATATTAAGAATAGGACATTGTACCCAAAATTAATGAACGAAAATTTCCAAGTCAATTTTATTTCTTATAAAAAATGTCTTATTCATTTGCTTGCATTGCATGCTGTGCACGCGTGCATGCACGCTCACGATCATTTCTCGAAACGACTATGTTTAAGACTGCACCGAGCAAACGTCGAGCGTCCAGTGGCGCCCTCATTACTTTTATTGTGTTTTCTACTTAAGTAAAGGATTTCCTTGCAATCAGACGATACGTTTTTGTAGCGCAAGTAAAAACACAATTTATGGGATACGTGACACACTTTAGTAACATTTACCAGTTGAGTAGTCAGCTTAACGGTAAAAGGTGGCCACTTTTTTCCGTTAAATTGATAACTCGAAGTTGAATTGTTATTAAATTATGTGATATACCCTAAAAGTTGTGTTTTCATTTGTAGTACAAAAACCTACCGACCAATTTCAAGAAAATACTTTAATTTAATAGAAAACACAATAATAGTAAGGAGAGCGCCACTGTACATCCGGCGTACGCTCGGCGTAGTCATTGAAATGCAGATGTTTGTATGTTTTTCATCGTTCCGGTGTATCTGAATGTTTTTGTAATTAGGATGGCGCAATTCAAGATGGAGAAGCTTCTTTTATTACTAGACCCCGTTATCAAGCGGGCAGTATGGTGGTACCTAACGTAAATGATGTGCAATACAAACTATCCAAGTCTCGACGTTGTAGCTATCTATGGAACTCCATTTTTTTTTTAATATTCAGTTTGATTGGCTGAGTTGCCAAGCAAAGTTTTAATGTTAGATATCTACCAAACTGCCGGCGTGATAACAAGGTCTATTTATTATACAGGGTGCCTCTGACCTTGGGGCTTTATATGCATCAATCGATTGTACTCGCTAAACTGAACTACTTTTGTTCTGCAACATTAAAAAATAATTTAGGTTTAGATAACTAATTGATGTTAAAGTCTTATTGTAAAATCAGTGTATTCGATCATGGCCAGAATAATCACTATCTCATGGTACGAGGGCTAAAGGAAAATGGAGACTTGGATTGCGTACATTAAAATTGTATAAAAAGGAAAATTATGTTGGACATATTTTTAACAACTTACAGCACAAAAGAAGTTCAGTTTCAGGAGTAGAAACGATCCTCAAGGTCGGAGGCACCCTATAAATGGGAACGTTTATCATTTGGTCTGCAGCCCCAGCTGTCTGACATGTATGCCGGTATTATTGTGGGTTGTTTGTCTTTAGAGAGGATAACGAGCTGGGGTCCGAGACGCGCGTGCTGACGACGGAAGCGAGCGTGCCGCGGTCCCCGACGCGCTCGCGGCTGCGCTCGCTCGACATCTTCAGGGGGATCGCGATCGCGCTTATGGTAGGTCGCGGTACAGTCGACTACTTAAATAGTTGAGCAACTATAGAACCCTCGTTCGTATTTGACCGTTATAGAAATGACAACATTTCATTTTGGTGACACCTGCAAATTACTATACGAATCGAAAGGGTTTTGCCTCCTGAACACGGCAAAATATTTATTTAGATTTATTTTTCTTTATTTACAAAATTACAAGTAAGTTAGTAAAAATATCGAGTTTTACCAATACTATGCCTGAATAGATTATAATACCATTGCCTTTTTCACGAGAAAATAAGCTGTCATACTTCAAATTTGACATTGACACTATTGACAGTTGGATAGATACCGTAAAATGTTCCTACTTTGCTCCTTTATGGGTAACTATGCTCCATAGTGACTATTTCGTTTGTTACAATGTAAGTCAAGTCGATGGCAAATTTGCTGAAAATAATTGATGTATACATCCAGCCACGAAGTGAATGAAAGCAATAGAATGATTTACAATACAGATTACCTCAATATAACCATGGAGCATAATTACCCAGGGGGAGCAAAGTAGGAACATTTTACGGTACTTAGATAATTATCGGTTGACATGATACTTATTTATATACAGATTGGACTAACGTAATATGTCCATTGTGTCGTAGAAATGAAGTTACGCCCTTTTAGAATAAGTACATCTTAATAAATTAATAATAAAATAATTATTCATTCTAGAGAAAATTTAAAACTATTAGTGTCTTCCTCCTTACAAACAGTATCTATAAAACGAATAAAATTAAAGTCTTGAAAATATGAAATCTTGTCAATTGTTTTTAACTGGGCCGCCATTACGGTCAAGTAAATAGCTATCAAAACGTTGACAGTACATATACAGGTCAAAGACGATATGGTTTTTACCGCCTAGAATACCGGCCCAGCAAATGCAACTTGTCTAGAGCCACAGATCGGTTCCGTTTTGCTTTCGTGTCTATGTGATAACGAATGGAATAAAGACCTTTCTGTGGCCGCGGAACCGACGCCCCTATCCCCGTATTTATGAAATGAGCGGGAGTATTTGTTCCTGAATATTGTATATACAATAATATTGTACAGAGGAAATATTCCTATTTTTGTATTTTTATTTTAAAAAATCTTTCACCATTAAATTAAAATGCGACGTCATCTCGGAGTAACATAGGCTTTTTGTCCCGGAAAAGTGAACGGTTCCCGTAGGATGACCGAAATACGAATTCTACCTGGGTGAAGTCGCTGGCAGAAGCTAGTTTCTCTATATAAGCAAGTTTATCGTTGTATAAGACTATGTGTCAGTTTAAATGGTCAAATATGTAAACAAATTAGTACTGTTTGACACATAACCTCAAATATTCATCGTGTTTTTATTTAAAATAACGTATAATTAATAGTTATTTTATCTTAAATTTAAATTGAAAGTAAGGATCAAGTGTATAAATCATTGCTAATACTTCACGTAATCTTTAAAAGCACGTGATTATCGAGTAATAATGGTAAATTGGTTTAGTTTGGTTGTGTTTACATCTTTGCCAATTTCAACTGGCACGGACTATAGTTTGGGGCTAGGTCAACTATAGTACCCCTCAACCAAAGTGACGACCGGGGCCATAAAACCCTTGAGCTCGCGTTATCAGTTATCCATTGTGTTGCGCCCGGACTTTTATGGCCTCAGTTTTTGGGGTACTATAGTAAGATTGTCCACGTGTTTGTTTAGATCTTCGTGAACGCGGGCGGCGGCGGGTACGCGGTGTTCGCGCACTCCAGCTGGAACGGGCTGACGGTGGCCGACGTGGTGTTCCCCTGGTTCGCGTTCGCCATGGGCCAGGCGCTCGTGCTCTCGCTCAACGCGCGCCTGCGCACCGCGCTGCCCAGGCTCACGGCCTTACAACAGGTACACGCTGACTTATAAAAAAAGATCAAAAAAATCTATATCTATACTAATATTATAAAGCTGAAGTTTTTTGAAAAATTATTTCAGTGTTAGATAGCCCATTTATCGAGGAAGGCGAAGGATAGGTTATATATCATACTCACAAACAAACAACCTCAAAGGACAAAGAGATACACACAAGTAGTCACGTAATAGTTCCAACTCAACTATCAAATTCAAATTCATTTATTTTCTATAAAATATGGTACAACTAGCTGTTCTCGTGTCCACTTCGTTGGACAAAACATTTTTTTTGAGTTAATAATTTTTCCGCTAATTCCCGTTCCCGTGGGAATTTCGGGAATTTCTTTCTTAGTGCACCTCTACGGTACCTAAGCTACGTCCCTTCCAAATTTCAAGTGTCTACGTTTAGTCGTTTAGGCTGTGCGTTGATATGTCAGTCAGTCAGTCAGTTTCTCCTTTTATATATTTAGATTAGGTGCTATTTGTTTGTTATTCCTGTACAATGACACATCTTGCTAGATACTTGCATGCAAATTTAGTTTTAAGTAACATTATTATTAATTATGCACATAACATTATTTAAAGACACTAATAATAGTACACGGTAGACGGGTTCGTTGTAGACAACGAGGATAACTATGCTTATATAATAGACAGTGTTCGGAATTTTCACGGCAAAACAAAAGACTGTCGCAAATTTACTAGGGTAAGAAATAATTTTTCATCGATATCGAGAATTACTATGGAATATTAATAATTTAAAATAATATGCAAAAAAAAAACAGTAATTCACAGATTATTCAGTGTAAAAGTTATTATTTAAGCCTTAAAATTAATGACTATCTACTCTTATCACTATCAGAAACCAAATAAAATGGCATGTGCTGCAGTGCTGTGTGTACTGATGTGGATTTTGAAGATGAAATTGAATCTGTTTCGATATAACTTTACACAAACCTAATGTATTTTATAATATATTTATATTTATTTGGTGGACCATTATTTATTTTACTATCGATATCGATGAAAAATTATTTCTTACCCTAGTAAATTTGCGACAGTCTTTTGTTTTGCCGTGAAAATTCCGAACACTGATAATAGAGGACATTTTATATGTTAAATAGTTCATAATCAACATTTTATATGTTAAATAGTTCATAAAAAAAATTGTGGTATAAAACATGTTAAATTTAAGCCATAGAAGCAACTTTGTTAACTGTTTTAAGGGAAGGGACTTCAAATCTTCAGAGATGACGTTATAAATCTTTAGTGACATTCGGTAACAATTTTTCCTAAATAAAGCACTGCATTGGTTCTCTCTTGGCGGCAGTTCAGATGATGATTACCAAGTTCGCACCACTAAACTTTATTGACACAATTTCTTGGGCAGAAACCAAACCTTGTGTAACGAAGTTGACTGTTACGTGACAGATGTCAATTTTATGTACATTACGTAGCTTATACGAAGCCCAGAGATATAGGAACTCATCGACTTTGCAATGTATAACAAACTCACGGGTTTGTTTCCCCAGGTGGCTCGCCGCGCGTTGCTAATGTCCTTAGCGGGCGTAGTGCTAGGCTCGGTGGACGTGGCCTGGGCCGACGTTCGACTCCCGGGCGTGCTGCAGCGCCTCGCCGCCATGTACCTGATCTGCGGAGCCCTCGAGTGCGTCTTCATGAGGACCAGCCAGAACATCACACCAGGTCCGTATTGCACCTCGGACGTCATTCTAGGTGGTATAAACCATATCGTTTTTGACCTGTTATCGAATTGATAGCTCTTATTTACTTGACATTAATGGCGGTCGTGTTAAAAACAATACCATAACATGTCAAATACGATATTGTTTTACCGTCTAGAATAGAGACCCGGCAATTGGTAACATCTAGTTAAAGTATTGAGCATAATAAGAAACTTGTTGTTGCATAATTTGTTCTTGGCATTCTATGTTCAATTTGGTCTCATAGTACAGACTTTCCGAACTTGCATATCGGCGGGGTATATATTCGCACATTAAACCCAAATTTATCAGTATGCAAAAAACTAATACAATATAAAGTAATTTATTTTGATACACAATAATCTAAAAAAAAATTTTTTTTTTTCATCGTATTGTCTCTTGTGTTACGTTTGACAAAACTGTGATAGTTCAGGGCTTTAGGGACTTACTCATAGATAAAGTTGTGAATTAGGAGACCTAGATTGAGCTCTAATTCCCCTTACTTCGAAATTCTGGTTAGACTTTGACTTTATTAGCCAAGTAAATTATAGTTACCCATGTGGTTGCCGGGTTAGAATAGTGCCACTCCATATCTTCCCGTGGATGTCGTAAGAGACGGCTAAGGGAATAAAGGCGTATAGTACTGTTAGGCGATGGGCTTGCAACCTGTCACTAATACACTGGTAAACATCTTAGCCTAAGTGTGCAAAATGTGGTTACAGAATTATCAACAAGTTTTTAGAGGTGTTGGTAATTCTGTAGCTCTACCTACCCCACTCTGGGAATAAAGGCGTGAGTTTATGTATGTATGTATGTATGTAAATTATAGTGAGCTTTTTTTAATTGTTTTTCTTTGACTAGTATGGTATTAAGTTTTCTCTAGAGGTGTTATTTATTGTTAATCTTGTTTCGCAGGCCGCTCTCTGTTCCGCGACATCTCGGCCGGTTGGCAGCAGTGGCTCGCTACTCTCTTGCTGGTAGCTGTGCAGGTCAGTTCATACCGCTAATATAGTGTAACGTTATAAAGAATAACATTACTTCAACTTACCATATTATATCTATATGATTTACTAATTATATTATAACACATAATACGGAACCACAAAAATAATAGACGCTCGCGAAGGGTTCGCAGGCGCGCCCTAGCGATCTCTAAAAATACCGGTCAGCGTGCAGGCGATGAGCGCCCGTCGGCCGACACTTCATTCTAATCTTCGGTCGGCTCAGCTGCTATTATAAACGCCACCGTTTCTAATACTCAATTTTCAACGGACGAATATTATAAAGTACTTGTGTACTATCTATCTGTGTGTAGTGCTGGATACCCCTCTAGGGTGAGTTGTTACTTTTAATATCCCATACTAATTGTATACTAGATGTTAGAAGTTGATTAATTAGTAACACGGGAACTATTAAGTTTAATACTAATGCCAACAATCGCATTGGCCTTTCAGGGTCCTACCTCGGTCTAAAATATTGTGAAGACGAAGGTCGTCCAACCTATTCAGTCGGTCACAGTCTTCGCCTTAAATACCTACTGCCGGACTGCAGAGACCGCTATCTCTTGTCACCCACGACCCATCATCATTACCTACTTAGAATAAGCCTAGATTAGTTACTAACCTTTTTCGTTAAGTTATCATTAAATTATAATAATTTTGTAGACGGTGGTTTCAATCTCCATCATAACTAGACCCCCGTTACAATAGGTCCTCTCACAATGCATCTAGATCGAACCTGGGTCCATTCTTCTTAGCGTGCCAACGGCGTGTTAGATGTGAGCTGACCAATGTTCATCCACGCGAAGGGCATTGCTTCTACACAGGCGGGTGCGGGCTTTTAAGGCGTTGTTGATGAGGGTTACGTGTTGCTAGACGTTTCGATATAAATAAATAAATATTAGGGGACAATGTCACACCAATTGACCTAGTCCCAAACTAAGCTCTAGGCTTGTACTATGGGTACTAGACAACGATATAAATACTTATATAGAGAAATATATAGAAAACATCCATAATTCAGGAATAAATATTCGCGCTCATCACACTAATATCTGCCCTTACCGGGATTTGAACCCAGGACCGCTAGCTTCGTACGCAGGGTCACTAACAACTAGGCCAACGCGTCGTTAAAAATGACTAAAATAAAAGCGACAACGTTCCCTGTTGTTTATGTGTCTATGTCCCCAGGTGTGCGTGTCGCTGACGGTGGCGGCGCCGGGCTGCCCGCGCGGGTACGCGGGCCCGGGCGGCCTGCACCTGTCCGCGCGCGGCCAGGACCTCGGGAACTGCACCGGAGGCATCGCCGGGTACATCGACAGGTCAGTGCACGCTCACTGCGCGTACGGGACTACTATACTCTGTGCCAATTGATATTGGCAATGATGTAAACACAACCAAACAAACCAATTTACTATTATGACTCGATAATCCAGTGCTTTAAAGATCAAGTCAGGTCAATGATTTATACACTTGATCTTTACATTCACATTAAAACTAAATAATATACGTTATTTTAAATAAAACTACGTTCGATAAATATTTGAGGTTATGTGTCAAACAGTACTAATCTGTTTACAGCTTTGGCAATTTCAATTGATACGGGCTATAGACAATGATACTATTTAAAGTTTGAGGTATCGATTTTTGTCATCCTAATTTCAGTTCTAGAGCAATAAACTTTGCTGTCTTTTTCCACCTAAAAATTTCATGTAAGACAGCAGTCAACTTCTGCCATTTTAATTGCTACTCTAAACCTCGGTTCAGGTGTTTTACTTTTAAAAACCATGTTCGGACTTATTCCAAACAATCAAACAATACGTTTAAATTCAGCATAATTTTTAATGTTTTATTTGAGTTTCGTACTAAATTGTACATGCTTCGAATGTAAAAAAAAAAAAAAGAATAACGTTGACGATGATGGCGACAATGTTATCTTTTATTCAAAGAAGTTTTGGGACTGTGTTTAATACTATTAACGCACTATACAAGCCTCAGCCGGGAAGGGCGGTTGGACTTGTATATAGCGCGACCTCGACTTCGTCTCACCAACTCTACTCGTCCCGCAACAGCCATTTTCCCGGTCTCTGCAGTAATGTACCATTACTGTATTGTTTCCAGATCTGTGTTCGGCGAGTCGCACCTGTACCAGCGCGGCGTGTTCCGCTCCGTGTACCAGACGACCGTGGCGCACGACCCGGAGGGCCTGCTCGGCATCCTGTCGGGCCTGCTCGTCGTGCAAGCTGGCGCGCACGCCACGCGCATCATGCTCGCGTACAACCACGCCAGGTCAGTGTTCAGTACCCTTACCATAAGTCACAATTACCATGCTCGCTAGCGAGTCGTATGCTCTGTCCTTCGCACTCTAACGATACTGCGAGGTCTGCGACGGACAGCGCTCTTCTAAATAAAAAGTAAAGGTAGTCAAAGCATATTGCGATTTGCGCCCTCTCTCTTAAGAAACAAGGTTACTTAAACATTGGTTGGATGGTTGGATGAAACATGTGCATTTTTTCTTGGACAGTGTTCTAGACGGGTAATCTATCGGTTTTTATACTGTAGTGTAAGTTGCACAAGTTGCCATAAAAAATATACAGACTTAACATTTGAAGGGAAGTGAGGTATGAGGTCCGTAGATTTTGCAATGTTAAGACAAAAATCTGAAAACTGCAATTTTGAAACTACGAATGCGTTAACAACCGGATCACTTCGATTACCCGAATTTCATTTGCCATAATTGTGCCACTTGCCATAATGTTAATTTGAAACTGTATGGAATATAAGACTAAGCAGAATCGACGTTAATGATTTAAATATATTGGAGAACTGTTTTTTGAAGTGTTGCCAAAAAATGTGCTATTGAAAAGATCTTTTTTATAATCAGGATGATAAATCAATAAAATAAGTGCTATCAGCCCTTTTAGTTTTAGAGCACCCTGTATATACGACAATATCAAAACATCAGTCTGCTTTTTGTTAGACTTGCTTATACCCTTAACTTCTTTCTCCAGGGCTAGGATCATGCGCTGGGTGTTCTGGTCCATTATCTTCGGCGCGACGGGCGGCGCGCTCTGCGCCTTCACCCGCAACGGAGGGCCCATCCCCATCAACAAGAACCTCTGGTCCGTGTCCTACTGCTTGGTGACGGCCGCCATGGCGTTCATGATCCAGGCCGTGCTGTACTTCATCGTGGACCTGAAGACCAAGTGGGGAGGGCGACCGCTCTACTATGCTGGTAAGTTATATAAAATACCACAATTTAAAAACATCAGATATTTGCCAAGCATTTGATAAACTGTGGCGCAATGGTATGCTTTTTAAAATTAATAAGGTACTGACACACTCTTTTTTCTTATTTTGAAATAGTAAATTAACCAGGAAATGGGTGTTATGAAGTTGAATATATCACGGAAACGTTTATATGCATGAAATAATATCAGGCGTGCCACAGGGCAGCATCTTGGGTCCGGTGCTCTACCTGATTTTTACAAAAGACATGCCTATTGCTATTAGCACATCTATCGGGGTTCACGCAGATGACATTGCATTGCTGTCTGAATATGAAGATCTTATGGCAGCAACTTAATCCTTAGGAACACTGGTTCAATAAATGGCGTATTGCCAAAGAAGACATGTCAATTCAAAATGACATGGCTTCTTAAATTCTAAATCTGCCTGTCTCTTAATCTATAAAGAAGATATTTTGTAATAAGAAATCGCCAAGAATTTAGGCAAACGCTACTGAGGTATATGGTTAACTACTTGGCGGCGGTGCCTGGAGTACTCAGAGCTGCATATTCTTCGCAGGACTTGCCTCTCTACTTATTATACCCAAAAATTAGACAAGTTTACTTAGTAGTTACCCCGTTTTGTTTTCTAGTTTATTCTCAAACAATAGTTCCTGCCAGCGACTTCGTCCGCATAGATTTCGTTTTGATTTTGCAATATTAGTTTTTCTCAAACATGCTCGGAAAGAACGGTTTTCCGATTGAAACACAAGGACGGAAAGTGCCTCATTTTACTCCTAGGAGTAAAAAAACCATATGAAAACACTTTCAGTCCATGTCCATATTGTTTATTAAAAGTGCTCTCTATTGCATACAAAATCAAAAGGAACGTGAAAAAAATCCCGCACACCCAACTTGTGGGTGCAGTGTGGGCCGGCGGCGGCGCGTTGCGCGTGAAACTATCTACACTAATACTCGTAGTTTTCAAATAAAAATTATCTCCGAATTTGTCATGGGTTTTTAAAAATACTTGTAATTATGTATTTGTATCATTTCCTCGTATTATTTGAGAAAAGCATTATGTATGCCGCGGCGGAAACGAGGATTTCCTGACTCGTATTTTAGCAGGCCTCGCTATTGCTCGGCCAGCTAACCACCTCGTCAGGAAAACCCTTACTTTCCGCGCCTAGGCAACAATGTATTATTATACGTTTTTGTCGTCCGCAGGCCAGAACGCGCTGTTCCTGTACATCGGCAGCGAGCTGCTGAAGCGGCACTTCCCGCTGCACGTGCACGTGGCGGCCGCGTCGCACGCGCAGCTGCTGGCCGCGCACGCCGGCGCCGCGCTGCTGTGGCTCGCCGTCGCCGTGGCGCTGCACCGGAGCCGCATCTTCATCACGCTCTAAAGGTCAGTAAAGGTCCTGTGCAACGGCTCAGGGGTAAAAAGCGCTCTGTCAAACTGTTAGAGCTAGTACAGTAAAACACAACGTTTTTTTTTTTTTTATGGCATTGAGTAGACAAACGAGCACACAGGCCACCTGATGGTAAGTGGAAACTGTGACCCATAAACATTCGCAATCACAAGACTGCAATGCAATCCTAAGACTGCAAATGCGTTGACAACCCTGAGGCTAAGATGGAATGCCTCTATGCTAGTCATTTCACCGGCTGTCTTATCCCCAAACCGGAACACAACAATGCGAACACTGCTGTTTGGCGGTAGGTTAATGGATAAGATGGTGGTAGCGATCCGGACGGACCCTGCACAAGGTCCTACCACCCGCAAAATGTTTTGTTAAAGCACATATAAGTTCCAATCTTGATATTATGGTGGCTTACATATAATATGGCTTGCGGATGTAGTATCTGCACAGATGACATTTTTTCGAAGCGCGGGAACCAATCAGCGTGATCCACGCGTTGCGTGCTTGTATTCTGTGCTATTATTGGTTATTAGTGACGCCATGTGGTTTTTTTGTTTATTTTTTTATAAATGCCTAAAAGTATAGACTATAGCTAGGCGGGACGATGTGTTTTTACCAGATTTTCCAATGATATTTATTTTCACAGGTATACGCACCGCTCTGGAATCGGATTTTGAACACCTTGTTATGACGGTTACATTTGTGTTGTAGAAAACAACTACAATCAATTGGGATGTTGACTGACGAGTCAAATCACCTAAAGTTCGTTCGTTCAAATAGTTTGCATGCTTTGATGTGTCGCCACAATTGGTACAAGAAGCCGCCACGCACGCATAAAGCTGTGTTAGCGACTTCAAAGGGTTGCAATGCACACTATTTGAACGAACGAACTATACTTTTCATGAAGTGTCAAAATGATATTTATTAACGCACTGAGCTATGACGTCACAATACTCTATTGTCAAATACAACACCATGTATGACTGATCAATTGAAAAATTATAACAAGCACATATAAGTTCCAATCTTGATATTATGGTGGCTTACATTTCTTTCTTGCTTATAGTAGGGTAAACCTAATATGATGCGTGTGACAGCTCATATGAAAACGTAGGTTGTTACTTTGACTCTACATAAATACTACATAGATATTGAAACCTTCCGGCGAGACTTCAACTAATTTAAATCATTAATCACATCTTTTATATGACTTCGTTACTATCATAGTAAGTGTTTAACCTTTCGAACGCTCCAGACGGCTCTGGCCGTCAACTGAAAGTCTTGCCACTGACGCCACGACGGCTAGAGCCGTCACAAGTTCAAGATTAAAAAATACTTTGTTTCGTATTAATAAGGTGTAATTTGCATAGCATATTATAACAAACATGAGTGACACATTTTGTATTTGACGTCAGGCGTTCAAAAGGTTATTACAAAATACAGCTGTCATACGGATCATCCTAAATCGATCGGACTATAGTAGTACAGATTAATCTGTAACACTGTCAACATTCCTGATGTAAAACCAAACGTGCTAGCCGATTTTAAATTTATCTAACAGTGATGTAACTTAAAGAGCACAGCAGATTCAACCCAACATGGATATTTATAAGGTTGCGTTTGCAGTAAAAGTTCGAGAACAGATCATCGTTTAATCTCGCTCGCGTTAAGCCGAGAGGCTCGTTTGTAATGACAAGTTGTAAAAAAAAACCTTTATACGTAGATTTTTTTATTGAACGAAATATCTCCGTATCGACACCTATGAAATGCTATACTTGTTAAACACTGATGATTGACAAAAACCATACAAAACTGTTGTTTTTTTTATCGACAAAATGAGTTATGATGTCTTATAATTCAATAAATGGTGGTTAACATGTTCATAAAACTTAAATTTGATTCGGGTTAAAAGCTCTACGTGGGATACTTTGATAGGGAATTTCTCAACAAAATATGAAAATACTGTAAAAGAAATCACCAAAAATTAAAATCGGCTACCTAATAAATACGAGCGTTTTAAGCTGCTTTTTTGCTAGAAAGAGTTAGGAACAAATCTTTGTTGGCTTATGTCTAACAATTATTATAGCTATTCGAAAAATGATTATCACAACTGTTTGTTATATGAATCAGCTTTTATTGAACCTGTGAAAAAGTCATGAATATTCCATATTGTTTAATGTCACATTTGAGAAAAAGTAGATTAGACGCAGGAAGTATAATCCCCAGAAACACGCAAAAAGCATTGTTTGTATAACATTCGCTGCCGGTAACCTATATACGCGTTTTCCTGACTTTCACCCAGTACATTTTACTCACAGACCACTTACCCTATAGACTCCGCATACAAAGGCGCCCCCGTAAGCCATGCTTTTGCTCACAGAACACTAATTGGTTGCCATGGTTCTATTGGCGCGCACCACGACGCGCACACTTGATTATTCGTTGACTTTGAACTAGCCAATCACGGTGCACTTTCCGCCCCCCGCGCCCCGCCATTTTGGCTTAATGAGATACTAGACAAACTGTTCCGAAGCGGAGTCTATAGGGTAAGTGGTCTGTGATTTTACTACTATGCAAGCGACTTGGGGGGCTATTGCCTAACGCACTCGCAATCGCAATCGTTTTCATTTTGAAACAATTGTTCCACTTTGAAGTCGATTGCGACTGCGTTAGGCAATACGCCAGCTGGTCTTCTATTCTATATTGTCTTTACCCCTAGACTTATCGTATTCGTAACGTCACGGCAGCTGTTATAAACAGAAGAATAAAGAGAACAGCAAATGCGTTAATATGGGCTTATAACCTAAAAAAAGGTTTCTAAAGCGGCAATTACACTGAGTTGTTCACCTCATGCGGTCGGCAACTTGTTTCTAACCAATGCGGCGAACGAGCGACGTCTTTACATAAGTCTGTCACCTAACTGGGGGTTGCTGCTGTCGATCGTCGAATGCGCCCGACGACCGTGTTCTTTACACTGTTGCGGTCGTCGTATGTAACATGCGGGGGACGACTCAATGTAAATGCGATAATCCGTTCATCATTACTTGTTATATTTAGTGTGAAAAAATATTTTTACCCGAAAGTTTACATTTTAAGAATAAAAGAACTATTATTACCTTGTGAGGCCCAAATCAAATTTCGTTAGTTCGAAAAAGAACATTGTGTCAGTCAACTAAAGTCAAATGTCACTTTGACAAATGTCCTAAATTTCTATTAGGACGTTGAACCTCACGAGGTTAATGAATAAAGGTAGAATCACAGTCTAACTTTGGTCTACGATTGCTTTATTTTATAATAGAACAGTTGCTTTAGCCTAAAAATGATAAATTTTAGGTTAGATTATCATTCACATAAAGCAAATATAGAGTTTTTAATACACAAAGACTTACCTAACTTTAACTACTTAACGTTACATTATGTGCAACGTCACGTTAGTGGTTGGGGAGTCTTCCTGGTTTTGAAATCTCAATAACAATGAATGGAGTAAGGTCACCCGAGGTTATTGCATTTTAAGTGAGAATCAGCCTTTTTGTAGTAACTGTCATATAAAGAGCTTTATAACGTTTTCTAAAACAGTTATAATACGGCATCGCTTTGATTCAGACTCTTAAAGAAGCTATAGTTGATTTTCAGTGCGTTTCTTTAGGTATCGACATAAAATTACATAAACCAGACCACGTGAATATGTTATACCGCCTGATTTTTTGAACTGTCAAAGTTTTCGACTTCTATTGTTTCACCTGGTTATGTTTGTGTACATTTAGTTATATCCATATGCAAATAGAGTATAGTCAACTTATAGACAATATTTTAAGGACTGTAATGATGTTATTGTACTAACCATATCACGCAAATAAACTTATGATTAAATTGTAATATTGTAAAACGAGAGTGGAATCATACTGAAAAAGGCGCATTAAATAAAATTGTTCTGCTTTTCTACTTTCTGACGTAATATAAAACGAATAGATTTTCCCCTGACTTCGTCCGGGTACAACTCGGTTTTGATATCCCTTGAGAAATATCCAATTCCGAATAAGAATTGAGAAGTAAAAATTGTCCTATGCCGTTGCTACGAGTACCTAATTACCTCAGGTTTCTCTTGCAATTTTTTTTGTGGATTATTCTTCCCTTATCGTCAGTGAAACTGCAATACCGCGTAACTTGAAAATTCAATCAGTTGCATAATTTACTTTACGTAACACCTGGCCATAATGTGAGTTTTATTGCACGCTGCGCGCACGGTAAAACTCGCATTGTGGCCAGGTGAAGACGTAAAATTGTGTACTCATCACGGGCAGTAAAAAAGAAAGCCCTCTATCGCATATTTACAACCCTCGCCTACGGCTCGGGTCTCAAATACCTGCGATTTCGGGCTTTCTTTCTTTTACAGCCCTTGTTAAGTAATGTACTATTATTTGACTTACTTGCCAAGGTAAATTTTGCAACTGATGGAATTTGTAAGATACGCGGTATTGCAGTTTCACCGACGTTATGCTTTTCTGATTATACACCAAAAAAAAAAATATAATCCTAGTTATTTATGAAATCGGAAAAACTTTGTGATAAATTTATGTAAGTTTATTGATATATTAGATTTATAGCTCCTAATGAAAATGCCAAATCTGTGCTTTGTATAGAAAAATGTTTAAGGCAATAAATAAATACTTATGAGGATAAATAAATTTTACTATGCATTTGGTAGTCCTAGTTGCTTGAAGATTTACTCAAGTAAATTAGTGGGGCTTATTATATTAAAATTCTAAATATACTATATTTCCCTTCGAATTCTGAAGAATTTATTGCCGCTCATGAATGAGTGAAATATAATTACATTTCTATTTCACTCGCAGATTTTAAATGTTGATAAAAACTGAGCTATCGTATCAGAATATCTCAGTTTTATTATACATTTTATCTTCTAATCCAGTTCAAGTAGACCATATAGCAATACTAATAGAATGGAGATAAAATCTTGAATTGTATATAATATAATATAATGTAATATATATAACATGGAGAAGGCTTTTCAGGAGATGATCGGAGGTTTAGTTTGCATTATTTTATGTACTCTTTATTTTTAATAAAATGTTACTTAGATCGTAGAGGATTGTGTTACTTATCATAAGAATTGAAAAGTCTGTGAATATTGGTTTCTCTTAAATGTGATTTTTTGAAAATATATTTTTGTTCATTCAGGGTGGAAAGTTGAGTTGTCGCTGCCACGCGAAAATGAACTTAGGAGCCAATCTCAACTTTTAAACTTTGACTATGTTAACAATTGTAGATTTTTGGAAAAAATTAAGTACAGTCTCGGGAATAAAGTTTAAAAAGACCCTGACCCATCTTAACGTTCCATCCTGTATATTCTAACAATAAAGTTTTACAATTACGGTAGATTTATTGGAGCAGACTCGTTCTCAAACATCTGAACTCAACTCTATTGTTAACCTCATCAACGTCATGGTCGACTGCAGTTTTGGTGCACCAGGCGCTAGGACGTCTAATGCCGACAGAAATGTATAGGGTAAAACAGTCGACGTGTCTAGCCGACGACGTCGTTTAAAGGGTTGCAGCAAAAAGTCATTATGTTCTCCTTGTCTGCTTTGATGTTACCCGAGCCGACCGATGGCAATATTGATATTTGCCAGCTAGAAAAGTGTCTAAAAAGGATTATTTTATTTTATTTTACTTAGATTTATATCTCAATGTTTAAAAGATGTATTGCCGATAAATAGGAACATACTTTATTTAGTTTTCATGTAATTTCAATAAAACTATTATTTTTTTAAAGTGGTTTTAATTTTATTATGTTTATAATTTTCACTGGTAGTAATATAAACTATTGACAGTTGTATCACAAGTGCTGATCAAAATAATAATCCGCAATTCAAACGTCAATCGTGTCATAATGACAGCGTCGACACTAAATTACAACTTGATCATTGCCTTTTTGCGACAGGGTTCTACAGTAGCTCGATAATTTACAATTTTCAACCCCATTCCATACAACAGTCGTCACTCACACGTCAATGGCAGATAATGTTAAGAGCTTGTTTCAAGCTAATCTTCATGTCTTACGCTTCCACCAATACTTAACAAATATGTTCGTTGTTGACGTTGAACCAGTGGTGCGGATAAATCTGTAAAAGGCGTTGAGATATACGAGTGTATAACCCCTTTTGAACACCACGGACAGCTCTTGCCGTCAACTGAAAATCTGCCACTGACGCAACGACGGCTACAGCCGTCACAAGTTCAAGATCAAAAGCTACTTTGTTGCGTATGAATAAGGGTCGGAGGAAGCGGACGGATTTGTTGCTTTGTATTGATTTCTACATAAATAGAAATGCCGTTCCGTTCCAGTGCACGCTTTACAGTCAAGGGTAAAAATAAATAAACGCGCAATGTCTCAAAAATAGTACACAATACCTTATAGACATAGTTATAAGACCTGTGTATATATTGTTGAGACTGTGGTGTATACATATGGTGCCCTTGAATGTAACATAGAGATCAATACAAAGCAACAAATCCGTCCGCTTCGTACGCTCCGATTCCGACGCAGTGGAAGCGCGCTTAAGAAACTGGGAGTACCTTCTGTCCTATTTATTCCTACCTAAGCAACAAAGTATGGATATCAACTCCCTGCCAACGTCTTTCATGACTCAGCTTAATTGGTCGATAAGCCGCATTTCGTGATACATCGCATCGCAGCAATAGCTCCGGCTTAATTATCTTACAACGACGCGTCAATGGATTGTTACAAGCATGCGGGCTAATGACCAATGAAACTGACCCTTCACCCCTTAGAAACCCTACACGTGACCTCCGGGTGGTGCTAAAAGAGCAACAAAACTGGCAGCTGCACTGTTCCCCCCCGAACCTCGCAGCGCACACTGGAAAAAGAAGCGAACTCAGTAATGAATATGAATAACACGAAAAGGAAAAATGCGAAACGAGGCGCTACAAAGGCCCCGTCGACAAGAGATGTCGGACCTTCAGTCCGCATCTGCCAACTTAATATAGAAGGCATAAGCCGATCCAAATCGGACTGCTTATCTAGAATTATTAATAATTTGGACATTGACGTAGTGCTACTACAGGAGACACACGCTGCAAATGAATTACAACTCACTCACAGAGGCGAGCTTGCCGGATATAATCTGGTAGCGGCCACATACCACGCTCAATACGGTACTGCCACATACGCCCACCACTCAATCTCGCAATCGACCGTTGTCATCTCCAATAGTATAGACCATGAGAACATTGCTGTGACCTCAATCGAGATAGCCCAAACGAAAATATGCAATATTTACAAACCACCTAAAAGCCGTTGGCCTCAGCCCGCACTACCAGAGCTACAACATCCATCAGTGTATATGGGAGACTTCAATAGCCATCATACCTCCTGGGGCTATAAGGATATTGACGAGAACGGCAAAGACATCATGGAGTGGGCGGATAAAGCAAATGCATTCCTGGTCCACGACAACAAAACTAGAGGTTCCTTCAAATCTGCTCGATGGAATCGATGCTACAATCCTGATCTGGTGTTTACTTCCAAGGATGAAAACAGCCTTCCTGTACCGGCAAAGAAGTCAATTCTTGATGACTTCCCAAATAGCCAGCATCGACCTATCCTTCTAGAAATCGGCTTAAAAATTCCTTTAGTTCAATCTTACCCAGGTCCTCGATGGAATTTCCAAAAAGCCGACTGGAACCAATATGCACAAAAACTGGACGAGAGAATCAGATGGATCGAGCCGGTAACAAAAAACTACGATCGCTTTAAAAAAATAATTATTTCGACAGCAAAACAGTGCGTTCCTCGAGGGTATAGGAAAGAGTACGTCCCGTGCTGGAGTAGGGAGACTGAAGAGCTTTGGCAGGAGTTTCAGGAAACGGCCGATAGAAACACAGCCCACCAGCTTATAAGTTCTCTGGATGAAGCTCGTAAGACAAAATGGGAACAGACAGTCGAAAAGATGAATTTCACGCACTCAAGCCGTAAGGCATGGCATCTTCTGAGAAGATTGACTACGGGGCAGACGACTAGAAGCGGCAATCCGAAGGTCAGCCCACATGATATTGGAAATCGCATAGTAGGGCTTTCGAAAGCACCGAGTCATAAACTCCACACCCGTGAAATTCGTAAAAAGCTGAAACTAGAAAAGTCCCAAGCCACTCCTAATGACAAGTATAGTGGACCTGTAACCATTCCTGAGATTATATCCGCAATTGCACATATCAACGTAAACAAGGCCTGTGGAGAAGATGGCATTTTCCCTGAGTTCCTGAAACACTGTGGCCCACGAACCCAATCATGGCTGGCGTCATTCTACACCAACATTATCGATACTGGAAAAATGCCACCCACGATGAAGTCATCAAAAATAATAGCCTTACTTAAGCCAGAAAAGCCCGAAGACAGGGTAGACAGCTACCGCCCAATAGCGTTACTCAGCGTCATTTACAAATTACTAGAACGCCTAATCTATAACCGCATATCGGACACCATTCTCTCAGAAATTCCACAGGAGCAAGCTGGATTCAGGCCAAAACGAAATTGTTGTGATCAGGTCTTAGCACTCGCAACACATATCGAGGCCGGCTTTCAGTCAGGAACAAAGTCTTCTGCGGTCTTTGTGGACCTCACGGCCGCCTACGACACAGTTTGGCGTCAGGGTCTGCTCTATAAACTATTGAAAACTGTTCCATGCTTAAGAATATTTAAAGTGGTAGAAGATGCTCTAACAAATAGACCGTTTCAAGTATATCTGGGCCAACAATCTAGTAAAGTAAGAATTTTAAATAACGGCCTGCCCCAGGGTTCTGTGCTCGCTCCGCTCCTCTTCAACCTATACATCCACGACTTGCCTGCTACGATCTCACGCAAATTTGGTTATGCGGATGATCTGGCCCTAGTAACTCAGAACAAAAGCATGGAAACAACAGAAGGTATATTAGAGAGAGACCTAGAGGCCATGGACGAGTATTTCAAGCAATGGCGCTTATGTCCTAATGCCAGCAAAACCGAGGTCTGTTGTTTCCATCTGTCCAACAGGTTAGCGAACAGAGAGCTAAAAGTGAGGTTCAGAGGTACAGTTTTGCGTCACAATTTCTGCCCAAAATACCTGGGTGTAACCCTTGACAGAGGTTTGACGTACAAAAACCACCTTGACAAGTTGTCTGGAAAACTGAAGACTAGGAACAATATAGTTCAGAAGCTCACAGGAACGTCATGGGGTGCCAGCGCTGCCTGCCTAAAGACCACTGCTATGGCCCTCGTCTACTCGACGGCGGAATACTGTGCACCAGTATGGATGAACAGTGCACACGTGGCCAGGGTGGACGTGGAGCTTAATCACACGATGAGGATAATATCGGGCTGCATCATGCCAACGCCTACTTACTGGTTACCAGCCCTCAGCAACATTGCACCGCCGAATATCCGCAGAGAAAAATGCCTAGCACGGGAATTCACTAGAATGTCCGATAACACTCTACTGCCAATACACGAAGACATGGACAGCCTCAAAAACACCCGACTGAAGTCCCGGAACGCGCCAGCGAAATCCTTTCATACCCATGACCCGACATGGAGGGCTAGTCAAGCTTGGATGAGGGACTGGGAAGCCCAGCAGCACAAAAACGCAGCAAACCCCTTCTTTGAGCTCAGCACACAGGAGCGGCCCAAAGGGTTTAAAGAAAGCCGCCAAATATGGTGCAGGCTTAACCGTCTGAGAACCGGTGTGGGCAACTGTGCGTACCTCTGGCACAAATGGGGGTGGAGCGAGTCGGCGGCGTGCGACTGTGGAGATCCGGAACAGACCATACATCATATAGTTTTTGATTGCCCCATCACTAGATACAACGGATCTGTCGAAGATTTTAAAGAACTGACAAAGGACGCGAGTGTATACCTGCAAAACTGTAAATTTTAATTTGATGTAATCATTATTGTAAAAACCAGTGTGTAAACGCCATACGATAAATAAATAAATAACCCCGTGGGAATGTCGCTTTTGCACAGAAAATTTAACACTCAAGTTAGTAAACATCAGATTCATACGACAACTGTAATTTTAAATCGAGTTAGTGTCTTAACCCAGTGTTAAATTTTCTGTGCAAATGGCCCCTGCAAAGTCTAACTATACACTATACCTATACAGGAAAACTAGAAAACAAAGTTAACACATGGAACAGGGCACTATAAAACTCCATCTTCACGTGTTCGGGTAGTTCCACGAACTCCCCGCTCGAGTCCCGGCTGACAGCCGCGTGCTCTTCGTAGAACCACTCGGGGAACAGAGAGGGACCGATGACGTAGTGCCACTGCTTGTTGCCCGCTCTTACTACAAGAGCTGTGTGCATATCTTTGAAGTATAACTGGAAATATAATTCACTGTCAGAAACATCGTTAGCCATAGCTACTACATACCATTATTGGAGAGACTTGGAAGCTACCGCCGTTTCCCGGCCGTGGCTTAGTTATATAGTTTTTTATGGTTACTAACTAAGCCTCCGCTGCATTTCCTTCTGTCTGTCTTTCTGTCGGTCTATCAGCGGGCTGTTGGTATCTTATGAACCATTATAGACACACTTTTTTTTTTACAGAGTGCGTATTTCTATTGCTGCTATATCAACAGATATTTAAAATTAAAATTGGACCCCATGCACAAAACTGACATATTGGTTGTTTTTGCTCGACCATAACAATGGCTGTATCTCATTTTTATACTTATAAGTAACGAAGCATTTGCGACAAAAAGAAATAACTGTTCAAAACACTGGATTTTTCCGATATTTTTAATTTTGTTAATCATAAAGATGTGATAATTATCGTAAGGGGAAACTAAAAACGTCTAGAAGCATTTGCGACAAAAAGAAATAACTGTTCAAAACACTGGGTTTTTCCGATATTTATAATTTTGTTAATCATAAAGATGTGATAATTATCGTAAGGGGAAACTAAAAACGTCTAGAAGCATTTGCGACAAAAATAAATAACTGTTCAAAACACTGGGTTTTTCCGATATTTATAATTTTGTTAATCATAAAGATGTGATAATTATAGTAAGGGGAAACTAAAGACGTCTAGAAGCATTTGCGACAAAAAGAAATAACTTTTTAAAACACTGGGTTTTTTCCGATATTTATAATTTTGTTAATCATAAAGATGTGATAATTATAGTAAGGGAAAACTAAAAACGTCTAGAAGCATTTGCGACAAAAATAAATAACTGTTCAAAACACTGGGTTTTTCCGATATTTATAATTTTGTTAATCATAAAGATGTGATAATTATAGTAAGGGGAAACTAAAAACGTCTAGAAGCATTTGCGACAAAAATAAATAACTGTTCAAAACACTGGGTTTTTCCGATATTTATAATTTTGTTAATCATAAAGATGTGATAATTATAGTAAGGGAAAACTAAAAACGTCTAGAAAGCCTTTACCTTCAGTGAGGGCCCATCGGTTGCATCCGTCAGATATGCGTCGGGCTCCGTGTGGGTACTCAACCTGACAATAAAACCACACTATTAAAACTAATTCTCTCCATGAAGCCTTCAGAAATACAGATTTAAGAGTTTGGTACCAACAAGCTACAGGGATGGGTTTCTCTTAAGCCAAGTAAGTACTCACTAGCAGGCTGCAACTGTAATCGTAGCAGTTACAGTAACGTGCTTCTAGTGGAGATCAGGGGGGTTATTATGACATAGCTTTGCAGTTCAGTTTACGCTGAGAGAGGACAGAGCTATATAACTGCTATTGCTCTGTCCCTTATGCTCGCCGTAAAATGAACTGCATAGACATGTCATAATAACCCCCAGGCTCGCGAGCTCCGCGTCTATATCAAGAATTATCCCGATGTTACGTGCAACGGTTACAGTTAGGACGCGCTAGTTAGAACTCGGTTTAAGCGTATCACTTTTCAAATCGACGCAGCAAATCTTAATCGCCAAATTTAGGTTGTTTTGTCAGTGTACAAATCCCATATCAGGGTGTGTATTCTCTACGTAGATTCACATAGAACTCGGCTCGCTTCTCACCTCACGTTACTGGTGACCCCCTTAAGGTGCGACTCCGCTCGATTATGATATCAAGCCTACTCCAAAATGTAATTTGAAGTCGGTGTCTACGGTTCTTTCATATGTGAACGATAAAATTAGATTAATGTTAGATTTCATGGAAGATTCAATTTCTAAAGCCTAATATTTATTGGAAAGAGTTGACTCTGATCCTATCGATTATTATAATAAAATAAGGTTTTATTCTTTCCATGTTTAGTTGTGATGATTCCCGGTTCAAATATGCAAGTTAAAAAAAAGTTTTCCTTTAAATAAAATGTAGCTATCTCAAGATACTTACCTTCCATGGCCCATTAATTGTTTCCATCCCGTATAACACAGTTTTTGAGTAAATATTGTTTTTTTTTCTCTATCCCAAATAGACTTTATTAAGCTTTTAATAAGATCATAGGAAATTTTAATAAGTATGAAACCCTCCGTTCACAGGTCCAACTTGCAACTGGCATGCATCTGGCCAATTGTTTTTAATTGGACACTTACACAAACTTGTTGGTAGCTCTCATAACCTCGGCGAGCATGGCTTTCTCGTCGACCGGCGGCGCCGGCGCAGCGCTGGACGACTCTACCTTCGGAGCACTCTTCTTTGTCCCGTTCTGGCTGGGCCTGGAATTAGATATTACTAGAAAAACCCTATACCTAGGTTTTTAGATAGTGACGTCAACACGTTTACATTTTTGGACCTTAAGTAAATGGAATAAGGTGAAAAAAATATAAAGATATCTTTGACGTCGACTACATAATCAATCGCAAACAATGTGAATGTCATTGATCAGCAACGTAATTTTGCAAACGAGACTAAAATTTCAAAAAGCTTACCTTTTACTAAACCTCGGAGCAGAGAACACCTCCCGCACCTCACTCTCCGGAGCCACCCCCAACCTCACCGCGCCGACGTCACCATTCAGGTCCAAGACCCAGGCTCTCTCGAGAGGCCGCCTCCGGTAAAGCTTGGGCACATCATTGACACTGTTAGACTGCTCAAAAACTAAGTAGTCGCGTTCGGGGTTTAAAAACTTAGCTGAAGAGGTAGCTAAGAAAAATAATACGGCTAGCTTGAACATGGTTATGTGGTAGAATGAAGGTAGGTAATTTAATAATGAGCTAATTGATAACACCTGTATCTACATTATGTTTGTGACAATTAGTCTTGGGTTTGTACACAGATGTGCGTAAATGAATATAAGTAGTTAGCCTTGCATATTCTTACGTGGTGGGGGTAAGCATGTACAGTCAACAGTATAAATAAGTGATCATTTTGGTACCTTGTCACTTTAACGTCGTGTTTAGAATGTTATACAAAATTGTGAAATGATTGAAAGCGACAAGGCACAGAAATGATCACTTATTTATGCTGTTGACTGTACGGACAGCACTTTTTTGTTATCGAACAGCGTTTAAATTTATGTCACACTCTTATGCCGCTAGTAAGTAAAGGTAGTATTTTTGTGAAATTTTGATTGATTACCTACTACTTACAGAACCAAATAACTTTCGCGGTGTCAGCTAGCCGGCGGCCACGAAATCGATGAAATATGACACGCCTCGGCCAGAATTCCTTCTTTAACCTTTTGAACGCCACAGACGGCTGTGGCCGACATCTGAAAGTCTGACAGCTGACGCCACGACGGCTAAAGCCGACACAAGTCCAAGATTAGGAGACTATATTTCGTATGAATTAAGTTGTAATTTGCATAGCATAGCAGACATGTACGGCGTGTGAATGGCGCATTTTGTAATCGACGTAAGGCGTTCAAAAGGTTAAAAAGGTAGACAGATCTATGGTCGGTACTCTCACCACAAAGGACTTAAAATTAACCTTGTGGCGGGGCTCCAACCACTCGACCCTCAGGGTAACTCCCGTCTCAACTCGAAAATATTCTACGAGCTCCTTCGAGAGTCGTAATGTAATCGGGACACGTACCGTAAAACTACACAACTATGGTCCTGGCCTACAACAATAGTCCAATTTTCTTCATTACATTGTTCTAAAATATGATATCTTACTGCTATTATTGCTGGGTATATGTACTGTTTGGCCTAAAATCGATTGCTCTAAACTCTAGCTATAGCTAAATCTATCATATTTTTACAATAATGTGATAAGTAAAATTTGACCATTGTTGTAGGCTAGGACCATAGTTGTGTAGTTTTACGGTACAGCTGCGTCGCGGGCGTAGCAGGACACCAGCAAGTGGTTCGGTCCGGTCGCTGCGATGACGCACAGGTTCTTCGGGGCAGGTTTCTTCATTCTCCAACCGGGTAAGACCATCGTTGTCCTGCTTGAGACATGTTGGGATATGCCGACTGTACCTACATAACAATCGCAACTGACGTACGATACAAGCACTGCGCAGGTGCGTAAGAGTTCTGAGTGATTCTTGTTTTTACTACTACATTTAAAGACCGCACGTCGCAAATGATTCACTTCAACATTCTTTGTTTTGGACGATTCTTTTTTTTGTCAATTTGGAACGATCTAGACTAGTCAGTATATTTAACAATATTAAAGGTATGAACGTTAAATATAAATTCGCTCCCGGCTTTGTTACTATGCTTTTCCCGGGAGATAACACACAAAAAACAATACCGTGTCTATAGGGTATCTAAAATCAGAAATTGTTTTGGTAAAAATATCATTTATTTATAAAATATTGTTTATGAATAATTAAAATTTATCAACATATCGCTCACTATCCTTGCTGTTTGTTGATGTAGTTCAATTTGAACTTAGTTCCTTAAGAAACAAGGTGCAACTTAGAATATAAACAATTTTAACATAGAATGTTATAATAGTTTACCTTCGGCACATAATCTGACGCATCTCATGGAATGTTTTCGTACGTATATAAAATTAACAGAGACGAATAAGCGTTCTTATTACAAGACAGTAGAGTCCATATTTAAAATATAACACTTTATTTTACTTTAAATACTATTTAATGGACTACTAGTTCGTGACTTGGTACAAATAAATCATATTGCTCGAGTAAGGCTGATATTTGGCTATAAATTGTACTTTACTTCGGGAGCGCTTGCTTCGCATTATTATTTTTGT
This sequence comes from Acleris laterana, assembly GCA_963966035.1. Lineage (NCBI taxonomy): Eukaryota > Metazoa > Arthropoda > Insecta > Lepidoptera > Tortricidae > Acleris > Acleris laterana. Next base: position 10,227,065 of record OZ014458.1, on the reverse strand, counting down.
TTCTTCTTTACCCTTAATTTATGAAGCGCTGATAACTTTAATCGGCCATCGTGTAGACAAGATTACATTAAGTCGACAAATACGACAAAATATCAAGACATAAGTCGCGTCAAAAGAATAGCTTTTACGAAATACTGGCCTCCACTCCAGTATATCATACGCACCACTATGGCAACATATCATGGACCTACAAGAGATACCACTCTTCACTGGCCGAAGCATCTGCAAATTTCAGAACGCAACGGGCCTTTGCGGTGAGCTTTAAACAAAGACCTACCACAATAGATCATAAATCGGCACACAACCCCCCTTAAAAAAAAGACATAAATCATAAAAGCTATCCTTTTGATACTTCCTCTTGAACAATAACTACATTTAAACCAATAGAATCACGTGGTAGCGAACAGGTAGAGGAGCGCCTTAGCAAACTGCACAATCTCGGAGCCTCCTAACTTGGACTCGCCGTACACGCGGTCCACAAAGGTGATGGGCACCTCTCCGATCGTGTACTCCAGCTGCCGCGCTCTGAAACAAGTGAGTAAATATTGCACAAGACTGCGGTATTACGGCCAAAGATGGCATTCTTCATCTATCTGTTGCCTTCTTTCTGACGTCTACAGCAATAAATTCAATACAAATATACTATATAAATATTTACAAAAAGAAAATAAATTACAGCAACTTTTGATGTAAGGCTTCGTCGACCATGGCACAGTGGCAGTTAAATGGCAACTTATTATGATACTTATTATGATGCAGTGTAATAACACTTGGGTCATCCACACATTGAGTTGATGTCGACTTCAATTTTACAGCAAATTTTGCTCACCTGATAATCATTTCCATCTGGAACACATATCCCTTGGAAACACAACTGTCTATGAGTTTCTGAAGAACATCTTTTTTGTACAACCTTAAACAATATATAAAAAATAATAAAATTATTAGGCATAATCATATACATATTGGTATTCATTAATCAGATTTTTAGTCAAGTCAAGGGCTTTATCACAGCGTAACTTATAGATTGACAGGTTAATTTCATATAGATGTGAACTACAGACAAATATTGCAAATGATTATCACACAGTTCCGCTAATATGATTTGTGCAGTTTCTTTGCAAACAATCTAAAACATTATGGAAATAAATTGAAGTTGGTTGATAAGCAACGCTGACAGAAATAGATAATTTTTTGTAAATGATCTTTACTTGAAAAGTAAATTTGACTGTCCAATATCAGGTTGATGAATTTCATTTTCATCATTAAAAATCAAAGTATTTCAGGGGCTTGGACCCTGGTGATCTCTCTTAGCCACGTCCTTAATGATAGATATCTTTCATCATGGACCTAAAGGGTTCTTTCCCCAATGTTGTATTGGTATCATTACCTAAATGAGCCAGTCAAGTCAGAAGCCCCTGGCCTCAGCAATGTTTGTGTGACAAAGTTGGCTCCGCGGGAGATAAGTTTCCGCTTGAAGTCCCAGCCGTACACTCCACCTCCATCTCGGTAGCGCGTGCCCGAGACCACATCAAAGTCCTCCTTTCTTTGGAGCTCAATCATTTTTGGGATGAACTTAGGCTGAAAAAATTAACAACTTACTGGTAAGTAAAATTGTTCGAGCACAAACACTTTGGGAAAAGGTAGTGTAGCAGGATACATTCTGATGATTAGCCATGAGGGTTTAACGACAAGTACTTACGTGGTGACTTAGATCAGCATCCATTATGATGATATAGTTGCCGGTTGCATGCTTAATTCCGTGCATGTAAGCAGTGCCCAAACCAAGCTTTTTCTCCCTCGGACGAAGCACAATTTTACCAGACCCATACAGCTTTTGCAGCTGTTTTGCCACGTCCAAGGTACCGTCAGGACTCCCATCATCAATTACTATGATTTCAAAATCGTAACCACTGCGAAATAATTACACAAATACAAAATAAACAAACATTCGCAGGTAAAGTTTTTTGTTACTATGATCGATTTGCAAGTGAGCAGACGCTTACCTTTTGTCCAGATATTTCATAATAAGCCATATTATGATCGGCAAATTTTCCCTTTCATTATAGGTGGGCAACAGAATTGAATATTTATCGCTTTTCATGATTTCAGAGTCCAAAGCCGTGGCAGCCATGCTGTCAAACTCAAAATGTCAAAAAAGTATTGCTGACGAACATATGATTCTTACATCGAATCAGCCGATTAAACATGATCCAGAACAGCTTTTTACCGCTTTAAAGTTTTACGAGGTAAAAAATTGAGTTTTAATTTGTAGCTTAAAAAGGATAGACGCTTGTCATTGTCATGTCAGGCGTCAGTCAATCTATCTGTCAAATTAGGAACAGGCAGAAGTGTTTATTTATTTATTTAGCCAAAATTATAAACTCTTATTAGTTTAATGGCTTAGGCCATATGGTTTACATCTAGCTTGTGAACCAGTGGTCCATAATATCAACTTTCAAGACTTCTCACTTTTCAGAAACTATGTTGAAAAAGTGAAAGTGTTACGTGGTCTAGTAGCTACCAAATTTTCTCTAATTTTTCTTTAGTTCCTTTATCAATATGGGTAAAACTAGTAAAGTCGTGATCTGCGGGATGAAGGGAGTCGGTAAAACGGCTGTCCTTGAGCAGTTGATATATGGCAACGTTAATTTGAAGACTTATTTCTACACTACGATAGAGGATATCTACGTAGCCAATATCGAGACGGATCGGGGCACGAAGGAGCGAGTGTGTTTCTACGATACAGCGGGCCTCGAGCCTCCGCTTACAGGCGAGTTCAAAGGTTTTTGAAAAATATTGTTTTATTATGCTACACACAACTGTTCTGTGTAATTGATAATGATGAGTGACTGATGGACAACTTTGCAATGAATTAGTCTTAATTTTAACTAAGAACTACGTTTTTTTTAATTTTAAATATGTGACGAAATATGCTGATTCTGAATATACTGCTATTTGAAAAAAACTAATTTACAATAGTCTGGAATTCCAAATAAATTATTGTTTATTATTGTTTGCCAAGTACCTTGAAATTCTGGTATTTCGGGAATTAACGACGATATATTAGAAAAGGTTCATGATGGTTGCTGGCTTGTTAACCTTACAAGATTATAAGTGGATTTTGTTTTCAAGCTTAACCCTTCGTATGCTTAGGCACGGATCCGTGCTCAAAATTTGGGTATCTTTTTGTATTTTTTTTAAGCTTAATTTTATGGACTGTATCGTAATCAGAAGAGACTAGAACTTGGTACTTTTTTGACCTCCCGCATACGAGGGGTTAATAAATAACCAAAATATTTGATCCCATAAAGAATGCTATATGGATATAGGCATACCTTAAAACATTTTCACTGATTAACTAGCTGGAACTTTGTAGAGGTTAATTCATTCCAACATTTAACTAGTTTACACATCATTTTTGAAATATTATTTTAGTCAGTACTGATACAATTTAATTCAAAAAACAATAATGAGAACATACTTAGTGCTTATATCAATTTTACATTGACTTATTCAAAACATTCCTCTCGTTACAAATATATCTTAGCCCAATTGTGCAAAATGTGTTGTTTTTAGAGTTGTTGGTAATTCTGTAGCTCTGCCTACCCCACTCTGGGAACGAAGGTGTGAGTGTATGTATGTATGTTTTTATTAAGTACCCCTGTCAAAATAACAAATTAACTTCATTTCATTAACAATAGGTTCATATTACATTTTAATAGCTTAGCTTAGCATAGCTTAGCTTATGGTCCTTACACAACTGGTAATCACAGCAAACCAACTAATTTTGCACACACATCCCGCTGTATGACAAGATAGATGCAGCAAAATCTCATCTCTCTTACCTATACTGCCCTACTAAGGCCGGCTTTACAATCATAAGTTTTACTTACGTAACACAGCTATTTGTTAGAATAAGATAGAAATATTTTTTTCTCATTCTAACAGATAGCTGTGTCCCTACTTTCGTAAGTAAACTTACAGAGTGTAAGGCCGGCCTAAGACCAATAGTGATGTCTCACACAAAACTCCTGTAGCAAAAGCAACCTCATTATTAGAGGGAGAAGATTAAATCTGCTTTGGCTTGTAAATTTGAAATACCGCCTTTTGGCTTTGAGGACAGTATAATAGCTGTAAAGATACGCTCAATCACTGCAGGGCCTCCCCAATCCCCGACGATGCAGCTGACAGCCAATCAGGTGCTCCAACGGCACTACCTTGGCTTCGCGGAGGGCTATGTGATGGTGTATGACACCACGCGCCCTGAGTCTCTGGACGTGCTCATGTACTTGAAGAAGGATATTGACCGGAATAAGGATAAGAAAGAGGTGGGCTTTTTATGGACTCACAAGTTTTAATTCTCTGAGATGGTAAGATCTGAACTAATAGTTATTAAGTTCTCAGCTAATAAAAAGATTTAGAAAAGGTTTTGACTCATTTATGAGGAAACTTCATTTGACATATTTATTTTGGCTTAGCAAAAAAATACAGTGCTTGTGAAAATCTATCTTATTCCATTTCTGTTCAAACTATAGGTACAGTCAACAGCCTAAATTAGTGATCATTTATGTCCCTTTTCACTTTAATGTGGTGTTTATGTTATGCAAAATTGAGAAACTATTGAAAGCGACAAGGTACAGAAATGATCACTTATTTATGCTGTTGACTGTACCACTAGAGCAATAGAAAATAAGTTGTTAAGAATTATGAAGTTTACTTAATATGCGATGTTCTTTTATCATATGGAAAAGGCAACCACGCACACACGCCATCTATCGGCGAGGAATTGTAAGACGCGATTTTTACTATAAAATTTTCTGATTGCAGGTAGTTATGTTAGTCATCGGAAACCGCACCGGCCCCGACGATGTCAACTGCCTCGAGAACACGTGCTCGAAAGCCGCGAACTGGTGCTCCCGGGAGAAGGTCCGCCATTTCGAGGTAACCGCCATGGACCGCGCCTCTTTATACGAACCTTTTATATTCTTAACTTCCAAACTCAACCCTGTACAGAACAAAACAGCCTTCCCACAACTCAGTACATTAAGTAAACTAACTCAGAAAAATAGCAGAAGTGACGCTATGTAACATTATATTTTTAATCTATGCCCTTTTTGCTACCAACCATAATTTGGTGTAGCAACATTGCAGTCATAATTTTGGCGGGAAACTCTTCGAAGTGTTGGTAAAAACTCTTCGGTATTCAAATTAGAATACTACGCCAAAATGTCATCGAAACATCATTGGATTCAAAGTATTTTTTGACAGTTATAACAAGAGTATTGTTATTTGTTACAGATCTCGCTTGATTAAAATGTTTTAGATTATTTCGAAAAAATGTACTTATGTAAAACGAACAGTATTCGCAAAACATATACAACAATTAATTTTACTATGTCTACCCAAGGACACTAAGATCAAGTATTCTTTTGTTGAGTATAAATCTGATAGATTACATAAAATGGTTCTTCCTTTCTTGTAGCTGTCTGTTATGGTTTGTTAGTAACTTACAATCTTATGAAATATTGCTAGTATTGTACTTGTAGGTTTTTTGTTGTATAAAGCCCCTAATTATTTGCGATTTTATACTATTAATTATTTAAATTAGGGAGCCGTTTGTTCGAAATATTTTTTCCAAATGGAATCGTTTCCAAATCGTTTCATTTGCCAACCCAATCTTTTTCCTGTGACCTGTAAATATTTCAGATTTTAGTTTTTATAAAATCCTGAAATATTTAAGGTTACATTTCACAAAGCGGCAAATGTAACGGTACCATTTGGCAAACATTTCGCAGAATCAAACGTGACCTTTACAATTGATTTGATCATGAAACTCATCTTGGAAAAAGGAAATTAGGGGCATAGATTTTTATTATAAGTAGTTATAATGTAGTTAATTTATCCCAGCAGGGTCTGGCTCATTATCGCAAGGGCTACAAATTATCTCAGTACGTCTCTTGCAATTCTGTATTTTAAGCGGTAGAAGGTATAATCTTTCCTTCGTACCTTACTGCTTTTTAGTAAAATAAATATTAGGACGCTTGTTCCTGTTGATTATCGTTAAAATTGAATACCAATGGACTAGGATATACTGCCAACTTGGATTATTCGTGTCTATGGAAAAGTGTGCATTGGTTATAGGTACTCACGACCTTTTTTAAAGGCCCGTTTTGATAGCTTTGTCAACTCAGTACAAAATACGTGTTTGTACGTATTATTTTTTCGAAATATTTTCATTTCATCGAAAGGCATTTCTCATCGCATGAGTTACTTTTTTTGGTAGTCATACGTCTAACCTAACCTACGTAATGAATGTTTTAAAATTTAGAAAACATCATAGTTTTAGCAAAAAAATGCATTTATTTATACAATCGATGAAGTGACATTTGAAAAAATAATGGGTTATGTTTGAGGCAAGTTTGAGGTTATACTTGGTATTGCGTGACAGCTGTCAAACCGGGCCTCTTAGTACATAGCGAGTATAGTGTATGTTTACACTTTTGCACCTTATTCTATTGAAATAAGGTGCAAATTGTAAACATATATTTGATGACGACTGTACAGCGCGAGTATAGGGATATCGTGTGTGTCTATCGTGTTACTTGATTGCTTGTAGCCCTATGTTGTTATTAGTACGCTTGTGTTGTATAAGAAAATGCTTTGATTGGTGATGTACTTAAATTTGTAGCTTTTAGTTTGTAAGAATCATAGTGCAATATTTTCCTTTCGGTGATAAAAACTATTTTTTAAGACATGAAATTTAATAGAGTGATTATACACTTAACATCGTATGTCAGAAGACATTTATTATGCTATTTCAGTTAGCTTCAGTACTCGTCAATAAGCTAACTGAGACAGCAAAATAAATACTAAATTATACAACGGCAGTTGTACGTAGTTTATTCACTACATCTGTACTGCCCTCCTACGGAGAAAAGGCTTAAGTGCAATTAATTCATAGAAAGCATATTAAGCTCTCAGCTGTTGTAATAAGGTTGAAAGTGCAATACAATTCATATAGTAGATGTGCCTTTTTTCCGTACGAGGGCAGTGTAGAATATAATGGTCGCTATCATAAATGGTTAAAAACCAAGCACCTTGTCACTTTAATTCCATAAAGAAATTGGTGTGGTTGGTCAAGAACGATATTGAAGCGACACGGTAAGGTCTTCGGATTTGTACTTTTCTCGCTCGCTCTCATACGCTCTTGTGAGTTTTACAAGTGTTGTACTGGTAATGACGATGTTGATAGTTCAGCTTTTGTCAGAAGCCTCTTAAACCATGTACAGTCGACGCCATAAATATGTTTACACTTTAGTACCTTGTCTATTTAGCGTCATGTTTAAACTGCCATTTGAAATTGTCATAGCGGGTAAAGTGACGAGGTACTAAAGTGTAAACATATTTATGGCGTCGACTGTACCTAAAATGTAAAAAAACATCTACACTTTATTCAAAATGATACATTGATGCATTTAATTTTATTCTGCATAGAGAATCCAGAAAGTACCTACAATAAGAAAAAAAATCGACTAAGGTCCTTAAAAATTATTATTTTGTGAGTATTAAGTATATATGATCTATGAAGGAGTTATTAAGTAAAAGGGCAAAACAGTACTACATCATCAGGGTTGGCAACTTTAGATTAGAGTTGCCAACCCTGATGATGTAGTACTGTTTTGCCAGTTCATTTTGTTGACTATACAGGGTAGTGATTCTCTCAACAACGACGGTCGGACGGACGGACGAGTGAATGTCCAAGCGGCGAGTTTAAGTAGTCCCGTCAGTGCTAACAAAACATATTTTAGCGCGTGCATTTTCAATTTAGCAGCATGGTTTCTGCCGATGGATCGAAAGTATAAGGCCGCTTAATTGAAAATGCACGCGCTAAAATGTGTTTTGTTCGCTCTGACGGGACTACTTGAAACTCGCCGCTTCGATTTCGCTCGTTCGTCCGGCCGCCCGTGGTTTTTGAGAGAATATCACCCCTGCCCTCCTTGCAAAAAGGGCGTATGCATCATAGTACCTCATATTGTATTAGCGATCTTATTTCTTAATATGGAGGATTAAATTTACTTTGACTTTCAAATTGCACATGCGTCCTTTTTATTTAGGAGGGCAGAATATGGAACGTGAAGTTTGCAATCGGCTCACTCCATGCCGTTATTATGAAACCGCGATTAGTTTGGGATTGGAATAGCTGTCAATTCATATGCCTTTGACGTAAGTATATGGTAAAACTGTCACCTCTAATCCCTTTCTAATCGCGGCTAGATAATACAAAATTAAACTTATAAATTAAAGTTGACAACTCCCTTTTCCGATAACACGGAACAAGAAAAGAGTAAAAAAAATGTCGTATTAAGTACTTATTAGTTGTTAATTATATTCTACTAGTAGTCTCTCTAGAAAACAGCTTTAACCTATTTGAGCGCTTTTAGATTGAAGTATTCCTAATTTTTATTATTAAAATTATATTATGAATTTAAATTGTAATAGAATGAATTTTATTTATTGATAATATAGTCTTGTTTGATACGTTTTTTTATTACTTGTTAACTTTTAAACCCACTTGGATACACACACAAACGGCCCTGAACCCTATTTTAACCTTTTGACCATCTCAGTATATGGATGGTCCTACAAAACAGATACTTAACTAGCTTCAGCCTGCGACTTCTGTATAGAAGTAGTTTATCGCCATTCAACTAACTAACTATCAAGTTTGTAAATGATAAAATTATCGAGTCTTCATTAGTCCAGGGTCCGTATTATGGTTATCGCGGTGGATTAAGCATCCGTCACGCTCACACTTACTGGTCAGAAAGTGACGCCGATAAACACGACCATAATATAGTCTGGCAAAAAAGTCTAGAAATTAAAAAGTGGCAACACTGTAGTGTCGTCCCATTTTTCTTAGATTGATTTGAACGGGATGACAATACAGTGTTGCCACTTTTTAACTTTTTTACCAGACTATAGGCCCGCAGAATTAGTTTGGACTATCTGTGTTTCTTTTACTGAATCAATCAAGTCACAAACACTAAACAAAAGGTTAAAAGGTTAAAGTTATAATAAAAGTACAAGAATCTGATGGCAATAATTTATTAATTCTGCATTTTCAAAATGTAATTACATTATTGTTAATAATATCGTCGGTGTCTACGCTACGTGGGATGCAATCCCGAAGCTAACTACTTAACGTATTTATAACGCTCCGTTGACCTTGTCCACAAAACCAAGTCGCGCACAAATCATGAAACACAAATAGGATAAAACTTAAAGCTTACTCGTAACTATGGAGAATGCTGAGAAAACTTTTGAATGAAGCTAGAAAATGTAACCTACAATTTCGTTAAGTATGTTTTGCATCTCGTCTAAGGAAGTTTTAACTGTCCACTCTCCATAGATTATACTTATAAACTTTTTGATGGCAACACCAAATGGTCTTGGTAGTGGTATTGAGGTCCAAAATAGGTACTAGTCTTTGGAACCTACAGATTTAAAGACAATCTCCTTGGACAATTTGAAATAAAGTCCACGGTGGCAATATTTGGTAGGGTGCCAACGATACTATTTACCCTAGATAGTTAAAATATAATATTTTAAAGTTGTAACTAAATTTTAGCCTTTTCAACGCCATTTTAAATACAAAAGTAACACGCCAATACCAACTAAACTAGTGTAATTCAACCTTACATTATACATACTTAGGTCTATTTTATGATGTCAAATGTGACGGATATTGGCGTTGAACCTGTGGTGCGAGTATATTCGTCAATGGCCTTCAAGAGGTTAAAAGGTAAAAACATAAGAGTAATTATATTATGGTGCAACAAGTCATATAATAAATAGCCTTCCGGTTTGCTTCTTTCTTGTTCACTCCTAAGTATGTACAGTCGACGTATTGCATTGTAATAAGGTTTAAAAGTGTATCTCTTTGTAGTGGACTGTACTAGAGTCTGGAGTTAAACCGATTATGAAACATCTTGGGCTCTTTCAAACTTGTTGCACTGTAATTATGAAAAAGATTTACGGTGTAGTTTTTGAGAAACATCAGGAAAACAAATTCGCTAACTTTTTCTTGTTCGTACGACAAAAAACACATGTATAACTAAAATTGGTACCTAATTATTGATTTACCTTCACCCGTGCGCGCCTTTCCTTGGAGTAAATAATTATCAACTGATAATAGTACTTAAATTCGTAATTGGTTTTCGACCTGAATATTTTAATAATTACTTATAAAATACATCGAGGCAAAGAAAATGTGATAACCGCTCAATTTGATGCTAATTTAATTAATAATCTCAAAATACCTATTTTAAAAATCGACTAAAATGAAATGAATATATCTGCTAATATATTTTGAAATTTGAATAATTTGTTTAGAATATTAACTTATGTACACGTTTGGAACTCTTTGCACACGTAACAAACACTTAATAAGCCAGTAACACCTGTTTTGGAATGTCCTCCTTACAGAAAGACCAGTTGCTTAAACGATTTATAACCTATATCTTTACAGCGAATTCCACTTTCCGAAACCAGAGAGGAAGACTGGTCTTCGCAGTACACAGTGCCATTCCAGACTAGGTTAAAATTGTTTAACCTAAAACCCTTAAACCTTATGTGGCGAAAACATTCAAAAAATCAACCCTTGGTTCAATAAGTGATCATGCAATTTCGACACAACTACCTATGAAATATAAATGTCGACCCTTTAAAATAACCAACGTGTATTTCAATCGTTTTATTAAAGGTATATGATGTTCAAAGGGAGTTAAATTAAACTTGAGGTAGTTGTAACACTTAGGGCCTCTTACACAGAAAAAACCCATAACCCAGTGTTATTTTTTTCTGTTCATGTGGCTCTTAGTTAGCCGAGCGTACGTACAAAATAAATGTCTCGAATAATGTCCTGATATCATGTGAAAAAAATTGTTTTTTTCGGTTATCTCCGAATGAATCAAATCGTTGCTGACCTACGTACGCGTTTCTATTTAAAACTAGCCGACCCTCAGAATGATTTTTTCGTATTTTTTCCGATGTTTTAATAGTTATTCTGCTATTTGGGGCAGAGGCAAATCCAACAAATCAAAGATCATAAAAATCGGTCCAGCCATTCTTGAGTTATAGGTGTAACTAACCCGACATTGTTTTTCTATTAAAAATTAGGACTCACATTCCAAAACATTCTTAGTCTGGTTGCATTTCCAACTTGTCTGTATAAATCGAGTGTGGCAATATCATAATGCTTATTAGGTATATAGATCGCAAAAGTGATTTTGACTAGAATGTGTACTACCTATGTAGCATTAAATATAAAACCTCAAATGCCCCACTAGAAAGAGGTGGAGCAAACGTAAGTTCGAACTTTGATTTTTAAAATAGGGCTCCATTAAGAATCAAAGTCCAGTCTGCCCCTCTGGAATTAACATGTGCGTTCTACGCCTATTCCTAAACCTAACGAGCTAGCATCGAATCGATTCCTCTTACGCTACCCCTAACTCTACGCTAATCTAAACGCGAAGGTAACTTTATTTCTTCCTGTTTTGTTTCGATATATAACAAGTCCTATATTTATAAAGTATTGAGCTCGCTGACAAGACTGGGGGTCCTAGCCAACATGCATTACACTAACTAGCGTTTCTATTCGATAGTCTACCAGTGACTCTTCGTATCAACGTCATCTACAGGTGACGCGATTGGTTTAAAAACGAAATGAACAGAAACGCTAGTTAGCGTAATGCATGTTGTCTAGAGCCTCCGGGGGCCTGGGTAAAATGCTTAACGCTAACGTCAACGATTATCGAAAATCAAATTTAATCGAATTGATATATTGCTTATATTGTGATTTTTTGAAGGACGCGACCGTCCGTCCCGCTTATGTCAATCCTATACATAACATATTCGATAATCATTTAACGATAACGTTCTTCGCATTTAGGGCCAAGAGTATTTTGTAATTACCATAGGCACCTTCTGTAGCGTTAGATAATTAATTTAAATATGCCACATACTTCGGAAGATTAAAATTATTTTAGATAAGTACCTAAACAAATTTCAAACCAACTTAATATTTTCTGAATATGTTGAGTGAAAGTCTATAGGTATTCCATGGGACCATTAAAGGCTCGCTTAGCAACATTTTTTTTGTTCCGAAACCCAACCAAGTTAACGATTAACTTGTACTTTTCGGGTTATACCGTTAGACAAAAAAAATGGGGGACAATATCACGCAAATTAACCTATTAGGTAGTCCGAAACTAAGCTTTACAGTGTTTTTACGGTATATCCTCAGTGGCCTTGTTGGTTTGAACAAGTAGAAATTAAATAAGGAACCGTGTCCTTGCCACGTTAGTAGTTTTTTTTAAATGTCCGTTGGCCTCGTGTCTTGTCAGCAAGTCGTGAGTGGTGTTCATATATATAATACTATTAACTATAGGTACATTTACCTTAGCGAACTTTTTGAGCTATCATAAATCCATATCATAATGTCTTTCATCAAACATGAAAGAAATCATGTTATGAAATTAGATTACGTTACTTTAACAAGGTACTATAATAGCTCGTTATAAAGCCCGTGATTGTCCTTACCTGACTTAATGAATCAGTGCTATAAATTAGCTGCTAAGTCAACTCTAATTAAGTTTAAGAGCCTAAATAGTCCTATCAAGGCTAAGTGCACACAGGATCACTAATTTATTGCTTAAGTGAAATTAGTAACATTACGTTGCTTTTAACTTATTATGTAACTTCGGCGCATTATCTTTGCCTAGAGTTTAGAGAGGTTTTTATTATGAATGGGCGGTATCAGATGGCAATGAACATCGTGAGGAAGGCATTGCTAGAGAATGCTATAACTCGAATCAATGGCTGTTAGGATTGGCTATTGACGTTTTTCTTTTCTATCACTCAAATTGTATGCGATGAGAGTTGAATATGTGGTTTATCGCAACGCACGAGAATGACATCCCATACATTTTGAGTGATAGAAAAGGAAAACGTAAGTAGCGTTTGTATATTGGCTAGGGCATCTGAAGCCCTAGCCATGATGCATTACGCTAACTAGCGATTCCATTCGTTTCGTTTTTAAACCAATCGCGTCACTGCTAGATCACGTGACTTTTCCTATCACGTGATCTACCAGTGACGCGATTGGTTTAAAAACTAAACGAATAGAAACGCTAGTTAGCGTAGTGAAAAGGCAAGGGCCTCAGTTATTTATTTACCTAGGACTTGATGTTTGCTTTAACCGTTTATCGTATCTCGAGACGTATGTCTCAGACAAGATCAGTGTATTATCTAGCCGCGATTAGAAAGGGATTCGACGTGACAGTTTTACCATATACTTACGTCATAGTTCATATGAATTGACAGCTATTCCAATCCCAAACTAATCGCGGTTTCATAATACGGCCCTGTCTACAATCTAGACCTAGATCCATATTTGAAAATCTTGAAGACGCTTCTAATGTTATTTTCTCGTCTAAGCGATACTGTGTGCACGATTCAACAATTACCTAATAATATATCAACGACTTAGCTGTAACCATTGGCAACTCCATCACTGATGCGATTGTCGACCTTAACACATTCACTGCTGCCTTTTAGGCTAATTTTATTTTAGGATAATGTTATGAGCATTTTAAACTTTATACGATTTAATTAACTCTCCTGCTTTAGTTACCACATTTATACGTTACCAATAAGGTAACAAAAAAGATATTTTGTAGCAAATTAAAATGAAGGTTTTTTTTTAAATGTAATGCAGGTATGGTAATTGCAAAACGATTAAGAATAATCAGAATTCATTTGATCTTTAGATAATTTCGTTCCTAACATAGTCTACAGGGTGGAAAACTATTATGGGCCCTGGAGGGGAACTACTACCTTAAATCCTTAAGTTACATCATTTTACTTATGGGAAACATTCTTTTAATTTTAAAAACCAAACTGCATTCAAAGATTTTCAAAAATTCGCTTGTCTCACCCAGGAATCAAACCAGCAAAAAAAAATCATAAAAACAATCACACGCTATTTTATGGGCCCTCCAGGACACATATTTTTTACCACCATGGACACTTGTCTCGGACTGTTGGTGTACAAAACACGCATGCGTGTCGGCTGCACTGAATGTGTTAGGCCAAAAGGTCATATCTGCAATCAGTAGCTAACCATATTCGACCCTCTTTCAGCTCAAAAGTGAATTAGCAGATATGCCTTTTTTATTTGGAACAGTCTTGCTACACTGCATCGCATAGCGTTGTGTAGGGACTCGAACACTTAAACTTACGGCTAAATAAGTAATAAATAATAATAAATAACGCGGTTGATTATAAAGTAAGGAATTAAGTCCTTTGTATGCGCTTAGAGCGCATACACTCGGCTGTCAAAGTGCAAATTGAGTTCACATTAGTGTTGTTAGACTACCGCCTGTTTCACAATCGACAAGTCAAGCATATTTCACAGATTAATTAAGCCCTTTCTCTTTCTTACACTTAAAGAGAGGGCCAACTTGAAATGGCAGATAAGTTTACTCATCGATTGTGAAACAGGACCCTTAATATACTCGTAAAGTGCCAAGAAAGTAACGATTCCAAATTGTTACCTTTAAACTAACAAGACAGATTATTCAATCCCCGATCAAAAAAAGGGTGATCCGTTTATCAAACCAAATATCTGTGTTTCGCCAACAGCTCGAACGAGGAAACAGATTAATAAGGTAAGGTTAAAAGCTTGTATTCCGGCGGTTCAAAAGTCAGCTCCGAACCGAGATAGTTTGAAGGTCTCATCTATCCTTATTTAACCCTCAATAATACAACGTTTAGGTTCATTTTCCAATACCCAGCAATGTCCTAACATAAATCTTTCTTAATCCGTAACCTTTAATCATTCCGCAATAACAGGTATTGACCACACACCAGAGGCCCTTGCCACGATGCATTACGCTAACTAGCGTTTCTATTCATTTCGTTTTTAAACCAATCGCGTCACTAGTAGATCACGTGATACGAAAAGTCACGTGATCTTCCAGCGACGCGATTGGTTACAAAACGAAACGAATAGAAACGCTAGTTAGTGTAATGCATCCAAGGTCCTCTGATCACAGCCTAACCAGACATAAGTACCTACATATACAGTGAACCTAATTTTTGTTTGTACGAGTGTATGCGCTAGCTACAAATCAAACGTAACGGTCATTCGACGACGTCCATCTTGAAAGGGGTCGGCTTGCGGCCGATCGGCTTCATGGCCAGCCGGCCGACGGTGTTGAGGACGTCCTCGTCGCTGCTCGACTCTTCGAAGCGGCCGTGGACGTCTTCTTCAGAATCAGACTAAAAATAATAATTAATAGTCTTAAAAATGGGGAGTTCAAAAATTAATACGTGTTTTTATTTAGATTCAACACACTACAAAAACCCAATACTTCTTTTTTTTCCTTTTTGTTGCCAAATACAAGATACAACTTATTGGGGATATTTTTTTTATTGAACTATTGTCTCCACCAATCTACAAATGTTTTCTTTTAACTAAACAAAATATATGGTACTTTCTTTTAAAATTTCTCAAGTAACTTCTTATGCAGATGCAATGGTAAAAGTGAAGCGATTTAAATATTTGCATCTTGGAACTATGCAATAAGAAGTTAAACTTAAATTAAGTAATTATGCTATTAGGAAAGCGGGCTGGCTAAATGACAGAGATGAAGTCTCTTGTTTGCATGCTAAGCAATTCATCATTTTTTTTTTCCCTGTATTAAAAATAATTTGAATTAACGTTCCCTTACAAATAATTTGAATTAACTAAAATGCAATACATACTCTAGGTAGTGAAAAGGTAAGTCGTTACGTAAATATCTCAAATGTGACGTACGTAAACCTACATAAGAACCAATAAAACCCATCAACTAAATCACATTTAAAAGCACATTTAAAATGTGCCCACTGACAACTGTCCTACCAACATGTAAAATAATGTCAATAACATAACATTAAAACATGCAAAAAACCAAGCAAAGCGTTATGGCGTCATTGTCTAAGACAAAAAGATACTCGTACAATAATCTCCTATCATGTGGTAACACTAATATGACATGACTGTCTGTATAGTCTGTGCCAATTGAAATTGGCAAAGATGACACACAACCCAACGAACCAATTTACCATTATTACTCGATAATCACTTGTTTTTAAAAACAAAGTTAGGTCTTAGCAATGATTTATACTTCTTCACTTTCACATTAAGATTTCAATAAAAACACGCTGAATGAATATTTGAGGTTATGTGTCAAACAGTTTTTTTTATCTTTGACATTTTGAATTGACGCAGGCTATAAGGGAAGCATGCTAGCAAACAAACACACACGTCTACTTCCGGGGGCGCGCGCGCGCAATGCTGGTCGACACGCGCTTGCTGGACCTCTCGTCGCTGCTGTCCACGCCCTGCCACACGGGAAGAACGAGCTTAGCTTAGCACAACACAAAGGATATAGGTCGGCAAAAAAGGAGTTAGACGAGACAAATTGAACTACAATATCGTTAAGTGGCAACAAGCTGAAGAAATTGAAAAGCAGTTTAGAGTCTTTGCCTAAACTCTTTTTTGCCAACCTATATGACAGTGATGCTATAGTTTTTTTCATCCACGCCGGCGGGTCCCACCAGTTAAATTAAAGTTCCACGATTGCGTTAAAAGGACTGTTAACCGACAGTTAAATCAAGTAGGTAGCTGTCAAAAAAAAACCATACAAATGTATCCCTGGGCGGATCCCTTTGACTGCCATACCTACATATCGTTGGTCATAATGTATTGTTAGTCATATTTTTTTTGTCATAACTTATTTCAGGGTGAAGTTACAGTTTTTAATAAACGTTTACATACACACATACATACGTTTATCGTGTAGATTAGTTAGGTTAGGTTAGGTTAGTTTTATAAAAATCCTGAAAAAATAACCGTGTCCTGAGAAAAATGCATTATGACTTGAAACACATTATGACTAAAAATAATTATGGCAGTCAATAGAGACCCATCTCTGGGCGATAATAATTCTCACCCCCTAATTCAAGTTCGAATTCCACAATTTTGAATATGTTGTAAAAATAGGTTTGTACGTTTCCTTTTTTTTCATTCCCATAAATATTACCATAAACGGAAAACGTACAGGCGTAGTTTTTTTAAATTTCTACGACATATTAAAATATCGTCAAATTCGAGCTAGGTTTAAGGGGAGAGAAACGTTAATGCATATTGTATGGAGATTTTTAGCCTTAAAAATTCAGTTGTGGGGCGGGACATAGGGGTATAAAAGCCCTTATAGTATAGGTACAGATTTTTTGGTTTTGTATTAGTAAACGTTCGTTGAATGTACTCCTAAGAAAGATACCAGGGAAAAACATTAAGTTTGTTATTGGGCTGAGATGTGACATTAAGTGAAGGTCTTTTCTTTTATCCCTTAAATCGGTTAGTACGTAAGTAGTTTGTCTATAAAACGTAATTTTTAGAAACAATCAGTTACTTTCTCATATTAGTAAATTCAGTTTAACGTATTACTTGAGTGGGAATTAGGCACGGCAAGTGAATTATAGTCAGTCAAATCACGCTCGTCGTATCTCAGTCTTCTCGTAGGCCAACGCATATATCAGTGGCTATTTGCCACGGTGTAAGTAGGTATAGATAGTTTGTTATTTCTTGCCATGGTACATGACTTGGCCGACGAGGCGAACTGATTGATTACAGTAGAACACAATTTATATGACGTGTCGTGAATCTTGGTTCACGCAGACACGAACAACGATTCCTATGATTTCCGGAAGTACGATTAACACGTTTCCTGTCCGGCGGGCCCCAATGTGGGGCCATGAAGATTTTTTTCAGGAGTCCGTGCCTCCACTATGGGGCCACATCTCCATACTAAATACACAAGTTGGACGTGTGACATTGTCAGATCGTTTTGTATGGGGACAGTGAACGTGTTAAAACCCACGATCAGTCTTGTACGTACGTAATAGTTATAAGGTGCAAATTAAATTGCATCTATTTTTTCCATCTCACTCACGCACGTTTGACGGCTGATTGAATGACACGCGGGCGGGCGCCAACATGGCGTCACTAATAACCAATAATAGCACAGAATACAACCACGCAACACGTGAATCATGCTGATTGGTTCCCGCGCTTCGAAAAATTGTTATCTGCGCAGGTACATCGGTAAGCCATATCAGTTGTGTTTTACTGTACAGTATTCTTGGCCCCTGGCCTGCTACAAGTGGTACTCACATCGAAGTCCCCGATGGTGAAGCGGGTGGCGGCCTCCGCCACGAGCTGCGCGGGCGCGGGCGGCGCCGACTCGGGCGACAACACCTAGCGCGCACACATAGCGTAGGTACTAGTTTGTTACTGGGCTGGGAGCTTCCCTACCAATTCCCTACTATACAATTTTCTTAAAAGAGTTAGGACTCAAACAAAGACTCTTCCCGCCGTCTGTCGCTCTATCTATGGTTATGGGAAAATCTTAAAATTCCGAATTACTTTTTTTCGAATATTCATTTGTGAGGATTTTCATTATTCCGAAAGGTATGTTACGCGCATAATTTAATTGTCATACGAAGGTTAGGGGTTAGGTTTGATTTATAAGCGATAACCGATAGCAAAAAGTGAAGTCTTCTATCATAAAATTTCATTCGGAACTATGAAAATTCGGAATTATGACTCTTCGGAATTATGTAGTAGGTACCCGTACGGTTATATCTTTCAAATTACGGAGTTTAACGCTGATTTCATCAATAGATAGAGTTATTCATAAGGAAGGTTTATACGAGTACGAGTATGTACATACGGGTGTCACAGACATCTAACATAAACCGAAGCGTAGCCAGGGCGGGTCGCAAGTTGAATTATAATAGAGTTATATTACAGTAAGGAGGTATGTAATTAAAAATAACGTAGAAATATTCAAGAAACTCCCAGCACCAAGTTAATGGGTTATTTACACTAGCAAAAGTACACTTACAGTTTCAGCACACATAAATTAGTGAATTAGCATACGGAATTAGCACTCAACATTATATTTATTACCTATTTACAAAACAAACTTTGGTTTGGTCCTTTGAAGGGATTGTGTTCCAGTTTATTTGGTTCTAGATATTATTACTTTAATTGCCGCCATTTTGTTTGTGCAACACAAGCACTTTAAAGATTCATGAAGTCACCATCAAATATTAAAATCAACCTTGTGCAGACTTTAAGTCTGTCAAGTAAATTTAAAAAATCAAATGCAGTGGCATCATGTAAGTTTTTCCCAAAAGCGGTGGCCGATGAAGTCGAACCAAATCAGCACCTCCTTCTCCCTTTATGAATGGTGGAGGTGTTCTCCAAAATATCGATGACGAAGCCATCAACGAGCACCTCCTCATCGTCATCATCATGACAGCCGAAAGACGTCCACGGGCATAACCTTCCTCAAAGATCTCCACCATGATATCCTATTCTACTTGCATCTGATAACGGACCGTGAACGTCTATGTACCTTGAAAGAGCCTACCATGGTTCTCGTCTTTTACTTTTCAAAAACATTTTGGAAAATAATGATATAAGGAACAAAAAGGGAATACCTAGTTAATATAAACAATAAAATAATCTGGAAAATACCAAATGGAGGAAAAACACTTCATCCAATAAGAGTTATGATCTGAAAAAGCCTATTCCCAGTGGAGGCGTTTCTGCTGCCATGATGATGATGAGCATAGTCCCCATGTTACTCACATCCTGGTCGCTCATCATCTCCTTGGTGGAGACGGTGGTCTCGATGCGGCGGATGGAGCCCTGGTGGATGTCGACGTCGAGCGAGAGGCACTGGAACCGCCGCAGCAGCAGCACCAGCGGGATCGGCAGCACGCCCGCCAGGACCATGCCCAGGGCGATCAGCAGCACCCAGTCGGGGTACGGGGTCTTCACCACGCGGCCCTGGAGAACGTTTTGAGAAATAAATAAATATCAGGAGAAAATGTCACACAAATTGATGCAGTTCCAAACTAAACTCAAGGCTTGTACTTAGGGTATCAGACAACGATAAACTTATTACTAATATAGAGAAATACATACTTAAATACATATAAAACACTAGCAGACCCGTGACCACTTCGTTGGTTTGCTATCTTACGCGGTTTAGATTTTTCATACAAAAGGATTTTCCCGCTAATTCCCGTTCCCGTGGGAATTTCGGGAATTCCTTTCTTAGTGCACCTCTACGGTACCTAAGCTACGTCCCTTCCAAATTTCAAGTGCCTACGTTTAGCCGTTTAGGCTGTGCGTTGATATGTCAGTCAGTTTCTCCTTTTATATACTTATTTAGATTAATGACTAAGAAAAAAACTCTCGCGCTCATCACACAAATATCTACCCTTACCGGGACCGCTAGCTCAGTAGGCAGGATCACTACCAACTACGTAGGCTAACGTGTCGTCAATAAATATACTACCGACTAAATATGTATACTACTTATTAAACTATACTACTACTACTTTCTACTACTATTTATGTTTGCAGCTTAAATAGCTTAGTTGTTACCTCTTCAGCGTTCCAAGCTCCATACGTCGGCGGCTGGATGACCATGAAGACCATCGAGGAGCCCAGGATGCAGGTCACGATGGCCGGCCCGATGTAACGCCAGGTCAGCTGCCAGTACAGACCCGGCCGGTAGCCCGTCATCTCGTAGATGTCGTTGCTGAACCTGAGGACACGGGGAATCATCGTGATAACGAATTTGAAACAAATAAAAATTAAGTTTATACCACAAAAAAAAAACTACCCATAAACTGCTTCGAATGTATTCCTCCTATAGCGCACTGGATATGAGGATAGTGAAGAAAATACGTAAGTGCAAAGTATATATTATATGATCGAAACGTACTTTCTAAATTGATTTAAATCTCGTGCATTGCAGTTATAAGGAAATTAGTCTTCATTAGCACATTTATATAAGAGTTATATTAATTTTGATAGACTTATAACCTTTCACTACAAATTTTCTTTGCTAGTCATACTTAAGGTGTGTGTTGACTTATCGGTCTATATTGGAATCACTAATCATCAATAGTCCTAAAACATTTTGTTTGTTTACATTTTCGTTCATCCTAAACCTATTCCAACCTTTATTAGTGTTGTTAAAACACAACCCTAACCTAACCTAACCGCAGGTATTTTTGGATAACTCAAAAAGTACTCTGACTCAACTGAAAACCAGATTAGTCCAAACGATAATTCGGACAAACGATGCGTTAGGACAAACGTTATTCGGGATTTCGAAAGCGACTTGCACTTACTTCTCATGCCCGTAGATGTAGACGACGGAGACCATCTCCAGCAAAGCCACGACCACCAGCCCGATGGTGCCGGCGAAGGAGTCGAACATCTTCAGCCAGTACTCGCCAGCGCCCGTGGTGAAGATCAGACCCACCAGAAAGCAGAACGCACACACCGCTCCTGTAAGATGTATAAGCGGAGGTAACAAACTGGATTGAGTGCATAAACATCAGAAACAAAAGACATCCGCGCTGTGTCGTGTGCGCCCGCCGCGGCGCGCCGCCCACCCACCACCGGTTGCCCGCACCGCCTGCGATCTAATTGTAAGTTGCGCTATGCCTGATATGCCTCTTAATTACCGCTGCGCTCATGGTACTTTATTTTAACATGCTATTATTTTTCTTATCTAGGGTGGGGTGGACATATCAATTTACTTTTTTGAATGATGTATTTTTTTATTTAATTGCATATGTTTGAGAAAAGCACTATACGTACTCGCCGTGAAAAGGGGTTGCCAGCCTCGTAACTATCCGGCCTCGCTTCGCTCGGCCGTCTATATCACTCGGCCGACAACCCCCTACTTCCCGGCCTCTGTAGTAATGTACTATTAAATACATATTTTTTTCTATTTTGGTAGTAGGTACATTATATACCTATGGATAAACCAAACTAAAAATGTATTTAGTTTACTGTGAAATATGACAATACTGAAGGTCAAAAGCAAGGTGGTATATTAGGAAATAATTAGGAAATAGCAACTCCATGGATTCTAAAAGCTCGATATGGTACCACAACTCCTAACCCTACAAATAAAATAATCCAAATCTCACCAGTAATAATCGGCTTGCTGGTCCTCTTAAAGAACTCGATGTCGAAGATGGTGCAGAGCATGCCCTCCATGATGCCGATCTGGCTTCCCAGACCGAGCGACAGCAGCATCAGGAAGAAGATGATGGACCAGAACGGCGCGAACGGCAGCTCCACGATGGCTTGGGTGAATACGATGAATGCCAGGCCAGTTCCTTCTGCAGCCTGTAAAATAATACTGGGTTTTGTACCTAATCTCTGAGAGTTATAGGCCGCTCGTAATACCTACCCTTTTTGCTTTTTTTTATGTCACGGAGAAGGTAAACGAGCACACAGGCCACCTGATCGGTAAGATCTGCGACCCATAAACATTTGCATTTTCAAAGTCTCACAAAATGCAATACTAAACCCTTTTACTCACTGCGCCTGATCCGATCCCCCGATACGCTTCTGTAGTACAAAATAAGAACGCACGCGTTCAAATTCCATAGTTAGGTCATATCGGCGGCACGTTTTGGGCGCAGTGAGTAAAGGCCTTAAGACGGCAAATGCGTTGCCAACCCTGAAAACTAAGATGCTGCTATTTTCCTATCCCTTACAACCCTTATATACTTGGCGGCAGGTGAATAAGATGGTGGAAGCGATCTGGATGGACCTTGCACGGGGTCCTTCCACCACTAACCATGATCCAATTATTCCAAAAACGCTACTTCATGTGCTTAGCCACTTGGGAATGATTTACTTCACCTGTCACCACGACAATCTTTTTGCTCTATCAAATTTTCGGTATGTAGGTAGTACAAACTATTTTGATGACTGATGTTGACTGCTAATCACTCACCTCGTTAAGCTGCTTGTCCATACTGCAGTCGGAGAGGTTGAGTTTGGTGGTGATGTTGTTTTTGACGAGGCTCGGGTACTGCTCGGTGTAGTATTCCTGCGTCGTGTTCGGGAAGAAGCCTGGCACGTTGTTATGCACAAGTATCTCCAAGGAGCTGGAAGGAACAAATACTAAGTCGTGCTGTCTTCGAATTTTTAAGTTTTTTGACTTTTAGAGACTGTGCAAAAGACCTATTGGTTGCAAGGGATGAGACGATTTTCCCTCCGACCACTAGGGTCCATTGGTAGGACCCATCAATGGAGTCGAGTGAACCTTTTGTGCATTCAGATTCCTTAATAGTAAAGCGGACTTTACGTCTTATGTTATAATTCTATTATGGGCTAGAATCGATAATAGAATTTAGTGAACATCGTTCAGAATCCATCAATGGGTTAATGTAACTTTATTTTATACCAGGATCAATTTAGACGTTTCTGTTTGAAAATTTTGAATTAGGAAATAAGGTTCCTAAAATTAGCATCGTCAAGAGAAGCCCCGCGGGTTATGTGATAGGCTGATAGCGAAAAAATGTACAAGAGCTCGTAGTATAGTAATAATATGGTTGAAAGTATAGTATAGCTCTTACTGTCAATTGAATAAGAACTACCATAGTAAAATGGAACAGCGACCTGGGGAACAAGGTCATACGTCATAAAGTACAGCTCCTCCTACCTAGCAATGCATCTCTCAGCCATAGTCCAGGCCTTGAACCCGAGGATACTGAAGATGACGACGGATGCGTAGATGGCGGTGAGCGCGTTGCACACGGACACGAGCAGCACGTCCCGCACGCAGTTGTTGTCGGGCGGGTTGTAGGAGCCGAACGCGATCAGTGAGCCGAACGCCAGCCCGAACGAGTAGAACACCTGCGTGGCCGCGTCCAGCCACACCGTCGGGACCAGCAGCATCTCCAGCTGGATAGAGCAATAATTTTGACTCAATAGAATATATTTTACACGTGCTGTTTCTAGTATAATGCATATTCTTGGGGTTGAGGTTATAATTTGTAGTGGAATGACAGGTGTCAGGATTGACTTCTTATCGGCCGTGTACTATAGGTTGTAATTTGTGTTTGACAATAATTGTCAATCGTTTTTTTTCAGTGGACTTGTATTTTTGTTAAGAGAATAACTTAACATTTAAGAGAATTCTACTATCCTCAACCGTATTGGTAAAATCGCAGCTGGGTATTTGACCAATCAGAAAGAATCACGTCATCGTGCTCCGCTCACGGGTTTTGGATGTCTTAATGGTATTCTCACTAACCCAAGATTCAATTCATCTTTGGGTTTGAGTGTGTGTGACGCTATTTCCGCTCAATTATCTAGCTAATAATACTAATTAGTACTAAATTCAGAACGAACCTTCGGCGTATACATGTGTACGATGCCATCGTAGGAGCCGGGCAGCGTGATGCCGCGCACGAAGAAGATCGTGAGCACCACGTACGGGAACAGGGACGTGAAGTACACCACCTGCAACCAGAAGTAATTAAACTAAATAACCATGTAGGACGACGATCACGTCGGGGTCACCATTGTCACCAATGTAAGAGGAGAGGACTAGATCTCTCTCCAGGCTGGTGTTATGCCTGAAGACCGAAGTTTATTGGGATGAAGTTGGAAGTTGTATATAAATGTCATCTGACTGGAGAAACTTCGTTAGCGCGATGTAGTGCGCTGTCAGATTTAGCTGCGCCATCTGATACTGGTGGCGCTGTCGTTGGTTGTTGCCAGTTGTCGCTAGATGTCGCTAGGTAAGAAGAACTAACCATGTAAGAAGATCAGAAAGCTCTATGATGTGTGCCCCAGCGGTTGCCATGTTCCAATGTTTAAAAAAAAAACTTATTTATATTACTCAATTACCTCAATGCCCTTACGGTGAAGGAAAAAAATCGTACAAAACAACATTTGAGCAGCTGAGCGAGTTAATAAAGGAGAATTGCAAAAATGATCCTGCACGGTCGGAGTTTAAGTATCCGAAAAGGGGGGTGTATAAAAAGAAAAATAAGCTCCATTATTGAGCTTGGATTGATGGACCGGCCAACTAAAGCGGTTTTTATAATTTGAAGTTCCCAGAGGTCACCTTGGCTGTGATAGGACATCTTAAAGAAAACTGGTATAAAAAAGGAATATGTCCAAAGCATTTCGATTAGGCAGTGAGAGTGCCGTACTGGACCCTAGGTGCCAGCCTTTATTACGTCCACACCCTCCGTAACTGTTAAGTAAACTTATGCTGATGTGCGTTATTCTACAGCTTACCTTCCCACTGCTCTGGATCCCCTTCATCACGATGAAGTAGACCACAATCCAAGCTAGCAGCAGGCAGAGCACGATCCACCAGCGGGGAGCTCCCGGCTCCTCGATGCTGGGTGAGGCGTCCAAAGCCTCTCGGTACCAGAAGTACGCCGTCGAGGAAGCTTTGGTGCACTCTATCCCTGCTGTGGTGTTTTCTGGTGGACAGGAACTCCATGGCAGGGTTACCTAGAACATGTTGAAAAAAGAAGAATGTATTTGACTGATAAAGGAAACCCACAGGGCAATGGAAAAAAGCTATGATTGTAGTTTTTCTGCGGGACCGATTGAGGAATGAGAGAAGGATATTGCAAGCCTTAAGTCACTGTTTAAGCAGTAAGTTCTACAGTGGCTGCCACGCCACTTTTACGCAAACGGAGTCGCGGGCAAAAGGTGTAATAAGTATATACTGTGTAAAGTGTACCTACATATGATGACAAAAAGGCATATTATTTATTATACTCAGAAGCTCTTTTCGACATTGCTTCTTGCCTTTCGCATTTGGCTTCCTTCCAGCTGCCCAAGAATATATGGGGTACCGTTGAATAGGTTATATCCCAAGAGGTTTCATATCATTATTTCTTAAGTTAAAATCAATAACAAGGTATTCGAGTTTTTAAAACTGGTCTTTTGTTGTAATTATAAAAATGATACACTGCCTTTGCTGTGAAGTTACAATTCTACTATGTTACTGTATTTTATCGTAGTGAAATAATTTGCAACATCGTTAAAACAGTATCGAACAGACCTGTTTTAAACCTGATTAAGCAGTTGCAGTTGTTTTCTCTTAAACATTATATTTGTCTAATAGTTATAAATACTAGTTCAAACAGACCCTTGCATGGAGTCTTTGAAGTATGCACGAGAACAAATTAATACAAATGTTATCAACGAGGTGACTGAACAAGACGGTGTGTTGATGTCTATGTGCTTATTAATAATTAAGACTGCGCCGAGCGTACGCCGGATGTACAGTCATTACTATTATTGCGTTTTCTAGTAAACTAAAGTATTTTCTGAAAATGAAATTGATCTTGAAATTGATCGGTAGGTTTTTGTACCTCAAATGAAAACACATCAATTCACCTTCGAGTTATCAACTTAACGGAAAAAAGTGGCCACCTTTTCCCGTTAAGCTGACTACTCAAATAATTGTTATTAAAGTTTGTTACGTATCCCATAAATTGTGTTTTTACTTGCGCTACAAAAATGTATCGTCTGATTGCAAGGAAATACTTTAGTTAATTAGAAAACAATAATAGCAATGAGGGCGCCACTGGACGCTCGACGTTTGCTCGGTGCAGTCTTAAGTATGTAGCGTAACTATAGGAGAATACCTAGACAAAGCAGAGGAGAGATTTTTTATGGCAAAGAGACACAGGAGCTCACAGTCCACTTGATGGTAAGCGGGTTTTGGGACCCATAAAAAAAACAATTCTCAAGACTAAAATCCAAAGACTAGACTATACGTTGCCTAATCCTGAGGCAAAAGACAGAAAGCCTAGTAATGTCACCGGTTGTCTTATCCCCACACCAGAACAACATTGCGAACACTACTGTTTGGTGGTAGGTTAAAGGATAAGATGGTGTTAGCAATTGCGCCCTGCACAAAGGTCCTACCAGCACTAGGAGTTTCTTGCGGTACTTCTTCTCCGCAATGATTGTGTTTTTCGAAGCGCTAGTAGATTCACTCTATCTTAGCAACGTATAAAAGAGCCGTTAGCTACCGCAGAGAATTCACTAAATAAATATACTGAATTTGAATTTCAAACTAGGAGTACATACATACATACATAAACTCACGCCTTTATGCCCAGAGTGGGGTAGGCAGAGCTACAGAATTTCCAACAACTCTAATAACTTTTTGATAATTCTGTAACCACATTTTGCACACTTAGGCTAAGATGTTTACTAGTGATTAGTGACAGGTTGCAACCCATTGCCTAACAGTACTACACGCCTTTATTACCTTAGTCGGCTTTTACGACATCGACGGAAAGACACGGAGTGGCACTATTCTAATCCGGCAACCACACGGGGATGAGTTTGCTGTAAAAGGCCCATCAAGAACCTGCCTTGATTGAATCAGCTAGCTGGGCCATTCTACTTTTCAGTGTACATTTTTGCTATCGTCCGATAAAAAGTATACCAAATGATGAATCCGCGAATAAACAAATAACGTGAACTTAGAATGTTTACGTTTAACGGTTTTCAAAAAAAAATATCCTAAATTACTCAATTATCGCTGAAGAATCTTGGTAACTCAGTGGTAAATTGCACATTTTCCATAGAAAAGGCGGGGACATCAACGTCCACTGCGTTACTCACTTTATAGTTATTACAAATAACTTTTTATGAATTAGTTTAATTCTATATATAAGCTTATTGACGTTCTAGTTTTAAGTTAGAAAAAGCAGCACTTTACCGTTTGTTGAAATAAAAATAGTTTAGTGAGAGCGTGGCTAAAAGTTATGTACAGTGAAAAGTAGAATGGCCCAGCTCCAAACCCGCGTGATCTTACCCGGATGCTGTTGAACAGGTAGAAGAACACCCAGGTGATGATGACGTTGTAGTAGAGCGCCACGAAAAGCGTCACGATGCAGCTGGAGATGCCGATGCCG
Source organism: Acleris laterana (assembly GCA_963966035.1). NCBI lineage: Eukaryota > Metazoa > Arthropoda > Insecta > Lepidoptera > Tortricidae > Acleris > Acleris laterana. Next base: position 10,199,153 of record OZ014458.1, on the reverse strand, counting down.
CCCAGCCAGGGGTGGATGGTGTTCCACACGCCCAGCGAGCCCAGTCGCATCTTCTGCCCAATGGCCATCTCGATCAGGAACAGCGGGATGCCTTCCAATATCAGCATTATGAGGAACGGGATGAGGAAGGCACCTGTGGGGAAGATAAAGGGAGCTCAATATTAGTTTGACGTTATACAATACTTATGACCCCGCCTCGCTTCACTTCGGTTTAATGTAAGGTTTTTATACACCTTAGTCACCTTACTCTATCTATTAATGAAAACCACATTAAATTCCGTTGCGTACCTAGTTTGAAACATCTGAGCGTACAGTCGAGTTCATAAATATCTATACACTTTAGTACCTTATCACTTTAATTGCTGTACCAATTAGTATATGGCAGTTTTAACATGGCATTAAATAGAGAAGGTACTAAAGTGTATACATTTTTATGAACTCGACTGTACATACAGAGGGACAGACGGCAGAAAGCGACTTGTTTTATACTATGTAAAGAATACAAACAAACATGTACAATTAAAAGCTAATTATGTTAGTCGAGGTGATTGAAAAATTTCCTAATGACGATTGTTCACAGATACCAGTAAACAAACACATAAAGCCCCTCCCCTGCTTACACGTGACCTGCTTTATACCGCTCACTGGTTCACTTATTTACTGTAATAAAACTGCAGCTCTATTGTACCCGGTAAAACCATATTGCTTTTACATTTGTAGACCTAGTTAGTAGTGACCCTGCTTGGGAATCTAGCGGTTCCAGGTTCCATTCTCGGTATAGGGATTCGTGTGATGAACGCGAGTATTGGTTTTCTGAGTCTTGGATGTTTTACATACATACATAAACTCACGCCTTTATTCCCAGAGTGGGGTAGGCAGAGCTACAGAATTTCCAACAACTATAAAAACTTTTTGATAATTCTGTAACCACATTTTGCACACTTAGGCTATGTTTACCAGTGTATTAGTGACAGGTTGCAAGCCCATCGCCTAACAGTACTATACGCCTTTATTCCCTTAGCCGTCTCTTACGACATCCACGGGAAGACATGGAGTGGCACTATTCGAACCCACTACACTATTATTACTACACACTACTATTTTACTATTATTTTATTTCTGTATTTAAGTAGGTATAAGTATTTACTTATATCGTTGCCCCGCGGTTGTCGAAGAAGTTGTTTGGGAATATTTTTTAACACGTTTCCGTTTTCACGTTCGAGTATTCTTATTTATTGTATGCATTTAGCTTACCCCAAACGATCCCCATTTAGAAACATTTTCTTTAACATCTTCCACATTCAACGTTTCTTATTGAACCACAATAGACGTCGCCATGTCGAAAGCTTACGTAAAAGCTTCTTTTCATCAAAGTAAGCGTAAAAGCGCTTTGTGTAATGGCGTCGTCAGCAAATGAGAAACTCGACAAGGTTGCGGCCGTGTTGAGAGCTCAAGGTTTTTCTGGAAAAGTTTACCTGGTGGCGTAACAAAGTTCAGTTTAATCGCCTTGCGTTGGTATTTACGCGTACGCCCGTGTACAGAAGAACTTAGACATCACACACAGACACACACACAAACACAGGCATGCGCGCACACACACTTTCTCAATCCGTGGAAACACGCCATGCGTTGTCGATGCATTGCGTTGCTTCATTTGCGTTAATTATTCTTTATTGAACACTACACACTATAACATCATGGAATTTAAATACAAAAAAAGTTACAAAGTCAAACAGACGGTCTTATAGCTAAATAGCGATCTCTTGTAAACCTACCTACATACATTTAACATGAACATTAAATTCATTTTGTTTTTTGTAAGATTTTATGAAGCAAGGGCTAGTTTTCAATAAACGTACAAAACAAAGTTAGTATCTGTTAGGTGTGTGTGTGTGTGTGTGTTTCCATCACGCCGCCTACGCGTCGGCGTTACGTAAGGGACCTCGGTTACATAGTTTGAATGCAGGCTTGATTGCACGATATAGCGTGTAAATGTAATAAAGGCAGTAAGTAATAACTTCCGATATATAACGGATGTAATGTAACGGCGATTGACGTCACCAAAACTTTGTCTATAACCCTATGTATTTTTGTTGAATTGAGAGAAATTCTCAAATGTAATCTAACAACCCTGTACATCTGGCGTGTATGTGCATTATTTTGCCTATAAATCCTATAATTATTCATTCACGCAAAATAATAAAAATATACTTAACATTATTTATAAAGAACTGCACTTTCACGGTGAATTATTGCATTACACATTTTTAAATATACTTACTTACATTCCATTTTAGAATGTAATCACATCAACGTTGCATATCCATCAAGACGTTTAGGTTGCAGAGCGTGCCAAAGAAATAGACATACGTACATACATACATCGAAAAGCATAACCCTCCTTCTGACGCAGTAAAAATATGCGACACGACGCGAATAGTGTGGTTTTCCTAGAAAGCATGAGAGTGTTCTAAAACATTGTCAAGTTTTAATAACGCTATTTATTTAACGCTAAGTATATCACGTCCGTCATTATAACGACCGCTACCCAAGAAAACCTTAACTTAAGGCCCAATATTTTACCGTTATTTTATCTCATCTAAACACGCGTCAAGCAAAATGTTTTGATTAAATACAAGATAATTCGGCACGCATATCACAATTACCACGAACAACTTAATTAACTGAAAACCCCAACTGTTCGTTCTAATTAATTAACACTTTGTTTAATCTTTCAAAGACCTTCGAGTTTTGTAAGCTTGGTTAAGTAACCTTGTATAAGAGGGAGCCGGAGATAAAGTACATACGAAGCCAAATATTAGTTACAAATGTGTAAATAATAAAAATAAAAGGGGTTTGGGTAAAAGTGTTGTCATTTGTAAAAGTCATACATTTTCAAGGTGAACAGCCATTAGTAAAAGTGGTAAATTATTATAGAATAATTCAAAATAAACATGTTTTGTTATCTAGTATAATACTCTTAAGTGCATCGAAGCCGAGATATTTAAATATTCGTACCTGGGCGTACTTTTAGTACCAAAAACTAGTAACACTACTTTTAGTAACACTAACATTTTTTTATATCCTCGCTCCGATATTATTTATCGTCATAAATTATATATATCTACGTGTATTTCGAGGTCCTCTATAATGTAAAAATCTTCCATGGCCGCTGAGAAAAAATATGTCAATTTTCTTCATACAAAATTACCCAATGCCCTTTTGTGAAGATAAAGATTTAATGTTTTCAAGTTCGGCTTTCGGTCACGCATGTATGGCTATAAAATTTAACACACATACTTTGTGTATAGTACTGGAACATCATATAATACTAATAATAATTCTTGTCGCGGTTTGAATTACGTATTTAATTAATTCTATATCTTTAATGTTACATTTAAACTAATCAAACTTACTTTTAGTTTTAATTTTCAGTTATTATTTTATACTTCATGCTTTATTTGATGTCATTTTTCAATAAATATTGTTATTGTAATTGGTGAGTTCCCAATATTTCAACAATATTGCAATAATCACGGTATAATTTATTTCATGATATGTAATTTCGTCAAAATATCGGGAATGTGCCAATTGTAGTGCATCATAACCTACTTTGTATACTGAAAAAAAACATCCGATCTCTTTCGAATACCGCCTACTTCCTAACGATTACGAGGCATTTATATAAGCTTTTATAAAAGAAATACCATTACATAACGTGCCTATGCTAGTGAGTGATATCCTCTATAGGAAGCTTTCAGGCCGGTATAATAAAATTGAAAGCATATTATTATGACCCTGTTATCGCGACTCCGATACGATCATAGCCGTGAGCCCTATTGTTAATATCCATAACGTCGGAATCACATTATGTTACGTTCAACATATATGATTTTATTGCCTCGCTTGAAAGGGATCCCATATTTACCGAGTCACTTAATCGACCGTATTTATATTTAGACAGAGTACGTATTTCAGATTGAACGATTGGTTACGTAGGTTAGAAAGATATCAATGAAAGGAAAACTTACATTGGTACAACTAGCTGTAAATTACAAAGAAATATATAACAAAAAACTATGTGTCAAATGGATTGACAGTCCCAACCAACTCAAAACAAAACACTCGAGAAAAATTTAACTTGAACTCGAGTCAAAAAATAACTAAGGTCAGGTTAGATGAGACTTGAAAAACCATTTTAAAAAATCCAGCTGTGGGAATGTCGTTATATCACTATACTTCCCCCTATCGGAGATTTATTTTAAAAAGAAAATGATCAAAAAGAAGTCGAGAGTGAAGTCAATACACACATTCTACTACTCTTTTAACATACGCTGTTTTGAAATTTAAACTGAAATTGCAAAACTCCTCATAAATTGTTAGCTAACAGCGAAATTGGGCAATAAACGTTGGAACAGCTGGAGTTCGCGTCATAATCATAACTTATGATACCGCTGGATAAGTTGCCTATTGCAAAAGTTTATTTACGCGAACATTAAATTTCTACATAAGTACAGTCAAACCCATGAGTAGCTGTCACATTGTAGTACCCTGTCGCAATAACGTATTAAACTGAGAGTGGTTTGAACTTACTATATCAATAGCTGCGACAAGGTACTAAAATGTTCAGCTACTTATGAGTTCTACCATACATACACATAATGAACCCTTAATCCCAATTGGAGCTCTATCCTACTTGGTAAAACTACATTTTAATTGACATGCTATCGTATCGTTTCTTATTTGTTCCTGAGTTTTGCATAATTTCTATGTATTTACTCCTAATTTAAGTATCTATTTCTCTATATACATAAGTTAGTTTATCGTTTTCTAGTACCCACAGTACAAGCCTACGAGCTTAGTTTGGAACTAGGTCCATTGTTGTGATACTATCTCCTGATATTTATTCATTTATTTATTTAATTCGGCCGCTATTACCGTCAAGTAAATAAGCTATCGTAACGTTCACAATACAACTGCAAAAGTAATATGGTTTCACTAAGTACTATAGAGCCCGTACTGTTTTAAATACGGAAGCGAATTTGTTTGTCAGCCTGTTTCATACGCTTACACGCCCTCTGCATTCGCTCATCGTACTTCGATATCGCAATTGTAATACTAGTACTGTTGACGTCATGGTAGCTCTTATACACTCGACAGTGAGCTGCCATCACGTGAAAAATATGAGCGAGAGCGATATCGAAGTTAATGTAGGTCTTGATTGGCGTGGTGGTTGGGTCAGGTGTGCTATTCTCTATTTTAGGCAGCCTTATCTTACCTTACGTTCGATCGTTCGTAAAGCCCTGCTGCGTAATTGAAAATGCACGCGCTAAAATGTGTTTTGTACGCTCTTATATAAGCCGCGTTCAATCGTTCACTCGTTGGACCGACAAAACGCCGTTTTTAAAAGAATAACACCCCAGGACTTGGGTAATAGGTTCGGCGTGATTCACGTGTTATCGGTTTTTCGTGGAATACCAGAGTTCTGGCGGAATGTTGGCTATCGCGCCCACGCATTGGCCGAACATTGGCATTAGCGTTGTAAAATACATGTTCAAACGCCCCTGTATTTTTCAATAAAATACAGAATCATTCCTTGCGGATCTTCGATTGAATCTTTCGCAATTTTAAGTTTTTTGCGTGTATTTTACGATGTATTTTTCGCATTATTATATTACACCGAGACATTGATTCGATTACATAAAGTACATTCATTACCTACTGTTCAATTAATATTAATAAGCAAGATTATTTTCCTTTGATTGTTAATATGAAAAGTACAGATATCAAACAAGTATTATACGTGTATGGTTGTATTTTTCAGACGAACCTCAAATTTGTTTTTTTCGAAAACCACATGTATTTTATAAGAAAGATAGGTAAACAGTTTAGAACAAAAACAAATGTATATTTCGCAATTTTCACCCCTAGTTGGAATGTGTCGACTCAAATATTGGCCAACGTGTACTGACGGAATTAACCTTCTGGAGATAATTTGGACACTTGTCATTCAAAGCGAATCGCGTCAAACACGCCATCACGGAGCTACGGGCGTCACAAGAGCGTCATGTTTTCAGCTGTTTGCGTCATGAGAGCGTCATCGTTGCATTTTAAATTTCGATTGGTTTGGCCAAGCAGTATTTCAGATATTCACATCAAGATATTATTATGTCGAGTATGCCCGTTTTAAAACGCGGCAGTTTACGTTGACGACATACTATATCTGTCTCCTTGCTAGGCTTACGAAGCTAGTGGTTGTTCCAATTCCGGTAAAGGCAAATATTTGTGTAACGAGCGCGAATATTCTTTCCTGGATAGGATATTTTATATGTAATTTTCAGATTTAGTTTTTGATCTCTTTTTCACCTTAACCCTTAATTTGGCAAAGTTCGTCACGGCGAACATACCATAATGACCACTTTTTTTGTTTTTTTTTTTCGTTTTTTTTTGCTGATTCTGAATCAAAAAGGGTTTGAACTCCTGACCTTTTTTATTTTTGCCAAATTAATTAACTTCCCTTAGTAATAAAGTACGTCAGTAAAATCTTTTGTTTCTGCGACTGTATAGCCCAAAAACTGTCTTGTTATATGTACCTTTTGAAGGCAAAAGTCGCTTACACTATTTAGTACTATTTATAGACTCCAATTTTAGGCACAGACAGCGCAGCGCGGAAACCTTTTGACCTTTCGATCCGATGCTCAGACTGTCTGTTAAGGTTATTTGTAGGTAAATGGGGATATTCATGCAGAATTGCTACCTTTTTATGTAATAAATTGTGTACTGGTATATCTGCACCGGGCTTAGTATGGTTGCGTATATCGCGTGACAAAACGTGTATGAAGCATCCGTCGCTCTCGTACTTACGTGTACGTATACGTGTCAAAAAGTGACAGATGTTTTATCCACATTTTGTCGCGCTATAAACGCAACCATATTAGGCCCCCAGGTAAGTAAGAGGGATGCCACACGATGCGTTGCACTATGTTGAAATCAAACGCTCTGGAAACGCTCGTGTGGCATCGCTCATCCTGTTGATTTTGTGCGATACCTGCACTGTCAAGTTTTGTGTACTTTTGACAAACGGCTTTTTGGAAAAGTGCAAAAGAAGACAACAAAATAAACGAACGTTTCCAACACAACACCCAACACCATATCGTATTATTCTCTTCATCTGTAGCAAGTTGTTTGTGACAGGTTTTTTATGGCATGTTGAAGACACACCCGCCTGATGGTAAGTGGTATCTGCGACCCATTGACATTTGCACTCTCAACACTACAATCTTAAGACTGCAATCCTAAGACCGCTAATGCGTTGCCAACCCTGAGGACTAAGATGGAACATGGATTTAGAGAGATAGCACACAGGAACTTTTTGTAGCGATGCAGTCACGCGTTTCGTATCGCGGTCACTTTTTCTCCCTAATGTATGAAAGTGACAGTAGTACCGAACGCTAATAGAGGATTTCACCTTTTGTCTTAAATCTAAATCCCTATACCGAAACACAACAATGCGAACACTGCTGCTGTTAAAGGATTAAAGGGTGGTAGCGATCTCGACCACCACCACAAAGCCGGTAAGTACCTAATCCGCGTTAAGTTTTTAATTAAATTCATTTCTGAATTATTATTAGCTACGTAATTACAAAAACGGCCTTGACTTATTTAATGTCTTATCTACCTGACAATTTAGTGAGTCATGACGAATTTTAAACATTGATTCTATTTTTAGGCGGTTTGGTCGCTGCTACAAAGTATTGATTTTGGCTGCTACGAGACTACGCCGTAGCTCGTAGCACCTATGGACGACTTTAAAACTATCTCTCATAACCATACCCTGTATATTCAGTTTGGTTATTTTTAATTTTATAAACACTCTTTGCAGTTATTATAATCGCATGTACTTACAGTCGAGTTAATACATATATGTACACTTTAGTAGGTACCTTGTCACTTTAATCACTGTGACAATTAATATATGTTGGTTTAAACATAACATTAAACAAACAAGCTATTTACTAAAGTGTACACATATTTGTGAACTCGACTTTATATGTACTTTTTATTATATGCATACCCGCGGAGAAGATACGGTGACCTTAATTCAATCTAAATACGAGTAATAAGGCATCTTAGCTCTATCGATTCGACACGATATATAAAAAGTGCAAACGACGTATTAATATTACACGGCGTTCAAATAAACAAGCTTACCTCCTCCATTTTGCTGGCACAGATATGGGAACCTCCAGATGTTTCCCAAGCCGACGGAGTAGCCGATGATAGAGAGGAAGAACTGGAGCTTCCCTGACCAGGCTGCCCGGTCCTCCCCCGGTACCTCTCGCTGGAGGGACCCTCGGGAGCCCTGGAGTACGATGGTGACTCCGTGCGGCCGCTCGCTGCCGTCAGCCCGCGTGTTTAGCGGCGCCAACTCATGCCCGTTTCGTGGCCCAATCGGTTCCGCTTTCACCGCCATCTTGTTCCAATTTCAAAATTTCAATTTGTTTTTTGTTGGTGGTATGACAGATTATTTTCAGCCAGCTTACTTAAAATTATAAGGTAAATTTTATTGTCTGTGATTTTGAATAGTTTTAAATGTGGAATCAAATTTTCAGTTTGACAAGATTCTTCGAGTGGTAATCGTTGCCTATAAATATGTTCATAGTATTACTATATTTGGTGTATTTCGTAGTCGTAGGTGAAGAATCGTATTGCGTCTTTTTTTACGAATTCTACAACTTCAAAGTATGTTGTGGTCCGTTGTAGCAGTTTTTGCCGTAGTTTTAGTGAATCCCTGAACACGTATGTTGCCTCTCTGTGCATAAGAGTGAATTATAGATCCACTCCGCTACGCAAATGGCATGTCACTTAGCTATTTATAATGTGTGTTTGCTCGTCTATGGTTTAAACTTCGACATCATTGTTGAGTATTTGAGAAGAATCTGAAACAAGGAAAATGCATTAGGCCGATTGCAGTTTTATATTAGGTATTTGCTACTTCCTATACACCAAGCGTGAATATCGTATACATTTTCTTTAACTTTGGCACCCACAGAGCAAGCCAACCAGCGACACCAGCGTCCATAATTCAACGGTTCAAGTTGACAACTCAAAATTAACTAATATTGCCATGTTACTGCTGATACACACACACACATATATATATACATTTTCTTGTTAGTTACTGTGAGTTTCAATAAGGATGACTGTTTGTAATATATATTTTTAGATATTTAAGTATAAGTTTTTAAGTCAGTGTGCCTCTGAAAACCAGCGCCGCGGCTTCTTACGGAACAAAGCTGAGTAACGCCATGTTGAATGTTTTGTTTGGCTTGTCATCTGTTTTAAATGTGTTTGTGTTGCATAAATAATTTCTATTCCATTCTAGTAATCCATACTAATATTATAAATGCGAAAGTGTGTCTGTCTGACTGTTACCTCTTTACGCTCAAACCACTGAACCGATTTATATGAAATTTTGTATAGAGATAGTTTGAGTGCCGGAACAAAACCATAAAATAGTTTTTATCCCGAAAATCATCCTCTAAGGAGGTGAAATAGAGGGTGAAAATTTGTATGGAGCTACGATATTAACGAGTTCCACGCGGACGGAGCCGCGGGCAGAAGCTAGTAACTCTATAATAATCCAACATTTTACGACCGAACAATATTTGATATTGTCGACCAAATATTAAACATTAAAAAAACAATATTAACAAAAAGGTAACAAAATCACGCAGGTATTACACAGAGAGATCCTAAAAAAGCTTTTAAAACAACAACATGGCTTGTTTAATATTAATTAAAAGGTCGCGTTTCGCGGAACATGACCCTTTTACCCTACATCGGTATTTTCACGACGCGACGTGGTGAATTTAATTACGTGAATATTTCACGTGGACCTTTGAAAATGTAAGGTTAACGCATGTGGCGCCGGTCTCACGATCTCTATTCAACTTGTATATACCCCATCTTTCACATTAATTATAACTTTAAACTAACCAACACAACAAAAAAATATAAATTTGAAGTTAAATAAATAGGCTTGCAATCTGAAGATTAATAAAAAAAAAACTTGCATTAACCTTGAATAATCTCTACATGCAATTTCGAATTCAGTCATATTATAAGGACACATACGAGTATCTAATAGTTTTTTTAATGTAACGTGAAATTTTGCATCCGTCAGGTTTTTTATTTTGTTAGGTAACTCATTATAAACTTTGCCAGTAACATACCGGGGAGATCGACTGTACTATCAGACCATTGGAACCTTGACCCACCATAGAACTGTGTCACAGAGACGTTATGATTCAAGTCATAAGAAGTGTCAAACAAATTGTTTTATAATGTCACTGTGACACCGTTCTATGGTGGGTCAGGGTTCCATTGGGCTGATAGTACATAGCTGACTTACCGGTTGGAACTCTTACATCAAGAGCATGCTTTATATTTAGCCTATTACTTCTAAAGTCAGTTTTTGGTGGGAATTTGTTTGGGTCCTCATTCAGTCAGTCATAATCATAAGTGATTGAAGCATCAAATATCTCATTCATGGCTAACAACTACAAGATCCTGCCAGATTCCGTAGACGGTGTATCCCAGTCGGGGCCAGATCGGTGTCAAGGCCGCGGCTCCCCTCGCCCGGACAATAGGGGAGGCCGGGGCTAGGGGCAGATCAAGTCGTGCAGCTTTTTGAATAATAGGTGTGCGGGGTCGACGCTTGGAGGGTTCTTCAGGTTTGTAAATGTAGAAAATTGCTATTCGAGTTCGTGCAATGCGACTTTTTTGCTAAAATTCAAGAGTCTAATAAGCCGTTATATGAATGATGATATTTTTTAAATTTCTATTAATATAATTTTTCATACCAACTTAAATAGTTAGATCACGTGAAATGTTTTTTTTAAGGAATAGTTTTTCAGTGTAGTATAATAATAATAACTTAAATAGGTAAGTGTAGTCCACTGAAGCTAGTTTACCCCACCCTTGCTTTGCTAAAAAAGGACAAATCAGAGACAAACATAACCGATACAGAAACCCAATGATAACAAAATATTTTACTGAATTTAGAATAAGAGAGGTCTTTACCGCATCGTATTGAAAGATAAAAACAGCAATTATGGGTAATCCACTGATTACTTACAGTACTCCCTTCTTCTTAATAGAGTTCGGCTGCCTATCGCTATCCCCCTTGCACTCGCAACTGACAGTATATCTGTCACTCGTGTTTCATACAAAAACAAAGATTGCCGAACTACATTAAGAAAATAGCACTGTAACGGTCTATCCCAAACCCAACTGGCTATCGCGGCACGGAAACCTTTTTTTTTAATAAGCTAGTCCAAAACAAGTGCAGAATCGATATGATTTCAATTTTGTTCAACCGTTCCTGCTTGAAATAACGGTTAATTTCGCTCGCTAATTTGTTCGCACCGCTACCCTAATAGCATTTTCACTGGCTCAGTTTGAAATCAAGCAGACCCCATCACCTTTAAAAACACCATAGTTGCCGCACCATCCAAGTACAGGAACCAAAAAAAAACGGGTTAATCCTCGTAATGCTCGCGAATCGATTACGCTCCGAACGAGCGTTTACAAAGAACCTGGTTTAAAAACCATAATTAACCAGTATTTTTCGAACCGTTCCCAAGCCTAGATCATAATCCACTGGTTTAACGTTTTTTTCCATTTCAAAGTAGGGATCGATTAAGTAGGAATATGGCGTGTCAACGACCACGCACACACGCACACGTAGGTAGCACGTAACATGTTTCAACAGGATCAGATAATCCAGCCTAGCTGCGATCGGAGGCGTCCGGTGCACACCGGTGCAGTAAGCCAATTTATTGATACAGCCTTACACTTACGACGTCAATGCGTGGAAGATAATGTTGTTATTATGTCTCGGAAAGGCAAGCTCGCACCTCGCCGGGTTATAATATTCCAGCTTGGCCTTAATATTCGAGTTCTCGAATGGTATTTTTTTTACAGTCCATAGATCAATTGTTCGTATCCGGTTTGAAGGACCATATTCCAGATTGGTCTTAATATAGCGTGATTTTCTTGATTTATTTATTAATTATGTAATAATTTAAGCTTTTTATTGGAAGATTATGTCATCGTGACTTCTACACAAAATTTTTTTTAGAGTGAGAGCTCCCAGTCCCTACACGACATTATGTTACCAAAAATGATGCCAATAGACATGTAAGCTCTATGGACGGCGAGGATCGCAACATGAGATTGCAAATGTCTCGCGAATCCTGAAATCTAAGATGGATTGCCTGTACAAAGTAATAACCAGAGGTTTCCCGCAATTCGTAGTTTTATCTGTCTAACTTTGTATAAATCGCGACATCTAATAAAAATCTCGACTTTTAAAGAGTTTAACTGTCAATCTTTGAATACAAAATGAAAATGTTGGTGATAGGAAACTCGCAATAGATTTTCAAAGAGAGAATTCGGTCAAACCATACCTGGCCCATAATCTGTTAATGCTCTACTGAATTCAGATCACAATAGTGTATCGATCACTGACCCACTGACCGATGTTAAGTCCACTGTGCAGTGGGGTACTGTGGCTCGTTGTATAATGAACAACGACCATTGAACTCATATGTTCAAGTATTCAATTAAATACTGTAGGAGTTGTCAACAAAATCTTATCGCTCACTTTGTATTGGTGGTTTTTTTTTTAATGGGATGGGAGGCACGCGAGCACTCAGGCCACCTGATGGTAAGTGGGACCTGAGAGCCATAGACGTTTGAAATCACAAGACTGCAATCCGAAGACTTCAAATGCGTTGCCAACCCTGAAGACTAAGATGGAATGCTTCTATGCTAGTAATTCCGCCGGTTGTCTTATCCCCACATCGGAACACAGCAATGCGAACACTGTTGCTTGGCGGTGGGTTAATGGAAAACGAAATTAAGGGACGATCGAGTATGTTGATGATTTCGCCTTTCTAGTGTTCAGTCAGTTGGTCTGTCTGTCACAACTTTGTACTCGATTGCCAAAGAAGAAAGGCAATGTTTTCCAAGCTGTATGTATGCATGCATGCTCGTTATCTGGTAGAGGTTTCTCGCATGGCCCAATTTATACAAACAAGATGTCGGCAGACTCTGCGTAGGTACTTAAAAAGTTGGAAAGATGGTAAAAAATATATAGACGACAGTATACCTAAACGACGCGTCGCTCAGAGTTTGATCACGATATTATTTTACCGTCAAATACCTAAATATAGGAGCTGGAAGGAGGAATAGTAATATCCCCTCGTAGGCTGGTCTATTCCTGCTGGTTTTAATGAGACTATTTTTTTTTTAAATAAAATTACAATAGAACTACTGGAACAAAATCAGTCCCACTAGTTCTATTAACTGAAAGCCTTTGAATAATGATGATGATGATTGGTCCGACCGATCTCGGTCACGGCGACCGTTCTAGAGGAGACCCTGTTGTCGCTGGTGAGCTCTCATGTGGCTTATGTAGCCAATTTTCTTTATGAAGGTTCTTGCGCATTGTGGGCATGTGAGCTCACCATTGACAGTATTGTAGAAAGCCTTTGAATAATAGAACTAGTGGGAATAAAAAATAGACCCGTAGGCTGGTCTTTGCGCCGGGTTAAGTGCCTACGACCTGGTTTGGCTGCGTCGCAGATGGTCGAAGCACGACCAAGGTCACGAAACGCACGCATTGACAGCTGAAGGTACACTACCCATGATTCCTCAAAAAATTCGTGAGTTATATAAGAGAATAATTCAGTTTTAATAATGTAAGTAAGTACTACCAGGTACTGAACAAAGCCTTCCCCGGCCTACATTCCGCTTTGTCCATTCCCCTTTAGTTATCGCTTTGTTAATATCTTGACAGTTACGGCGGCCGAGTCGTTAACAATACGATTGCAACGGGGGCAAACAAGGAACAGAGGCCGCGCTCTGATATCCAACTCGTTTTAGCAAAATGCAGTTTCTCGTAAAGGTGTTTATAAATTGGCTACATGTTTCTGCAATTTAAAACCGGCAACAATAAAACTTACTTTAAAAACCGGTCAAGTGTGAGTCGGACCCGCGTACCGAGGGTTACGCAATGGTATTATTCCGATTTAAATTCGATTTCGAATCGCATTAACGCAAGTTTAACACACTTGTTTCTTTTGTATTTATTGTTTTTCTTAGGAGTTGGTACAGTCACGAGTCACTGGTAAACATCTTAGCCTAATTGTGCAAAACGTGGTTACAGAATTATTAACAAGTTTTTAGAGTTGTTAGTAATTCTGTAGCTCTGCCTACCCCTCTCGGGGAATAAAGGCGTGAGCTTATGTATGTATGTATGCAGTCACGAGATTTTGGGACCCACCTTAGGTCCAAAGTCAATCTGACATTCGTCAACAATAAGGTTAAGTTTCCTATAAGTTACAAATGACATTGAAGACTTTAAGCATATTTTTCTTGAAATGAGTCCCAAATTAACGTTAACAAGGTACGAAAGCGTGCAGCTACTTATAAGGCCGACCGTTCCTACTCCTGACGTATGGCTTTACATTTCTTTGTTTGATCCGATTAATCTGATTTAATACAAAGCGGGATTAGCCCTATGATGTCATTAATCTTTTTAATACAACTCAACTAAAAACCAAAGCTGTGTCCATTGTGGTGTACACATATGTGTAATCTATGGTTTACTTATTCATAGACGATATTTTTTTAAAGGAGAGTGTTTCGGAACCTAATTTAATCAATACGTTTGTATTGATAATTTAGTTAATCCACTTAAAGATTATAAAATAAATATATTTTGTATAATTCGCTGAATTCACCAAAAACAAAAGAGACGCATAATTTTAATCCAATTTATCGATCACTGTGACGGCTGTATTTCATAATTTTACACACTAACTGGGACAGTTAACCATACAAACTACGAAGACGGAAAAAGTTCCGTTGTGCCACGAAAAGTATCCCTACAATTGTATGGCTAGTTTTCGTGTCACAACGGAAGAGTTTCATAGAAAATTTAATTTATTGAATTAGCGTAGACAACTTTTTGGTCCTTACCCAACTGCCGTACTCAAAGACGTCAATTAAATTAATACTTGATTAAAGTTACTGCTGTTACATTTTTTGCTATAGCAATAGAATAAGACAACACGTCACTAAACTAGCACTAAATTTAATTGACGTTTCTGAGTGCGGCAGTTAGTATTTAAAAACTTTACTAGTCGCAACGATTATTTTATAAAGCCTGCGACCAGTAACGTTAACTGCGTGGATTTAGACTCTATATTACATACATACCTTCACGCCTGTAACCCCAGAGTGGGGTAGGCAGAGCTACATAATTAATTACCCACAACTTTAAAAACTTGTTGATAATTCTGTAACCACATTTCGCACAAATAGACTGTATGTTTATGATAAGTCAAAGAAAAAAGTGTAATACGTGTTTATAGGAGCTGTCACAAGGATGATACTAGAGCGAGCCAACTACAGGGTGACACCTAAGACGTAATACAAAATTATATTTTCTGGATCTTCTCATGAGTACGATCAACTTTTACTATGGGACTAATATCGAAATCGGTAGAAAAAAATTGAATCTCCCATACTAAAAGCAATCAGCCGGTTTCACAATTTGTATGGAGACGTCGATTTTATGTTTACGTTTTCGAAGTTGGTCCCGTATTAATAGTTGATCGTAATCATGAGTAGATTCGGAAAATAACATTTTGTATTACGTCTTAGGTGTCACCCTGTATAGTATCCCTCTATCAGCTCGATAAAGCGAAGGATAGAGTTAAACATAGTTTTATTCATTCGTAAATTGCGACTTCACTGAATAAAGAACTGATTCAATGTATCTACACATTTGCATAATGTCGGTCACTCAATTAGCACTAGATGGTCCTAGATCATACCAGGCTCCATCTGTCTCTAGACTTCTAAAGTGGTGGAAAAAACATCGCGATACTTTTATCACATAAAGAAACGAAAACAAAAGAAAATCCACGTGTCCCGGGCACGTGCGTTAAAGAGTCCAGGTTCATTCCTGACCTCCCCAACCCGCGCACCGTCGAGACTGCCCGCGCACAATCAATAAAACCCCTACATGTGGTGTGAAACCTCTGCATTTAACCTCAACGTTCATAAATAATAAGATGGTTAAAGTATGTCTTTTCAAAATTAGGTTCTTTATGGTCGAGCGTTTAGGTGAGTTGTGTGTCGCATATTCAAGAAAATTGCGAAATTAAAAAACCTTTTTTCTAATGTAAATACAATAAAAATATTAGAATAAAAACTAACACATAGGTATCCGATATGTAAATAAACTTTATCAATATTTACATTTTGTTTTTTCAAGGCTCAATGCGCAACGTAAATATTGATAAAAAAAGTTTACGTAATGAGAAATTATTGAAACGAAACGTACTTTTGGTTTTTAACTGTTCCTGAACTATCACTGGCCGCTTGCACTTTTTACCGCAGTTCTATTTTCGAAATTTCATTCGCGAGTCAAAATACTACGCGGCGCGATGCGAACATTCGCGAGTAGACTGCAGTCGACGACATGAAGACGCTAGGGATGTGCCCACGGTAAATTGAGCTGTCGATAAATCCACACCGCGCCTCTTACCCAAATTAGTCTAACAAAGTGTTAATTGATTAGAGGTAAGTAAGTAGTTTTTAATAGATTTTCTTAGAAATAGACATGTGAAAGAATATTTTGAGCGCAATGTCGAAGTAAACCGACGTAAAT
This sequence comes from Acleris laterana, assembly GCA_963966035.1. NCBI lineage: Eukaryota > Metazoa > Arthropoda > Insecta > Lepidoptera > Tortricidae > Acleris > Acleris laterana. Next base: position 10,182,403 of record OZ014458.1, on the reverse strand, counting down.
AACAGTTCGAAAAATTATGAGGTTATTCAATACAATTACAGCTCTTCATAAAACACAAAAAACACAGAACAGGGCCTTTAAATTATATGTAGGTAGGTATACAACTGGCGATCTTACCGCCAAATAGTGATCTCTTCCTTGGTCTTTGAAGTTTTCTTTTGGGTGATATAGTCCCTTGATTTGTTTATTTTTAAACTCTTGCTGGTTTACACTGTTCAGTACGTACAGTTAAGACCTTAAATAACATGCCTAAAATCTAAGAATAAATTTATAATATGAACCACCAGGTACAGATAAAGCGAATGAACCGCCTCTTCTCTATTCCGTTATCTTACTTTCATAATTAAGTATAACTTACGAGCTATTCAATCATTATCGAACAGAGAGCATAGACTTCAATTTCCCAATTATAGAACTTAATTAGTTTATAAACAAAAATGCACAAAGATACCGATGATAAGTTGTGACAATTTTGTGTTGTTATTCGGCCAAAATATTACACTCGATTTATTATGCTAGTTGAACAAGTACTTACCTTGGCTATGACTTTGGGACTTGTTTCTTAAAACGGTTTGTTAGCCCTTTTGTGAGATAAAAATGCGATCAGTCAACGTTTAAACCTGTAACTAACTAGTAGGTAAACACAGATTATCATATTATCTATGTAAATTACAAGGACAAGATTTAGGCATCATTAACCTTGACTGCGTATTTGCCGCCAAGTTCTCCTGTCTTGACGGTAAAGTCAAATGTGTGGTAGCATTGTAACTAATGTAAATTAATTAAATAGTCATCTTCAATTGGAAAACGTGAATGTTTTGTCTTTTACTGTCTTCCAAGCACTTGATACTTTTTACTTTTACAAGTAGTCAGTGTATTAACTGGTAGGGTACCCACTTATTTTCGTATTTATGGTTTTGAGTAAAGACAAGTTCGTATCTCATAGTCCTCATGCAGTCATGACTCTTGTGCTAGCAGGCTTTTTGTGGCAGTATGTATTTCTAGAGACCTACACGTTTCCTCTACGTCCAAATGGTTAAAACAGAAACACTGAGTTTTTCTTTAGAGATAACAGATAACGTCATGAGGAGAATCATTTTGTAAGAGACCCTTACAATAAATGTATGTTGTACGAATATAAGAAAAAGTAACACACCCCCACTACCCCCACTACCCCCACCGTTGTGATGTGATGCGGATGTGAGCGTTGAATTGCCAGGATCTAAGACACGTAAGTACCTACAGAGCGATAGTTTGTACGCGTTGGTGGATTAAATTTGGTTTGACGATTAATACTTACACAGTGGCGTAACTATAGGGTGCTAGAGCGGGCAAAATGCGACGGGCCCCCAAAGCCGTGTGCACAGGGGGGACCTAATACCCTACGAATTTGCCACGGGCCTCAGTTGGTATAGTTACGTCGCCACTGCATGTAAGGTTGAGGTAGAGTCGAAATCGTAACACGTATTACACAGGTTTCTTCGATTTTGTACAGATATTCCTTTAAGGGATCTCTTCCAGCTAACCCTCGGGTGATTGAGGAAAATAAGAAAAGTAGAATGTGGCAACGAGATTTAAAACACGAGCAAATGGGTTTTAAAACTTCGCTGATTCCTAATATTTCTAATATTGTAACATATAACTGAAAACTTCTGAAATAAAACATGAAATTAAGGATTTTTCGTGACGTGGACATAAGGGAAAACTACAAAAATCCAGATTGAAGTTATCCATATCTCTGAATGATGAACATACATAGGGTTTAAATCGATAGCTTTTTAGCTGCTCTCTCTGCCTTAACGTCAACTCGTTGATTTTTGGGACATCCTGTACCTATATACTTAAGTTCTACAGAATGCCCCAAATGACTTACGAATTTACTTTTGAGTATAGACACTTAAAATGATAACAGACTTTCTCCCGTATTTCAATAAAATGTACCTAATTATCTTATAAGTAAACTGACCTTTAACCCAAATAAAACTTCTCGAGTTACAAAAATCACTTACTTTCACATCACTATTTCTTGTTGACGTCACCTCCAGTAGGGGTAGGCATGCGCGGGAAGTTCCGCCATTTTGATTCCCTTCGGGCACTTCCGTGTCTCTTCGGCTACTTTCGGAGAGGGAGGTCGGATGCAGACGTTGCAGTGCTGTGGTGGTTTTCAGTTCTACAAACTTGATTACGTTACAGATTGTCTCATTTTCGACCTTATTCGAATTGAGTAAAGAATATCTAAACGGTAAACAAAGGAAATTGAAATTGGAATCAAATTAGTGGTTTCAGTAGAATACTTCTTGTTTTTTTTTTTACTACCTTTTAGTGCCCGCAGCGTCGTCGTGCCCAGGTAGTTTTTTATTTTCATACAAACCTTGTCCTATCAATTACGAACACAACATTTATAATAAATCGCGCACGAGACAGATTATTAACTCTCTGCATAAAATCGAATCCTAACTTTAGAATTTTAAATGTGCAATAAGGTTAAAATACATATAGAATAAAAAAAATACATTTAATGGAAAGTTTCCATGTCTTCCCGTGGATGTCGTAAAAGACGGCTAAGGGAATAAAGGCGTGTAGTACTGTTAGGTGATGGGCTTGCAACCTGTCACTAATACACTGGTAAACATCTTAGCCTAAGTGTGCAAAATGTGGTTACAGAACTATCAACAAGTTTTAAGAATTGTTGGTAATTCTGTAGCTCTGCCTACCCCACTCTGGGAATAAAGGCGTGAGTTTATGTATGTGTATGTGTATGTATGGAAAGTTTTATAAGACAACACAACACGATTCTAAATTAACAACAAAACGCACAAACATATTATTTTTACATTTTGTACCGATAGCAGCTCAATTTGTTTGTTTATAGACAAACCTTGGCGTGGCTCGGCCTTGATTCATTTTGATATTTACGATGATTATCAGAGCGACCCTTTACCACGAACGTTTTAAACGTTTGGGTAGTTAATATGAATAATTATAGTTGTTGCAAAAGAGCAGCTGTGGTCCGAGTGGACAATCGGACGAAATCTCACCCAAAGGATTCCTCTCGTACCCAAGTAGGTACGCATAGTGTCAGGTTACTAAGATACGTGATAAAAAACCGGGTAATATGCTCATTATAGGATGCTCTTACACTACAAACACAAAAAAATACTCCAAGCTACAATGAGAATTAGTTTTCTATTTAAATATATTTGATACCATCTTATGGTATTCATAAACATCACTGTCGTGATAGATTAAATAGAAAAATACACTTTTTTATTTGCCCTTTTTGTTTTGTACTTAATTGCTGCGTTGAGAGATGTCAAATCGCGCGAGCATAATATCTAAGCGAGTATAAAATATGTGTGGAAAATTTCAGGAATGCTAGTTTGAGTTTCTGAGAAAAAGTGAGTGAGACACACTGATATAGACAGACAGACAGACAGGCAGGCGGACAATGAATATACCTAATATTTTATCACTTATTACCTGAACGAAGAGCGGTGCTTCCCGACACAAGCAATATCAAGCTTAATGGGAAGCTCCATCCATTAACCATGTAATCAAGTGCTTATTATGAAATAAAGAATTTTGTATTTTGTTTTGTTTTTGTAATGAATTGTAAGGGTTCCTAGTTTAATTACGGAACCCTAAAAAATCGAATGCATTAGGTAGGTACTCTAGCTTTCCTGAACTAACGACTAATTTTAACAAATGGCTGCGTAATGGTTCATCAAGGTCATTGTGTGTGTAATACATGGGCTAAATGAAGTCATAAGGGTGCGCCTGCCAGTCGGTTACTACCATTTAACTTGTTTGGTACCTTGCCTAAGTATGGAACCTTGAAAACGCGCACCTACCTAGTAAATAAGTACTAAGATGACGGCTGGTAGGGTGGGTGCTGTGAACTTCTTAGAAAAGGGAAAATGAATGGATTTTTTAAATCGCATTCCTTAACAAAATGTGAAAATACCGTAAAAAAGATCACTAAATGTGAAATTATAACTAAAATCAGCCAAGAAATACTGATGATACAAGCATTAAAAAGTGCTACTTAGACAGCGATTAGACAGAGAGATCCGATACGCCGTGTGACGTCATGCATGTAACACGTCGGCCGGTTCTCTGCCGTTTCGCCGAATTATGTTTCGTCAAATGATTCATTTCGTCAAATGTTTCATTTGGGCAAATGCTTTTTTTTCTAAAACTGTAAATATTTCAGGATTTTTTAAAAACTAACCTAACCTAACCTATAGGGTTCTACACGATGGTCCTGAAATAAATCCTGAAATATTTACAGTTTTAGAAAAAAAAGCATTTGCCCAAATGAAACATTTGACGAAATGAATCATTTGACGAAACATAATTCGGCGAAACGGCAGTACACCACGTCGGCCATATAAACTCTATGTTTAATTCTGTTTTGATAAAAACAGATAAAACAAATACTTAGATAGCTATTCAAAAACAGTTTGTTACAGGAGTCAGCTTTTATTGAAGATGAAAAACGTCATGAATATTCCCTATCGTCCAAATATTGTATAAATACTACATTATCCTAAAACGAAAAAAAAAAAGATTTGGTACCGACCTGCTTTAGATCATAATAGGAAATTTGTTTCACGTCTCCAAATTCTGCGACATATAAATATTTTGCACGTTTATTCATTACCTAGTACTTAGTGAATAATTAGTACTTATTAAGCCGGAATGTCTTCGCGTGGAACCGTCACATTTTATCACAATTATTTTACGTGATTATTTCTATTATGTCTGGACCCGCTGTTGAACTAGTATATCGCTTTAGATTTGCCAGTAATTTTCATTTTTGAGACAAGCTTTTGTTACCAACCGTACTTTAAATATTAAATTGGCATCATCTGCTTGTCGAAAAATTAACGAGTCTGAAGTCTATAGGTACCTACCTACTATATGTATCTTGCAAGTCAAACTAGGCAGATAAGATAATTAATCCTGAATCCTATTTCAGTAGGATTTGTAACCTCAAACCCAACAATGCTAATGACTTTCACGGTAAGGCGTCGACTACAACGAGATGTATCCACTTTTTCACCTTCAGCATTGTAATAAGTAATGATCGGCAACCGGCGTCGCTATTGCCTAACGCACTCGCAATCTCAATTGGCTTCAAAACGGAACAATTGTTTTCATTTTGTATGCAGACAAGCCTTCGATTTTCAAAATGAAAACAATTGCGATTGCGAGAGCGTTAAGCAATAGCCCCTCGGGTTCGACGAAAAAATAACATGGATGTGATTATATTTAAGGGACGATGGGCAAAAATGTCCTCGGTTTACTAACAAAGATGAAACATGTGCCAGTTTATAGGTCTTAGCAACATAATGTATTTTTACTATGGCGACAGTCGCCATATACTTATATGGGGTTTTCATGGAAAATCATAATCATATCGTATGGAACTTGTTTGAAATGAACACATTATTGTCTTGCTTGGCTCTTAAAGGTTTTTTTTATTGAAAAAATCCCATCGATTTTGCTACTACAATAGGTAGAGTGGGGACGGTGTCCATACAAAATTGCCCATCACCCTTTTCCTATGCAGTTTTACTATCGAGGTTTTAACATGTCATAAACGATGAAAGGTCATTCTTTTTATATAAATGGATATTCAATGTTAAAAGGACGCGATTGACAATATCACACATAATTAAATTCAGTCAGTTTTTAACAATATAATTATGGTTTAATTTTTGACACCACAGACTTATCCATATTAGTCATTACGTTTGACGTAAAAGTGATATAAAATGCTAGCGGTCGCCGATCGTTACTAATAAGGTTCAAAAGTGGATAAGTCTCCTTGTAGTCGACTGTACATCCCAATTGACGCACCGGATCACTGTCCTAACGTGAGGTTGAATGCCAAATGCCAACGTCATCTATATAATTGTACATAATTCGGATGGTTCATATTTTAACAATTACTCCAATTCGAAAACCATTTCGAGGAATAGGGTTTTAAAGCCGTTCTGCATTATTAAGTTTTTTGAATATTTCTCTATTTTGGATATTTCGGCAAAAGTATATTTAACCTTTGTTTGACTTTCGTTTTCGGCTTGAAGCCCTCATAGGTGTATCTTACGGGTTAGGCGAAAACAGCTTGAAATAGTACGTTTTAATAAACTATTACAATCACTTTTTTTCATTAGATATCATTTAATTGTTGTAATTTATTAGAAAATGCTAACCCAAATTTAAAATAATCATGTCATCCATAAAATGTCTGCTAAATAAATAAAGATACTAAAACAAAACTATTGGGTCTAATACAAAATGAATGAAGTTGGTGTCTTAAAATTTCCTATTCTTTCGAATCAGAAAGTAAAAACCGTGAGTTATTTACTTTGGTCAATCCCAATTGTACAATACGCACATATCCAAACGCAAGCCTGATTAGCTACCTGAGCGCCGGTAAGTCCTGGGGTATCGATTTTGGACAATGACCTTGCGCCGACTTGGCATGGGTCCAGGGCTCCAGCCCAATCGATGCGGGCTGCAGCGACCCCGGCGAGATGCGCCCTACTAATGCCTCCATTCGGCGTTAGTTTTAATGGTGTTAAATACCGAATTAATTACGAGTATACAGTGTTGAACAAAAACAGGACTGGCGCGAGTACCTAAAAATGCAAATCGTGTTTTTGGTAAAATAACTACGAATTGTTAATCTTCTTTTTTTTGCGTGTTTGATAATTTCTAACCGCCGTACTCGAAGACATTTGAAAGACAGTTATCTTCAAGTATCTTTTTAACTGCCGCACTCAAAGACGTCAATTAAATTTAATGCTTGTTTAGTGACGTGGTGTCTTTACTCTATTGCTATAGCAAAGAATGTGACAGCTGCAACTTTAATCAAGCATTATATTTAATTGACGTCTCTAAGTACGGCAGTTAATGATGGTGTGGAAAATCATCACTAACGAACGACTTAGGAGTTGTTTGATAATTAGTTCACTAATCTTATTAAAAAATCGTATCCAATCGTTAAATCTGGACCAAATGTACCTACTGCATTTTCGATTCAAGAATTTGAACCATTAGTTTAGTTAACTGATTAAAAAAATCGACTCTTTATCGTCATTATCTGACTGAGTGCGGCCGTAAGTCTTAAAACTCTCACTAAATTTGTCGCTTTCGAAAACTTTTATTATTACATGTAGAATACCTTTCAAGCGTTCCTGTTTGGCTGTACAAAACTACAAAATATTTACAGACAGACAGACGTACATCGAGAGCGTGCCGTTTTCGCATGACTTTGCCTGCGTCCTACCTAGGTTCTTTACATTATATTCGAAGAACTTTGCATGTTTAATACCGATAGCATGCTGCTCTGTTATAAATTTTGCGTTATCATTGCTATGACCTTTAGCTACCGTAGAAAACTACAAGCGGTGAGTCAACGAACAGATTGTAAGTATACTTGACTACGTACCTACGTACAGTCTCGGCCTGATAGGTAGGTAGTTAAAATTTTGACATAACTTCCAATAGGATGATAAAATCGTCGAATAAATCGCAAGCTTTTTTTTGACAGGCGAACTCTGTTTTACGACAAATTCTTTACTACTTTGAAACCAAATATAATTTGCAAGTCGAAAGAGGTGTCAGAAATAGGGTAAGAATCGTTGCAATGTAGGCGTAATGTCCATCTCTTGGCTTAGGTACTATTGCTCTATACTTCGGAACAAAATAGATAATGTCGTGTTGACACTTGAGCACCTGCGCTTAAGGCTCAGTTGCATTGGTCGATAGCGCGCATGTTTTTCGTGATAGGTACATTGCAACGCTGCTATAGATGCCGGCTCGATAATGTCAAAACAACTCTTCACTGAGCTACAAGCATGCTGGCTAATGCCCGGTTCCTATATTCAAGAAACGAATCGTTTTCCTTACGTCTCGTTATAATTTGACACATTTTGTACGTAGCAAATGTCAAATTTTAACGAGACGTAAGGAAAACGATTCGTTTCTTGAATATAGGAACCGGGCATAAATCGGTTAGGAGTTTCCATTTGACACAACTTCGACCAATGACTTCCAGCCATTTGAGCAGTGCTGCCAGTTTAGATCTGTAAAATTACTTGTAGCTTTATAAAACGTGCCCCAGCTGTTAGCGGCTCTCGAAGGAGGGAGGACTCGTAGAGTTAGCAACTCCCCAACGGCTAGGCCGGGGCTATTCCCAGTTGTCCACACCCCTTTTTCCACACTGAGACTCACACTGGACAACTGGGAAAAAAAAACCCAGTTGTCCTCAGTGTGGACAACTAATTGCTTGGGTCCAAAATCTTGAATTTGTGACGGCCGTAGCCGTCGTGGCGTCAGTGGCACGACTTTCAGTTAACGGTCAGAGCCGTCTGCAGCGTTCAAAGGTTAACAAAAAAATTATAAACCGGGCATGAGCAATATGAGTACAAAATTAGTTTTGTAATTTGATAGTTCTTGAGAAAAAGTGAATTCGTAGTTTGACCCTAAAAAGGACATTCCCAACTCGTCTGTTTTTTTCATCCCTTATACCCTTTACCCTTTACCCTTTAGGACCTTTAAAATATTCAAGATCTGGTCATCCGGGGAAAGTCAACGGAACTTCTAAATAATTTGATTTTTGTTAAGGTTTAACTTCTTGGTGCAAGCGGTCCTTATTCTATCACGGGTAGAGTTTAAAATAAAACAACAAGGTAGTGTAGGTACCTACTTCCATCTATGTTTATTTGTATTTCACATCCACAGTCACGGCTGAAAGGTCTTAATAAGAATATTTACAAAAAATACGTTCAACCTAACATTATCTTTAATACATTTTCTAGTTTAAACTTTTTTAATTCAAAGTTTTAGGATAAACGTTCAGAGATCAGAAAATACGCGGGGAAGCTGTTTCAATAGCACTACACTACGAATCACGCAACTATTTGAAATATTCACTGTTAAGAAACACCACATATTTTTAAATACATACATAAACTCATGCCTTCATTCCAGAGATGGGTAGGCAGAGCTACAGAATTACCAACAACTCTAAAAATTGGTTTATATTTTTAAATATTTAGAAGAACAACTGTTTTCAAAGTTTGAACCAGCTCAGTGGCTGCACATTGTACTTAGTTTAAAAATCCGCCATTTTGGTATTTAATTTAAATTGTTGAAGGTATCACTCGTCGCCCGAAGACAAATCTAACGAAAGAGGGAATTGAGTATTTCTTAACAGTAAAAGTCAATCAGTAGTTCAAACTACATTTCCATTATGTTGCCTACAAGAAGTTCTATTAGAGCTACCGTATCCGCTTCAATACGTATTTTACTACTAAATACACGCATTCACTCTAGCAACTACAGAGTAATTTTAATTCATAGCAAAATAGTTTTTTTTTCACAAAAATATATGACTTTGAATTTAATTGACAAATACAAGCGGAGACATTTTGGCGAATTAACAATTAATGGCAAGTTTAGGCGAAAGTTAGACGCAAAAGGGATCACGAGATCAGTCACGAGATTTAATTTGGTACCCACCTTAGGTCCAAAGTCAATCTGACATTCTACAACAATAAGGTTGAGTTTCCTAAAAGTTACAAATGACTTGACATCCCTAACGATATTGACGATTTCAAGCATATTTTTCTTGAAATGGGTCCCAAATTAACGCTCGTGACCGTATTTTTAAGCAAATGTTAAAGATTGAAAAATAAAATGTTTTTTTATGGCTACAATTTTGCATCCCTTTTGCATTTACCTGCGTCGTTTTTAAAGTATAGAAATTTAACATATTTCTAGCAAAAGCTTATCGATTGGACTCGCACAGTAGAAGTATGGGTCAGTGGATGATGATATGTGTCAACTTTATGGATACAACATGATCAACTTAAAATAACCAAGTCTCTTTCTATTCAATCAAAATTCAAATCGTATTTAAACAAAAAAACATAAATCGTAATCGTATTTATTTTAGTTTTATGAGAAATAAATGCGGTTAAATTATATTTTGCATTCTTTAAATATCGTTGACATATTGCTTACTACCATCCAAAATTTGAACTATATAACAAATAAGTAAAGATTAGATTCGTTTTTCCAAAATGAGACTTTAACGACGTTAACAGACTAATACATCAGGCTACTGGTAACTTCAAAAATAATAATTGAACCTTTTGTTTACTTGACCATGATATGAGGTCAATTTAATTAAATAATCTAGGCCTGGCATTGATAGTACCTATTATAGATCTATTAGCTAGCATAATCACATTATTGTACAGTCAAGTGTAAAAATAAGGGAGAACGCCACATCTCAAAAATATGTCCAATGCATTTTATTCCAGTGTAATAAGAACTTTGTAACGTATTTATGAGAGGACTCTTTTAATACATATTTTGGGTGGGCATAGTGCAGTTACTCTTGAATATGCATTTATACGGACTAGCTAATAGACCCTCACTACATTAGGTTACAATAAAAAAACATTTCAAATTACGATATCCAGAAGTATCTACCTGAGACACGGGTAGAACACTTCAAAAGTAAATAATACACTATTTTGTTTGAAAACGCAGATTCATGCTAAATTGAATATTCTACTAGTTTACATTTTGAACTTTATTTGGCGTTTTTAATTAAAATACAAGAGATTCTAATAGAAATAAAACGTGCAGCGTTGGAAACCTATTTGAATAATGAAATATACAATTATTTAATTATTCAAACCAGTTAATATAAAAGTAACTTGTTGGTGCTATTAGTAAATACTCAAAAAGGTGATATGAATTAAAATTAATTTTATATGCATTAAAAGTATACAATCATATTCGCAATCTAAAAGCCATTTTTGTGTATTCAGAATTTTACTTAAACGTTTACAATTACATTCTGAAATATTTAAATTCCCTCCAATATTCATCTCCAACTTTGGCACAGATATTTTTTCTTCACAAACCTTGCAACGCATCCCAAAACACTTGATTTTAAAATTCAACACACATTACACCTAAGTAATTAATAACCAGCCTCTTTAATTAAGATACTATAAAATAAAACAAAACAATACGTAACAAAAATACAAGATAAAAAAAGAAAATCGGATATGTGTGAACTCTTATTATATTTGTACCAAATGGGTAACGAGGCTCTCTCCCCAAACTCTGCAATTGGGATACACCTTAAAAGAAACTACTCTGGCTTGATATAAAAAAAAGAAAAGAAACAGACCTTTAAAAAGAACAAATTTTGTCCACATTGCATTTCAATGACTAGTGCTTATTTAACAGTCCAGAAGGGTTTTAAAAAAAAGGACTTACATATTTCAAAATGTAACCATTTAAAGAAAATCAGAAAGCCTATTTCTTGAAATTGTTTTATAATTGTAAAAAAACAGTGTATCCCAATTGTTTTTTGACCACCCACTCGCAAAGGTACATTTAATTTTATACTCTATGCCATTAGAAATGCACCTCTGTTCATTTTGCATTACTCTAGATTTTAGTCATTGGCGTTAAACAGATGGGAAATCTATGTCTGCAAGCTATTTAAAATCCAGATTTAGGCCAACAGAGTTTTATTAAGCTATGTTATTTAAGTATTTGGTTAATATGGATCCAACTATCTACTATAACTATTGTGACCTATGGGCAAGGACGGAAACATATTTCCGTGTTCGTAAAGTGTTAAATATTAACATCTCGGTAACAAGCGGCTTTATATAGCCTTTAAAGTAAAGTTAGCAAGATTTTTTAAAGATGCACTATCCTTAAAAAAATATAGAAGGAAAGTTTTAAATAACTTTAATTAAGTTCAAGGTTTTGCACATTCTCAAAACTTCGTTTCTTGCTAGACAACGTAAATTCTTAAAGGTTGCCTACATTTTTTTATATTAAAGGCGATATAATGAAATTATACTCGAATAGAAATGGTAATAACCTTAAGTTCAATCTGAGTTTGCACGAAAATATCGCCGTTTTAATCAACCCAGTGATAGTAATATGAAAATGAACGTTTTCACAATTATATTTTATTATAAATCAAAGTCACAGATCTGTTAATGTAAGGATGGTGGACTACAATAAAAACCACTTAATTCAAAATTTCCAATGCCCCAACCTTTTTACTACTCTTTTAAGACCATATAAATCGAGAAAAAGAGATGGTGATAATATAAGTTCTAATTTCGATTTTTAAGAAGAGTAAAGCGCCAAAAGTTAAGAAAAAACTGTAACTATAGATACAATAAAAAAACCTATCACTGGGTTAATATTGGCACAGATGCTGTATGAAAAACTCGAACCAATCCACTTGACATTCCAGCTCCCACAGTACAGGATTGCTATTAGTAATTCTTTAACTTTGAACCTTATGGAGATTGTCAATAAAACACCGTCGTTATTTTACCAACCACATTACTTTGGATAAAACGGTATCCAAGGACTGTCAAGTGCTCATAATGGGTCAAGTATAGCTCGAAGGGTTATCATATTCATTTAAACAGATAATACCCTCGAAAATACAATTGGTAACAGCACAGGAGTGTGAATTTTGAGTGGCTTATCACTACAATTATTATGTTATAACTTGAGTTATTTTGAGTTTCACGTTTGTACTGCAAGAATCCTGCTAACTTATTTTCGTACATCTTCGAATTACGCTTCAAATTATTGCATAGTATCACTCTTGATCACTGTCTTTGTACCAAAAAATGTAATACTCCAGTACTTACATTTAGAATTCAAAGTAAAACTGCTTCAGCTTCATTTTATGGAGATAATTTTAACATTTCACTTCACTGTTTGCGTTACGTATTCACTTTATTTCTGAATTGAAGAAAAACACCAGAATTTTCTAACACTATTTATTGCTTTGGTGAAAAGTATCTTGTCTGATATCTTGGAAAGCGTCATAGAATATTGAAAGACGGTAATAAAAATGGCCGCGTTTACGTGCCCTTCAATATCTCTTGAGTCACGTTTACACCGGGGGGAAAACTCACTTAAATTTCACTTCAGGTCACCCTTTTTGCACGTCACCCGGTTTGTTCACTAAATCCACACCACCACTTAGAATCTATTTGTTCACTTGTTGATTTCGCCTTTGAGGGCTCGCTCTAGGACCGCCTTGGATGCGATCTCGACGGTGACCGTTTTGCTGATGGTGGCGACCTGGTCCGCCGGGGTCTCGTCCGTCGACTCTGTTAGGATGCGGAGAGACGAGATCTTTGCCTTTTGGTAGGCTGTTACTGTGTTCATGCCGAGGAATCTGAAAGAACAAATGTTTGATATACTGATTTATTTGTATTTAGATGCTTTTTCGCGATTATTTAAATTAAATTTACCTAGTCCTGAATTAAGATCTGGATATGTTTGGACTATGGGAACTAGACAACGATAATTATTTTTAAATAGAGAAATACTCAATAAAATTCATAGAAAACCTTCAAGACTCAGGAACAAGTACTCGGGCCCATCACACAGATATTTGCCCAGACCAAAGATCAAACCAAGTCGTCTAACATTTATAATCTTTTTGGATCCTACCGACCGCGCCAGTTACAGCATATCGGGTAGGTTTGAAAATAACATCGTACATTAAAGCGGGCTCTATATTGGAACCCCTAATCGTCTTTTCTCCTATACATCGTTTGTCCGAATTTTCGATTATCTTAAAACCACATACATCTGCTTGAATTTTAGGACTTTATAGTTTTGTTATAATGCAACCTTACCTAACTGTACGTATTTTCGAAAAATGTCAAAGTTGTCTGACTTAGCTGAAAACCAGTTTCAGACATATGATAATTCGGACAAACGATGCGTTACGAAAAACGGATAAGGGTTCTGAGGAACACCCATAAAAGTGTACGGTCACGAACGTAAAATTGTGACCCATTTTAAATAAAATAGGTAGTAAACATCTTAGCCTAAGTGTGCAAAATGTGGTTACATAATTATCAACAAGTTTTTAGAGTTGTTGGTAATTCTGTAGCTCTGCCTACCGCACTCTGGGAATAAAGGCGTGAGTTTATGTATGTATGTGTATGTATGTAGGTTTGAAGTCGTCAATGTCATTACTCATTAGAGATGCCAAATCATTTGTAAGTTATAGGAAAGTCAACTTTATTGTTTATGAATGTGAGATTGAGTTTGGACGTTATGCGCGTGTTTTGTTGTGGTGTAGTGTACCTGACGGCGACGTAGCAGACGAGCGAGGCGGCGCCGGCGGCCAGCACGCGCACGACGGGCGACGCGAACAGCTGCACCGCCACCCACGCCGCCGCGCCCGCGCCGCACATGCACGCCACCGCCAGCGCCGTGCGCAGCCAGTGCACCAGCGTAAAGCCGCGCTCCCACTCCACCCTGCCCAACCATATTCACCGGGTGACAATCTTATTTTTTTAATATTCAAAATAGGGAAAAATACAATCTAATAAATAATAGAAAAGAATAATTACCAAATATTATTGAAAATGTTTTTTTTTTTAATGGTGTAGAGAAGACAAACGAGCACACAGGCCACCTGATGGTAAGTGGAAACTGTGACCTATAGACATTCGCATTCACAAGACTGCAATGCAATCCTAAGACTGCAAATGCGTTGCCAACCCTGAGGACTAAGATGGAATGCCTCTATGCTAGTCGTTTCACCGGCTGTCTTATCCCCAAACCGGAACACAACAATGCGAACACTGCTGTTTGGCGGTAGGTTAATGGATAAGATGGTGGTAGCGATCCGGACGGACCCTGCACAAGGTCCTACCACCATAAATAATGTATATATGGTTTTTTTTTAATTCCCCTTCCTTAACTGGGAATCGATCAGAGGGGCTATTGCTTAACGCACTCGCAATCGCAATTGTTTTTATTTTGAAAATCGAAGGCTTGTCTGCATACAAAATGATAACAATTTGTTCCGCTTTGAAGCCAATTGAGATTGCGAGGGCGTTAGGCAATAGCGGCGCTCGCTGGTCGAATTTCATTCAACAGAAGTCTATTTCGAAAGGTTCATCGCTACTCGTAGTGGTTTATATCGACAACACATTGCCCTCTTAAAATACATAAAGACCGTAAAAAATACTACTTATATTGTTTTGTCATATTCGACGTATCATTCCCGGTTAACGGTTGTGCATTAACGAAAGGCAATACAGGCAACATGCCAGATATACCCAAAAAAATAACAGAAATAGTAGATTCTTACATTACACGAACTATCTGACGGACATCATCATCACCATCAAGTTAAATTTTAAGACCCTCTTTCTTTGACTTGCTTTAAATTTATTACTCACGCCAATAGCATTATTTCATAACAAATAACTATTATTCGGTCTAAAATACTATTTAAAAGAATGGAAAATGTGGAAAAAGAGAGGGGACGCCGAGCAGTGGGACATACAAAACGCCCAGTACAATAAAAAAATATCTTACCTGCTTGTCTCCTGGACGATGTAGGGCGTGTTGCACACTTTGCATTTCAGGCCGTCAGGGGTCGCGGCACTCTGCAAACGCCGTAAGGTACAATTAAAAACGGGTCAAGATCGTGTCTTGACATGTTTGGTGCTGGACTCTGTGGCCTCCGTTTATAGTTACTAATAGCAAGATGATGATTTGCCTTCGTTCAAGATATTGGGCCCAATTCAGATCAGTGTTTTTTAATTAAAATTAATATCTTTAAACCCAAGTTCGTCAAACTCATATGAATAGAGTTTGAATTTTATTATTAAAAGTTTACGGATATTTAAAATAAGATAACACTTTATCAGAATTGGCCCAATTGAGTTGACTTTCATACTTTCTTACTATAAATGCGAGAGCTGGAATGGTCCCGACCGACGATAACGACTTCTACGCGGACAGAGTCACGCGTAAAAACTAGTTTAAAAACTTACCTCAACAAGCCAGCGGCTGAGGCAGTCGTGGTGCACAGCGGAAACATCGCCGGTGCAGCGGCAGGGCCGGATGAGCGGCTCGGCGCGCGCGCCGTCGTAGCAGATCCAGCAGTCGCGCGCGGACCCCACGCTGCCCACCAGCGAGTCCGTCTCCACGTCCTGCTGTCAATGAATGTTACATAATGTTAATTCAATTGTAATCTAATTATATAAAAGAAGAAACTGACTCACATATCAACGCACATGCCAAACCTCAATGTCTAGAGATTCCAAATTTGGCACATAAGTTCCTTATGAGGTCTAGGGGTGCACTAGGAAGGGATTTTCCGAAAATCGACCCCCAACGGGAAGAAGTAGTAGCGGGGAACGAATTCTACGTGCAGGAAGTCGCGGGCATCGTCTAGTGTTCAATAACTATATTTTACAAGCTGTACGTGATTAGTGATGGGCGATTTCTGAAACATTGCATAACTTTCCTTAACTGCGAAAATTACAGCTTCTGAATGTTATATTATTAAGATGCAAACTATTCTAACACAAGTAAATTTCTTTTAATTTCATGAAAAGTTGGGTAACATGTCAAAACTATAGTAATTTTCAGAAATAAAACAATTTCACTTTGGTAATTTTCAGAATATTGCTTGAAATTAGAGGTGAAAGTTTCACTTTTGAAACTTACAAGCCGTCCATCACTATACGTGATATACTGTGTTATAGCTCTTAAAAAGTATTTCGGGTTAGGGAATTGTCGGTAAAATTCGCATAAGAACGTATGAGAGCGAGCGAGAGTAAATAAACGGAAAGGCTGTTTTAAGAGCTGTCGCACTGTACTTAGGTAAGCATTTGCAGTATCGTTAATCTCTCTTCCAATCGTCTAATTAAAAGGGATGACTTGAGCGTTGCCGGTGCGTTGTTCTACATATAAACTAGAACGACATGCCACAAGATGCGTTGAAACACTTGCGTCGCCCTACGTTGAATTCACAGCGTCAGCACCAGTAACGCCCGTATGCCATCGCTCTTACGGCACATTTATATAAAACCAATTACATACATACATACATTAAATCACGCCTGTTACATAAGTTCAAATACATAACACTTAGATGAGAACCAACCAACCCAACGCCACAGTCCAGAACTCACCAAGGTCTTCCAAGGCAACGCGAGAACTTCCCTCGATTCCCTCTTAGGGTGAAGCAAAGAGGTCAGAAGGACGCGGATCAGCGTCCATCGCCAGTAAAGGACCGCGCCGGCCACCCAACTCAGCCTCTGAGGTCACGTCAACTCAGTGAACTGGGGAGCCATTTTGGAAGTTAATGGATGTGGAATGTTTAAGGTAAAATCCCTTTTGTGGCTCTTGAAGGTATTTGCATCAGTATCGTGATAATGATAAATATATATTGATGATATCATATAGTGCATGAGATTTGAGAACTATTTGGGAAAACAAACTCGAGTAGATGGAACTGTTACTCAGCGGAAAGAATTAATGATACAATTACAATCTCAAATAATACAATTTTAAACAGAAAATATAACAATATGCCTGACCTCTTTGTCTTTAGCCGATCGTAAAAAATGTAAAAAAATCTACATTCTTTACGAACGGTAGTGCAACAAATCTAGGCTTGCAGGACACATTGAACCACAAATTTCATATAAATCTCAACATATAAAGCATAAAAGCTGAAGACTCGACCACCATTCAAAAGCAAAAAACAACGGACAATTCAAAACCATGTAAAAAACAACAATATTCCAATACCTCCTGAAAACAAAAGACCCAAAAATTACTCAAATAACACGTAAAATAAACACTTTACTCGCAAATTTTCACTGCGTAGTATCTTTTAACATTAACTGAACGTTTTAAGTTATAAGTTATAAAGTATAGCAAAAAATAAACAACTAATAGTGACAACTGAATATAACAAAACTGGACTAAACATCACCATCACATCAATAAATATCATTATAATATGATCCTTACAAAACTCACTTACAAACAAAATGGTATCTAAATCGTTAGGTGAGTTTATTTACAACAATTGTTGACCAACTATAGAACCCTATCGCGAACAGCCAATGATGTATCTTAACGTAAATTATTTCTTGTGGCTGCCCGCTATCACTCTGACAATGTTCCATGTAGGCTCAACTGACTACACATATACGACAATACTAACAATCTTATAACACAGTGTTATTATTTTGTAATAAATGTGTTGTTTGCTTTGTTTTCTGTTATTCCTTTTCTGTGCACCAATTTCGTCAATTTCTGTACGATTATTTGTTTGACTCGTAGAGGCATTAATTCCGCCATTTGTGTTTTTTTTGCAATAACGATAAATGAATAAATAAAGAAAATATGAAGCCATTCTCTTCTACAGTTGATGAATCCATTCTCGTCGTCATTGAGATGGAAAATCAAACAGATATGACATGACCGGGTATACAAACGGCTCACGAGATGGAAAGAGAAAACCGCCGCCTATGTCTCATAAATCTCATAATTAATGTCAAATTTTAACCCTAAGCAATAAAATCTATGCCCGTCCTGAATATTGAGAACACGCGATAATGATATATGTATCATATATCTTCAATAGGTCAAGAGATAGATTGCATATTTGAACCGGCAATGCGTCAATTTTGATCTGAATCATGGATAATAATATGTTGGCTGTACAGTCACATTCAAACACCGGCAATTAGGTATATGATAAGATCTTAATGTCAGTTGGATCGACACAAGGAGCTATAAATATGTAAGTACTGGTCAGTGTGAATAAGGTAACTGTGACTCGATAACTGGAGGTCTAACGCATACAATTCGCTATTATGAGCGCAAACAACGATAATGTTGAATTGAACGCTATCGCTAGGTCAGGTCGGGTTAGGCGGTCTTTCCTTGAATTATCTTAGTAAGTAGAAGTTGAATGCTGTTGGTAAGTGCTAAGTGTAAGTTAAAAGTGGTTTATATTTAGAAAAAGTGACGAAAAATAAATTAAAAAATTAAACGTCTGTTAAAAAGCTAGTAAAAAAATACAATTGGTAAAAACATATTAATTACATTAATTACGAGTAAGTATGATTTGAGTGTAAAATCCATCAAAAAAAAACTTCTTTCATTATAATACTTTCAGCGGAACCCTAACGTTAACTTTAAAGTCACTAAATTTAAAATATAAGTATGACACAAGCCCAGAACTAAAACTTAGAACAAGTATTATATCGATTATTAGCACTTTGATATGGAGTACCAATTCGTGGCACAACACCGCTAAAAGCTTTCAGCTTTATTTTCTAACCAAAAACAATAGTTCATCATTCATCACACTCACATACTAGATGGACAAAGCCTAAGCAAATTCCTACCAAGTTCTATCCTGGCGGTGACTGTGATCCAACGCAACAAAAACACGAAAAGCCTAGATAACTTATCCATATAATGCCAAAGCAACCTACCTTCAAACCTTGCCGGTTGCCAGGGACTAGCACAACTTACCTGTGACTTCTTCTGTTGGGTAGTAAGATGAAGTTGAAGTTGAGTTAAAGGAAGACTTCCTTCTTAACACATAAAAAACTTCCAACTCGCCATATTCCTTTTACCTTGGCATCTCGTTGGCGAACCAGGGTTTCCTGTAGTTTGGTATCGCCATGCTGATGCGGCAGCAAAAGCTATGATTTTAGGAGTCACAGGTTTTGAGGGTAAGCTGGGGCCAGACTGGTTCAAAAGCTGGTCAACGACACCATAATCCCACACCACAAAAATAAACCTAACCTTTTGAACGCCACAGACCACCTCAATCTACGTACCTCAGACTATGTTACGGAAATCTGTTGTCATGATTTGGTGTTCAGAAGGTTAACCTTCCTTTACCCTAGCCTTTCCCCTTACCTTGGCATCCTGGTGATGGGCCAGCAAGTCCTGAAGCTTGGCATCGTCGAGCTGGCGCGCCAGCAGGCGGCGCGGGTTGAGCAGCCACAGTCGCTCCGGAGCCATGGAGTTCCACAGGACGCAGGGGAACCATAGCGCGACGCCGATCTCAGCCAGGCGGAACACCAGGTCGTGCCAGTTGCGGGATACCACTGGGACTCTAGAATTTAACGCATAAAGAGATTAAATACAAAATTGAAAGACTTATATTTCAAACGTGAGTACTCATGCCACGAATTTAAAAATAAAAACACAATAGGTATCAAGGCTTTGCAGTTGTTACCGTCATTCTTCATTCGTCGTTAAGGTGCGTGACTCACTTGGTCTTCCAGAGTTCGCTGAGCGTCTCCGAAGCGAGGAAGCCGGCGATGAGGATGAGCATAAGCGCCTGGCTGACGAGCCCGAGCCGCGACTGGTGCAGCTGCGACACGTTCACGGAGCGAGGATCCACGCCGCCGGCCCCCGACATGTCCGTCTGAAATCCCTGGGGAAACGAATAAGCATATTCAATTATTGATTGTCTCGGTGGGAATCGTGATAAACGTAACCTACTTTCTTAAATCATATTAATAGCTTCCTAAATCATGCTCCAGTTAATCCATAGCCATAGCCAGTTTAGCTGCGGGTAATCTATCGCAAGTCCGAAGTTTTCTTCCCAGTTTCATTTGGTTGAAAACTCACAAGTAAGAAATGTTTTTTTCTGAATCAACCAACTTTTCAAAACTTTCAGTGATACATCCCTATAGAACCTATAGTTTACGACATGTTTGCTTTAAAAACCCTAAAAAAATTAAGCAGTAGCGCCAGTTTAGCAGCAGTATAAATATAATTTCATGAAAATTCGGACAAATACCAGTCAGCAACGAGAGTTCGGACTTGTGATACGTAAACCAGTCTGATTCCTGTCAATCGTGAGAATTACCTGCTTAGTGACGAGCGTGTCCTGGACCCCATCGTCGTCCCCGGCGGCCGCTGAGGGCCCCGGGCGCGGCGAGATCACCGTGCACACCTTGGTCTCCTTCAGGAACTCGCCGCGGAGCTGCAACAATGCCATCATCACTTCATCAGTTTCATCACCATCTTTGTCATAATCAACATCACGGTCATCTTCGTCATAATTATTATCATACCATACAATACTCATTATTGCACACCACGAAGAAATAAAAAGTAAACAAATAATAACATTCTAAATTAACATGGTAAACAACAGCCGGCCTTATTGCTATATACCTAGAACCTTAGTAATAAAAGATACGTCCAAAAAATATCATTAACTATAATCATCAAAACACCTAAGAATCAGAAACAAATACACGCGCCCATCACACAAATATTTGTCCATACGAATTGAACCCAGGACCGCTAGCTTCGTAGGCAGTGTCACTACCAACAAGGCTAACGCATCGTCATCGGCGTTATTGTTTTCAGGTTATCTTAAGCATGGGCTACCTACTTAGGTTCGATCAGGTTAGACCTGTGACCACCAAAAATTATAACTCTAGCACGTATAAATGCCTGTCGATTGCTCCAAGTAAAATCTAAAAATTCTCGTGTCAGTGTTTGTAACCAAACTCCTCCGAAACGGCTTGACCGTTTTTATAAAATGTTGAGTGTATATTCAGTAGGTCTGAGAATAGATAGTAAAGAATATTTGATAAGGTTAGAATGAAAAAAAAATACACCCGGGCGGCGCCGGGCGAATGAGTCGTTGAAACTATAAAGGTGGACCCGAAAAGGCTGAAAACCGCAGTTAACCAAGTCAAGGCTACCTTTAGGTAATTCCAACAATTGTTTATCAACATGGATACACCAGCCTTGCGTACGCCGCACAATTAGCCATTAAGACAGACACAATGGGGCGTTACAATAGCGCGGTATTACGGGCCACCGCAAAAGGGATGCTGGTCGTTACGGCCAGTTGAAAACGACAGCAAATGGTTATCATATTTTATTATCCTGTTAGGAAGTCACCAGCAATAATATTTTATACAAAACTAGCGACCTGCCCTCGGTTCGCTTCGGTTTATGTGAGTTTTCTGTAACACCCGTACATAAACCATAATGTATTATACATACAAACCTTCCTCTTGAATCACTCTACCTCGTGATGAAAACCGCATTAAAATCCGTAGTAACAGCAGCATTAATTCCGCACAGACGGCGGAAGCGACTTTGTTTTATACTATGTAAAGATAAAGATAAAGAAGGCTAGAGGCCGGCGGCAACTTCGTACGCGTAAAATTAGTTTACTACTCCCCCTATTTTAACCCCTTCCCTTCCCTTCCCTAAAATCCCTTCTTGGTTGACCCATAGGATATCCAAGGAATATTACCGCCTTTACATTTAGTATTAAAATAATATTTTAAGCCACATTCGACATACAAAGAGTAATGCATGGTAAAAAGGAGTTTAAGAATTTCACGTGACATTGGCTCCCAACGTGGGACTATATCACTAACCTTGAAGGTTACCAACCTTGAAGAAAAGCAGAAGTAGACCACTCCTCGCAAATATTTAATTTTCTGTGGTAGAGAAGACGATGAAAGGTTTCTTAAGTTAACCTTCAAAAATATCTGAAACTTCTCTATTGCAAGAGGCACTAGAGCGTGTCTGATATTTTTAACACTGATACTTTGGTCAGTCACTACAGTGCAAGGATCAGTCAACGATGTTGCGCCCTGTTACTTCAATTTACGTAAACTGGCGTAGCAGGCGTGTTTTAAAACGATTAACAAGTATAAAATTTATTGTGAAAACCCAGAT
This sequence comes from Acleris laterana, assembly GCA_963966035.1. Classification (NCBI taxonomy): domain Eukaryota; kingdom Metazoa; phylum Arthropoda; class Insecta; order Lepidoptera; family Tortricidae; genus Acleris; species Acleris laterana. Next base: position 10,159,801 of record OZ014458.1, on the reverse strand, counting down.
AACAAGTAAGTCATTCCGACATACCTTTCCTTGTTTTTAAAAGTAATAAAATGTTGCGATAGAACCTCTGTTGATAAAACGTTTTGATTTAAGTGACAAAGCCATGTTTTCACTTATAGACATGTGATATATTATTATAAATATCAGGGGGACAATATTACACACATTGACCTAGGTTTAAACTAAGCCCTAGGCTTGTACTATGGGTGCTAGACAACGATACACACACTTGTATAGAGAATTACATACTAAAATACAATGGAAACAACCAAAACTAGGGAATCGAACCCGGGAGTGTTAACATCGTAGGCAGGGTCACTACCAACTAGGCAAAACGCGACGCCTAAATATTATTATAGAAAACATATAATTGATTGAAAATCATTCACAACCTTTTCGCTGAAAATATGCTTGCAAAGCAAAGGATTCTTGAGAAACAAGGTCGGTAAAATACGCTTTAAAAATAGCCTTTATGCCTATTTTTACTACATAAGTTCGCCTATGTACATTTACTATATCGATGCAAACATAACTTGTAATAGTTCATGTGAAATAAAGAGTTTACATAACATTATATACAAGTTCCACGTATTAATATTCTCCTAAAACCACGGTTACATTTTCACAAACTGGGCGATATGTATGAGAGTAAGAACCAAGGACCAAGGAGCTTACCTTGAAGTACACCTCGACGCCGTAGATGAGGAAGAAGATGACGACGATGAACAGCAGCACCGCGTAGCAACCGTTAAACACGTGCTGGTAGAAACTCTGCGGACAAACAGACAAATTCACTATAAATATCCATTTAAGATCACCAAGAGTCCCGTTTGTGATGAAAGCCACGACAGATTTAGAAACTAACAAAATAAAATAAAAAGTATTTTAGTATCTTCACCACAAAGTACAGTTTATACAGTAAGTATTTTTTTATTTTGCATTTTGGCCCGTTGCTCGTAGAGCTGATGGCCGTCGGAGTCGAAAAATTCTAGAGTGGCGGCCGGACCGGAATGCGAAGTGTTGGCAGGCCTTCCACAAGGTGGACCGACGATCTGGTGAAGATTGCGGGAAGCCGATGGATGCGAGCAGTACAAAACCGGACCTCGTGGAGATCCGTGGGGAAGGCCTATGTCCAGCAGTGGACGTCTTTCGGCTGACATGATGATGAACTTGTGCGTTGGAGACTGGTGCCCGAACTAGAGGGAACCTGTATGTCAGGTCACCAGGTCTCCAACTCTAAATTGCAAATGTTATGCCTAATGCAGATAGTTTTGTATCTATTAACTACAAACGACTAACGTGCGTAAAACTGTAGTTTAATTTGGTGGCGGGGTTTGGTTAGATGCACAATCGCGTGCAAGTCGTGTAAATTTCATTATAGTTTAGAGACACTGCCACTTTAATCTGAACATATTTTTTTATATTTTAATCATTTATTTTAAACACTTATCTTATCATTATTTGAGCATTTAGATAAAGTCATTCACTCTAAACTGCATGCAGATAGTTTTGTATCTATTAACTACAAACGACTAATGTGCGTAGAACTGTAGTTTAATTTGGTGGCGGGGTTTGGTAAGATGCACAATCGCGTGCAAGTCGTGTAAATTTCATTATAATTTAGAGACACTGCCACTTTAATATGAACATATTTTTTTTATATTTTAATCATTTATTTTAAACACTTATCTTATAATTATTTGAGCATTTAGATAAAGTCATTCACTCTAAACTGCATCTGCTATCTGTTCAAATCTGACCTCTTTCTGAGTTTTTTTAGCGCGACCTATTTTTTTTTTAAGGAACTCCTCCGAAAGTGTTACTTTTCTTATTGAGTTTTTGACGTTTTGTCTAAGAAACCTTATAACTTGCTTTCCATTAAAAGAAATTATGTTTAAGTAAGATTCAATAAACATCGAATTCAATGGAAAAAATTTAAAAGATATTTATCTCGAGTTTGACGCCATTCATAATAATAACCTTCACAACCTTATCGAGTAACTGCTAATTATTAAATTGTCAAAACAAACCTTCATACACAATAACTTAAGGACGTAGGTAACGAACATAAAAATAACCTAATTAACAATATAAACATAAACTCATGCCTTCATTCTCAGAACGGGGTAGGCAGAGCTACAAAATTACCAAAAACTCAAAAAAATTGTTGATTATTCTGTAACCACAATAATATTTAAAAATAATATAAACATACACACTCACTCGCACGCACACACACAAACACACACGCAATAATTCAGAAGTCTGGAATAAACAGTTGTCAATAATAGTTTAAGCAGTACTCTTAATAAATAGTAGTGAGATGGATTGGAAGCGCTCTCCTCTCTCTTCAATCCGGTGGCCCTGAAAACCAGTTTTCGGTGATAATTTTAGACCTACGGTTGTACCTACTCGAAGTTTGTATTGTTTGTATTACTTTTTAGGGTTCCGTACCCAAAGGGTAAAAACGGGACCCTATTACTAAGACTCCGCTGTCCGTCTGTCTGTCCGTTTTTTGTTTACTATTAGTCTCGTCTTATTTAAATACCTAGGTAAAAAATCCATAGGTAAAAAAGGAAGTGAGAGAAATTAACTTGTTTTTTTTTTTTTTTTTTTTTTTTTTTATGGCATAGAGATGGCAAACGAGCACACAGGCCACCTGATGGTAAGCGGAAACTGTGACCCATAGACATTCGCATTCACAAGACTGCAGAGCAATCCTAAGACTGCAAATGCGTTGCCAACCCTGAGGACTAAGATGGAATGCCTCTATGCTAGTCATTTTACCGGCTGTCTTATCCCCAAACCGGAACACAACAATGCGAACACTGCTGTTTGGCGGTAGGTTAATGGATAAGACGGTGGTAGCGATCCGGACGGACCCTGCACAAGGTCCTACAATTTGTTGATACAATTTAACAAATAAAACTTTCTTTTTCATTAGATTGATGACAAATCTAGCGTGTCAAATATGGTGTCACTCCACTTAATTATGACAACACTATCGGTAGCGACGGTATAACAAGAAAAAAATCAAACAAATTAGTAATCAAACAAGAAGTAAAATTAACAATCCTATGTATAAATACAATTGTGTATCCTTTTACTAAAGACAAAGAACCAACAGTAAACCGGTACGGTACGGTATCACACAGATGCATAGTATTGCATAGGGCAACTGATTGACAGCTCTTTAACTTGTTCCAGGTAAGAATAATTTCGGAATTCATAATGCATTTTGACAGACTGTTTGAGCTGATGTTTTACACAGGTTTAGATACAGTGCTGTTGTGGCGGAAGGTGAGAATACAAACGCGTTGTGCTGAGGTATATAATATTAAGGAAAAGAAAGAAAATAAATTATAACAGCCGTAACGGCTCTCAGAAATGTTTTACTAGACAGCTGTCAACCGCGGTTCGCGCACTCGCGCACCAGGAGCGCAGCGGTGGCCAGAGTAGTGATTCTCTCAACAACGACGGTCGGACGGACGAACGAGTGAATGTCGCAGTGGCGAGTTTAAGTAGTCCCGTCAGAACGAACAAAACAAATTGTAGCGCGAGCATTCTCAATTAGGCAGCCTTATACGTTTGATCTCATCGACAGAAGCCATGCCGCCAAGTTGGAAATGCACGCGGGACTACTTATTTAAACTCGCCGCTGCTGTGACATTCACTCGTTCGTTCGTCCGACCGTGTTTTTGAGAGAATCACACCCCAGCACGTCGGCGCCGCCATGGAGCTATCAACAAACTCCTCATGTTGCAATGAATGAATTAAATGTTTCTATATATATGTACAAGTGAAGTGTGGGTGATGATGATGAGTGGCTCCGCCACAACAGTACTAAGTAGGTGAGTAGTCAATCCTGGCACATTGCACAACCATGTAGTTTCTGAATATTGATAATGTTGACAGCAGCAGAACAATGCTGTTATTAGTATTCTTTCACACGCAACAAGTAAGTTTATCGTTGTTTTACTGCTAAGTATGTACAATATGAATGCGATCCGGAGATAGATCTCTTTTATCTTATGTTGGATGTTTCTTTTGTATGTTAATAATGATTTATCTGTATAAATATATCTATCAGTATCTAATATAAATAGTACAAGTTTTTTTTTTACTATTGTTTATAGGGTTCTAAGGCTTTTCCACTCAAAGAGAAACAAAATAATAAAACACTTAATTGTCCTACATATCCCGCATCCTAAATGCTTAATCAACATACTTATTACAGACAATCATCAGTCGAGAATTTTCTATAAGTCAACTAGACCATTAGTACTGCGCATAACTCCATACGGAGCCAAGATCGTATGCAAATCGTAAGCCATGGCCCTTAACGTGTTAAATCTCAATCGGTTTCTTAATAGCTACTTAAAACCGTACACGGTGTACTCAAATGAATAATGCAAAACAAGGCTTGGCGCAAAACTAGCTGGTTTTTGCCAGGTAAGAAAGAACACTTGTCTATGCATTTTACAAGTTAACCATAACGTGGGAACAAACGGTCAATGTCCGAGATGGATAATTAGATGTTAAAAGTTATAAATAGATACGAAAAAGACAGTTACAAAAAGATTATTAAAATGGATTCCTGCACGGCTTTTTGATCAGTCAGGAGACCGCTGTGAGATCAAAAAAATAAAGACAATGATGGTAGTTAAATATAGATAAAAATCTAATTATAATAGTTGTCATTATTATGAGTTTATTAGCCTACTGCTTCTAGATTTTGCCTCCGATTCTATTCGCGTAGAACTCATTTAATTCGGAAATTATATATTTTCCTGTTTAGACTATTTCTCACATAAACAGCTTACGTCGTTACGGGGCTCACGCTTACTCCGTAATAAATTATATCGAAATTGGTTCAACATTTTTACCGTAAAGGCGCAACAGTCAGACAGACAAACTCAATTTAGCTATTATAATAAATTATTAAAGATTGGTCCTACAACAGATCCCTGTGGTACTACTCCCTGTTCTATGGATAGCCCTTCTTACCTTCTTCTCAGCAGAGGTGTCAGCAACGTTGGTGGTGACGACTTCCGCAGCTAGCAGCGAGTAGCTGATCAAGTTAAAGGTCGCAAAGGCCAGGAACGACTTGGAGAGGAACCGCGGCCGCTCCCAACGGATGTCGCGGAGATGGAACACCTGGGGACAATTGTTTAATGTTATAAAATTCAAATTCAAATTAATTTATTGCATGAAATAATGTTACATAGATCTTAAAATAAATTATTACAGTTCATTATTTCGCCGTTAAGGCATGCAATTAGTATACGAAAATCATAAATTCCGTATATGCAAATACACTACATTACACTATAAGATGACGTTTCTTAACGGTTGTTACGAGGTTGTGGAAAAAACCTGTAGGGATATTGTAATGAACTAATGATGAATGAAAAAAAACTCTTCAATGCAGAATTTTTGGAATAATACTGTTCAAAATCAAGATCCTTTTTACAGTTGTGCTTAGTGACAGAAGCTGACCTGATATTTTCTTCTCTATGAAACGAGTTATATTTGTTACTGAGGAAACATAATCTTCCAAATTCTGTAAATAAGTTCTGTTTTACCCATATTTATAATGCCACTGCAATGCTTTCAAACTCTTTAATTTCAATACGTTTTCATGTCAGTGATGCAAGGTCAAGACATTCTACGACTTTAAAGTTCGAAAAACGTTAATCATCCATAATTACAATAGGAAAACACCTGAATAAATAAAGCCATAATTATTTTCATTTAAAATAAAGATACCTATAATGTACCCCGTAGACACAATAGTCCTGAATCACCTTTGGATTTAAAATCATCAATGGGTTTTTACAGAACACGTGCTGAGTTGACACTGATTCTCATTAAAGATTCGACCTACCGCGAGTTCGCGATATCCGACCAACTCCGGATCCTTCTAAGGCCAAGAGAAATCATAATGTTTCAATCATCAAGGCGTTGTTAATCTTAACCTTCGATTATACAAACTTGTTACCTAGAACACGATCTTTGTTCTGTATAACCAACTACAAATAGCAAGACTGAGATCACTTGTCAGGATTCCAAAAGTATTTATTTTATTATTTAAATACATCTCCTCCACCAGTTGAACGCGTGTTGTTTGTATGATTTTTCATGTCATTAATCAATATTATACATACTCATATTATAAATAAGTGCCGCGCAGCACTTAATATACACAATCAAGACAATTTAAGGGTAATATGGTTAGTTATGAAAATATTGTACCAAACATGTGATTGATTCCACGATGGAAAATTTCAACTTTTTCTTACATGAATAGTGTTTTTCTAAACCACCACTGCAGCATTCCACTACTTTACTGTACCTACCTACGTAACCGTGTAACGTATTTACGTTGCCCCGTCGAAAATTGCAAACAATATAACAACTTAATTAGGTAGGTACAATGGTCTTAAAATTCATAAAAACCCCCGATATCATGGTGAACCCTTCTTTCAGAGTCGATATCTCTAAAACGGGCCAATCGATATTCACGCATCTTAGCTAACCACCCGATTAATGCATTCACTGCCAGCCTGTGGCCTAGGAACAAACTTGTACGACAGTGAACGCATGTATGCGTCGGTGGCAGTGAATGCGTTAAGACTGCGCCGAGCGTAAGCCGGACGTGAATCGGCGCCCTCATTACTATTATTGTGTTTTCTAATTAACTAAAGTATTTTTTGAAATCGGGCGGTGCTTTACTGTACTACACATTAAAACACAACTTATAGGATATATTAAATAGTTAAATAACTATTGACTATTCGAGTTATCAACTTATCGGAAAAAAGTGTCCACCTTTTCCCGTTAAGGGCAGATTTTTTATTCTCCAGATAACACTATCTGTCTGGTAAATTGTAGCTCTGTCCTTATCTTGCTTATGACAAAGAAAAGGACAGAGCTACAATTTACCTGACAGATAGTGTTATCTAGAGATTGAAAAATCAGCCCTAAGCTGACTAAGCTTATCATCGTCTGATTCCAAGGAAATTCTTTAATTCAATAGAAAACACAATAACAGTCATGAGGGTGCCAATATTAAAGCAGATTTCTTTTTTAAAATTACGCCTCTGAATCAGTCCATCCGTTTAGGAGCTGTAACGCCACAAATAGACACACAGATACGCCAAACTTTTTTTGACAGGGTTTAAAAGAAATTAAAACAAGCAATAGAATAGGTTAACATAATGTCATGAAAAAGGTGTCTTTTGTCAATGCAAGTCCCAGAGGTGAGCAAGTCAAGGTTGCACGTGAGACTGCATAGTGCATGCTGCATACTGAGTGAACGGTGAGCCTACTAGGTACTTTCATAGGACAAGCATACTGCCATGCCATTAACTAAAATGGTTATTTGAATAACACAGTAAAGTACAGTGCTAACATTTTCTTAAATAGCGATTGACGTTTTTCTTTTTTCTATGACATAGGAGTGACAAACGTGTCAGTTGCGAGTGCAAGGGAGATAGCGAAAGCCAGTCGAAAGATATTAAGATGCTGGGAATATTGTACCGTTTCAGTAAACAATTATACATTGTTATTGAATTTTAATTGGTAACAGCTCAATGTTATTTTTATTTGAGTGAAATGACACCAAATAAATTAGCTAAAAAAAACTGTCACAACTAAGTAGACTGATACTCAGTAAAAGTAATACAAAAAATTAAAAATGGCTTTTAGTCGGTCGTTTATACCGCTTTGACAGGTGGGTCGCAATGATTGTTTATCATTTTAATAGATTATTCTAAGAAAAAACTATAACTGGCGCCATCACACCTCATACCACTAAGACCAAGTTAAGACACACACACATATTACCTCAGCTTTAAATACCACAGTGACTCAGCAGCCACCAGTTTTAAACGCAGAAAACACAATACCACACAGGTATTGTTCTACAACAATGAATCAAACCCGCTGATTAAAATTATTAAACGAAAGCCGTAAAACATGCACAAAGGCATCCAATTATTGTTGTTGTGACGTTGGAAAACCGTTTGGTTACTGAACGCCAGTTATGCATGCAAGGCAAATTAATTGACGATATGCACATTTTTACGAGTATGGTGTTAACGCCGAAGTGGCTACATATTGTAGGGAAGCGTTTACATTTAGGGCTTCCAATCCCGGTATACCGGGATCCCAAAGACTTTAGAAAATAAATCAATGGATGAAGACCTATTATTTAGGCTGCGACCACACCGGAGCTACGGTCCAAATTGGCGCCATGTTTTTACTATGACCCGTTCTTTTGTTTGCGCGACGTCACCGCATTTTACGCGTCGGTGTGGTCGCAGCCTAAATCAGAGGTTTTCATCAATTGAGTTATTTTGTCTTTGAGAGTATTGATAAAGCCAGCAATGCATTGTCCCGGAGTGGGCGTTAACAACGACGACACAGACGTCTGTGAGGAATTCCGTTATTATCTTTAGCACATGCTTTCATGTCACTCTAGTTGCAGTTTTCAAAATAAACTCACACGCACTGTGTATGTGCATTGAATACCAGTTGAGATCATTGTCTGTTTGTAGAGTCACCATCAATCATATTACTATCTAACGTTAAGTATAAGACTTAAGAGTGTGTCAGAAAAATGAGAGCGTAGTGTTATATAATAATTATGTTATTGCTGGTGACTTTTTTTTCTAATTCATTACTTTATGGCAACGGTTTCAACAACAAAATGCAAATCGCCCTATCGCAGCCGCTGTCGCCATCGCGCATATTCGTGGCCTCTAGTCAAATACTGATATTAAAGCTCTTCCGTTTGACACATGGAATAAAAGAGACAAGTTAGCCAAGTGAAGTGCCACCATTATATGATGGAGACATTGGTTGAAAGTTACTTTACAAGTTTTGAACTTGAACAAGTAACCCTCCCTGTAATACGACTAAAACGGGACTTAGTCGCGTAAAAACATGTTTATCTATTACAGTATGTGTGAACGACGCGAAAGTATAAAACAAACGAGTAACCCATCCTCCTCTATTTTGTCGTTTTTTGAATGCCTGGGCTGATATGATCAGATAATAAAAAAAACATCATATCATGCAAAAATTACGTTATTATTACATTTACAGCCTTTTTTTCCTGTCACGCTAGTTTGCCCTTGCGGGAAATTGCGTGCAACACATGAAAATAAAGGCGCTTGCCAAGGTCCCAACAACCACACTTACTGATAACCCATTGGGAAGTTTTTACCACATTCCATCTGCTCACCATCATACCAGCAGGATGATGGTACCATATTATATTGATGACACGCGTAAGTAATAGTACATTGTGCATCAAGGGTAGTAAGAAGGGAATTACTAACGAGAGTGTTAGAAGCCCGACGCCGAAGGCGGAGGGCTTTTAATGACTCGAGTTAGTAATCCCCTTACTGCCTGTGATACACACAATGGTTTTCATCACATTTGCGAGGAAAAAACACTTTAACTCTGCAAAATATCAAGAAATAACTTTTGACGAACGGGAACGTAAATGGAAACGATATTTTTTTTGTGACCTCTACCACAGATAATAACTGCGTTTAGTTTCGACCTGGATTCGAGCCAGATTTAGCCAATTTGATAAAAATGTATAATTACTAAAATTAATGATAAATGTTGATATAAACTTGAAATAGGTATAAAAATAATGAAGTTTAATGAAGCGTATAGGTTTTGTGTAATGTAAGTTAGTCTATAGCTAATTTTTAAAGATGAAATTAGAAACCGATTTAATTTTTGGCTGAAAATTAAACCTCCTTAGTCAGAAATGATGTACGAAAGAGTTGCAAATTTTAAAAAGAAAGTCATTACTCCCTAGGGATGACAAACTCGCCATAATTCCCGCGGGAACAATTTAGGCCATTGTCCTTCTGTATACAGGCATGGAATAACACCATTTACGAGCAAGTGTGATGAAAAATTGTCTCGCGGCTCCGCCACGCGACACTTGCGGTCATATATTTTCATAATACTTTATGGTGACGCATCGCCGCCGTGGAGCGACTATCGTGCGCGTCTGTCGCATCGGTAGCGACCCACGGAAGTCTTAACTTAAAAGCACCTATAACGCCACCTTGAACTTTTCCAATGTCTTGGCTGTAATGCATTGATTGTAATGTAATGTACTTATTTAGTGATCAGATTTCCCGATGCAGCGGGGTGAATAACCTCAAACATAAGCTAATATGGATATGTCCCGTGATTCCGGGACTTTAGCTTTTCAAAATCGCATGAGATAAATTTCAATAGCATTTTAATGTTTGAAATAAAACAAACACTGTATATAAAAGTTTTGAGTACTATGTTTAAAACTGATCTGCCAGTTAGCCTTTCGGTATGAATATAAATAAAAGATATACTAGGGTGCTTACCATTCAATTTAAGTTGTTTATTAAGGCAGTATCTACACACAATTAATATTATGTTTTATTGGTTCGTATGAAATTGAAATAGCATACAATTAATCTGTCAATATTTTCTATTTTCAATCGGTTTCTTTTCACGTCTATAATCCATTTGTTTATACGCCGAAAATGTAATTTCTACATGGGTACAAGAAAGAAAAGGTACGGGTTACGTTTTCATACTCATATCAAAAAAATAAATATAAATGCATTTGTAAAGATTTCGTTTATGATATTATTATTTAAGATTCTTATTTAGCATTTTGCTTTTCGAACAAAATCCCGGAATAACGGTCTCGTTCATGTCCATATTATGATTTCTACTCAATATCCCGCCGTGTTGAACCGTGAAATACGATTACTGCTTATTAATGAAAAAAAAAACGAGCTGTATTACCGCGTAAAGTCTTAGGATTGCATTGCAGTCTTGTGAATGCAAATGTCTATGGGTCACAGTTTCCACTTACAATCAGGTGGCCTGTGTGCTCGTTTGTCTTCTTTATGCCATAAAAAAAAACAAGTATAAATTGCTTGTCCCCGTTTTAAAACAATAACATTTCCGCGTCACTCCTCCTCGACGAGGCTGATAACATACATTAAGCCATCTGCCAATTTACAAGTTATTGTGATAATTTATATAAATGGCATGCGTAACAAGAGCAAGTTAGTTGCAAGACTCGCACGGTATCTATTATGTATACACGTCACTGTGGCTGTATTTATAATCATTTGGTATATACATAGTATATACGCTAGAAGACGCCTACGACTTTGTACGCATTGAATTAGTTTCCCGTTATTTCCTTTACCTTCTCGTCGGGGACTGAGTTTTGAAATATCCTTCAATGATATTCCCTCGGTCTATGTGTTAATCTAGGATATAAGCTATCCCCATTCCAAATTTCATCTAAATTCATCCAGCCATTGCAGTGCAGCGTGAACGAGTAAAAAACAAAGTATTTATAATATTAGTAGGATATACCAATTAGGTCGTAGGAAACCATGAATAGACGCTATTCCTACCTACAGGACGCTCGTAATGAAGGTCGTAAGAAAGAAAGAAAGAAAGAAAGAAGATCTTCAGGTCAGACATCTAACTAAAGGGCAAAGGTAATGTTTTTTGCACCTATATATGTACGTTGGTATGTCCGTTCCATTGTGACCTCCTGTAGCCTAAACGGCTTGACCGATTTTGAAGAGTGAGGTGTGTGGTTAGATTCATCGAGAGAGAATATTTTAATTAAAGTAATGAGGATTAAAATAATAATGACATTAAAAAAATAACAACGTTGACGACATAAAAAAATTCAGTTAAGTTTTTTTTAAAGCTTGCTTTCTATTAGTTATTCCAATTTGTTCTCGTTATTTTTTTGGATGTCTGAACAACCATTTTTCTTTCTTTCTAATGACGCTCATCACGATCGGTCCTGGGTAGTGATTCTCTAAACAACGCCAGTCGTACGGACTGTCGAGTGAAACCAAGCGGCGAGATTAAGTAGTCCCGTCAGTGCGAACAAAACACATTGTAGCGCGTGCATTTTCAATTAAGCAGCCTTATACGTTCGACCCATTCGCAGGAACCATGCTGCTAAATTGAAAATGCACGCGCTACAATGTGTTTTGTTCGCACTGACGGGACTACTTAATCTCGCCGCTTGGACATCACTCGTGCATTCGTTCACCTTTGCTTCTTGAGAGAATCACACCCCTAATAGTAGTAGCTTCTAATCTCAGTTTCCAGCGACCCTTGAGTTCTCATACCTTCCTTTGAGTTTAAATCGGAAGACCAGCGCTGGCTTCACAACCAACATGCTGAGTTAGGACCTAGTTCTGAGAAGCGATTTGCTGCCGTCAGAGCTACAGCTCAGCTTGTGAGCTTGTTTGCGTTAAAACACTCTCATAATGAAATCTCGTAGGTTAACGGCCTAATTACTTTTGCTTGCGCCGCGCCTAGTTAATATTTCAATTATGCTTATCATTTCTAACTACAGTTATCCGATTCTAAGCAATATTTTTTGCGAACTGCCAATTGATTCAGTATTTACGGAAAATATGGTTAGCAACCTACAGTACTTACTACAGGTCATTCTAGGTTTTTTACTATAGTGTAGAAACCGTATCTACCGTAAGGATCTTTTGTATGCACAATAATTTAATAAAGATTGTTGTATTCGTTATAGCTTGAACAGTTTTCGTGAAAATTAAGTACGAATTAAGTAAACACTATATTTTTAATAAATTATTGGTGTGAGTGGCAAAGACGTTGTACAGTCAGATGAACTTAATTTTTTTTAACACGCTTATATGTGTTAGTTGGCATCACATGTCATAGTCAAAGTCATAGTCATAGTCATAGTCATAGTCATAGTCATATTCATATGTCTGTTAATATCTAAGTAGGTAAATCAAGCTAAGAAGTCGACTTTTAAATAAATAATAAATATGCCTACGCGGTCCTTCCGTATTAACATCAAAGAGCTGTCTCTTTTGAACCGTATTACGGCGGATTTATGGGCATTTTTTTGTCATGTGGAATAATAGAGGGAGTCCCGATACAAGAAATGTATTTTAAATTTAGTTGTATCGTTAACAGGATAAAACATTAATATCTAAGTAGGTAAATCAAGCTAAGAAGTCGACTTTTAAATAAATAATAAATATGCCTACGCGGTCCGTCCGTATTAACATCAAAGAGCTGTCTCTTTTGAACCGTATTATGGCGGATTTATGGGCATTTTTTTGTCATGTGAAATAATAGAGGGAGTCCCGATACAAGAAATGTATTTTAAATTTAGTTGTATCGTTAACAGGATAAAACATACAAACGTCAATTGGTACGATGGCATTACAAACCTTGAAGATAAACTACAAATACCTACTAAAAAATGGTCAAGTGTGAATTGCACTCACGTTGATTCGATTACAATACGAAATCAAATTTGAATATAATAATAACTACTGTACGGCGATACGGCACCCTCGGTGCGCGGGTCCAACTCGCACTTGACCTGTTTTTTAGGGTTCCGTAGTCAAACTAGGAACCCTTATAGTTTCGCCATGTCCGTCCGTCCGTCCGTCCGTCCGTCCGTCCCCAGTCTAGCTCAGAGACTCATAGTACTAGAAAGCTGTAATTTGGCATGAATGTACATATTAGTCACGCCAACAAAGTGGTAAAATAAAATTTTGAAAAATATTTTTTTTGAATGCACCTCCCCTACACGTAACGTGGGGATGTCTTTTTTTTTTCTTGCCTACCCCATAGTGTGGGGTGTCGTTGGATAGGTCTTTCAAAAATAATGCGGGTTTTTGAAAACAATTTTTCGATTAAGGGATCCGTTTATGAAATATTAAGCTTTAAAGCGCTATTTTTTGTTAGAGTCAAGTGTCCCCCCCCCCCTACAGCCAAAACTACAAGTACTAAAAATCTGAAAAAAATCTTCAACGAAAGCGCATATAACGAATTTTAAAGGAAAACTATCACGGCTAAGTAGACATGATTAGTTCCTGAGATACAGGCGATTAACGGGTTTATACCTACTAAAAATCATCTAAGACAGCGCCAAATAACTTTAAATAGAAAATTGTTTCATACATGTTGATTTTTGAGATAGTTTTTTGTGTTTGTCGTTACGGCTTCGGAACCCTACACTGAGCATGGTCCGACATGCTCTTGCCCGGTTTTTTTAAATACTGCTGATCGTCATATTAACTTGAATGTTACAAGTGACAACATTATCGTAGTGTACCACCAAGCTGTTAGGATTATTTCTAGGTTAAAACATTTTTACCATCAAAATAAAACACTATCGAAAAATATTACTTAAATTCTTGTAACTTTGTAAATTGTATTATCACACGACGAAAATATTTATAGAGGTATTATTCCTAGGAATTTGAAATGTGATCCACAAACATGGAATTTCAGTCTACGGCAGACGTAGGAAACATGACTCTAATACTACTTTATTATCTATTAAATATCAATTACAATATAGTTATAATACTTTAATAAACAGATCCTTAACTAGTCCAACGCTACCTGTGTGGTCTGATATTTTCACGTGTCTATTGAAATATGAGTAGAGCTAACACAACATACACTAAAAAAAATATGAACATTTTAGGAAGCTAATCTATTTCGGATGACAATAACTTTATTTCCATCTTAGAAAATATGTTGCAATGTTGCGTACCTATCTTTTCATAAAAATCATTATTTTATTAAATATCTGAGAAAATAATCTAGGTAGGTAGGTACGTACTTAATCCTCGGAATGGTTTAAAAATATATATAAAAGTGTTATGTTATGCATGTACCCCAAAATTTGGGGCCCAAATACCCCAATGAATATCGAACAAAAGGCTTAATGGCACTTGTTTCCAGCACAGCCTTTTAAATGTAGCCTACAGAAAGGCAAAAAATAAATCTAATCGATACATTGGTTTAGCTGTGAAAGCTATACAAACAAAGAAACAGTTACTTTTGTATTTATAACCAGATTCTGCCCGCGACTTCGTCCGCGTATCCCGTTGCGAGGGATTTCGAACTTTATTCCCTCGAGAACTTTAAAATTTTTCGAGATCAAAAGGAACTCGTGTATTAATCTAGGGTATAAGCTATCTCCATTCCAAATTCAGTCCAAATCCGTCAAGATGTCGCAGCGTGATGGAGTAACAAACACACACACATACACTTTCACATTTATATGTATATTAGTATGGATGATTGATTACCAACTTAGAGAGACATCATTTTAATGACAACTGAATAAAAAAAGGAAAAAAAATAATTAAGAAAACACAATTCCCCGAATTTAAATTCTAGCGCCGTTTCGTCTCGCCTCGCTTCGCCGGTGGAAAAGCACCTTTGCTTCTGTCTCGCATTATGTACAGTTGTACGAGGTTCATTGTGAGAGTTCTCAAATATAGCGATACAAACGAGCACTATGTTTTGAAAATAAGTGAAAAGAACGAACCGAATTACTCCCCCAGTTTACAAACATTCGAGATTCGCGCTATTAACATGGCACTTGTCACATTTTCACTATGCAACGTACGAGATTAAACATTTGTTTTAAACGTTCAGCGGTACAATTTATAATCAGGAATCGCCTTGTGGTAGGAATCTGCATGGAATAGACATGGGACGAGCGCACGAGAGCTTTCGCCAATTTGAATCTTATAAATTGACATCTGTAAGTATTAATACCTCTTTTTTAAAACCACAGGTGCAAATTATCATAGCCCGATGGCAGGCCTTAATAAGTTTATAATATTCATATATGGGCAAAAAATATACCAATAATACACACACGTAGCCCATTTCACCCTAAAAAGGCACTATCGGTTTTATTATATCTTTCTAACAAGATAGCTTGTTAAGTATAGACTTTTATCTGTATTTCCACAACATTTTAGTTATTTTTTTACAATTGCAGAGATCTGCAGAGATGAAATATTTTTTGTACTCTCTCAAATTTGAATATATTTATGCGATAAAATTTTACTGAAAATATTTTATCTGTTCAATTGCTTTCTAGACTAAGTTAAAAAAAACTTACACTGAACGAATCCAAAATTGAAAACACCGAAATCCAAATATCAAATGTTAAAAATACTGGCACGCAATACTCGCAGAGTTAACCGGCTGTCACTTTTATTTCAAAAGGTCCAGATTCAAATTTTACAGTTGGCGGGCGAATTCGCGCGCGTCTGCGCACGGTGCGTTACGAAATACTAAAACAGTTCTCCGATTAGCGCCTGAGCGGCCGGACACTGGCGGAATTGGCGGGGTCAGAGCTTAGTGCCACAAGCGGGTAGCGGGGCGATTTATTTAATTTATTAGATTTATTTAAAAAAAATCCTGAGTTAAGTTATCAAGTATACGTTTGTCATAATGATCGTTTGCCATAACCTGTTTTTTCAGCTGAGTCAGACAACTTTTAAGTTTTCCAAAAGTTGTTATAATCTAACCTAACCGTAGGTCATTTTAAGAATTTGAAAAAATTGTCTAAGCTGAAAAAATAGATTATGGCAAACGATCATTATGGCAAACGTTGTGTTATGGCAAACGTTATCATGGATTCCGAATAGCACCCCTTGCAAACCTAATATAACCTTAACCTACCTACCTATTTCGACCTAATTATACATAAATGTGGGTAACGAGAATCACAACACTAGGGCTCTTGCACAGGTTTCCTGCACTGTACTCAAGCTGCTTAAAATCTTAGTAATTTTAACCTAGGTAAGTACATAACAAAGAAGGTTCTCAATTCGGTTGTATTTTTTTTAGAACGAGTTATTCAAAAACGCTGTCTCTCGTTCGTTTGATAGTTCATAGAGCGGCAATTACGGTAAGTAGAGTGTAAAAATGGGACAACTGCCCAGTGCCTATAATGGCAAAGGATTAAACTAATGACGCCAACTCTGTAACGCTTCTGAAATATAATATACGGTCACGAGCGTTAATTTGGGACCCATTTCAAGAAAAATATGCTTGAAGTCGTCAATGTCATTAGAGATGTCAAGTCATTTGTAACTTTTAGGAAACTCAACCTTATTGTCGTAGAATGTCTGATTGACTTTCGACCTAAGGTGGTTCCAAATTTAATCTCGTGACTGTACATATACTTATGAATAAATTTCAGGGGACGATTTCAGAAAAATTTACCTAATCCCGAACTATGCTTTTAATATGGAGACTAGACAACGGTAAACATGGTTCTATAGAGAAATACATACTTAAATTGATGCAAAACATCCTATATTCAGGAACAAATATTCGTGCTCATCACATAAATATTCACCATTAAGGTTTTTCTTTAATCTTGGTATTGTATAAATGTTGTGAGACTTGTGAATAAGTTGCCAGGACTAAATTGTTGCTAAAGCAAAAAAAAATAGTTATCCTATCACATTACAAGTTTATACCGGAAATCATAATTCGACGGAATAGTTGACAAATAAAAATGTCGCAAGGTACGATTATATTTTATACCTACACGTTATGCTCATACGGCCCATCAACAGTTAATTATTTCCACACGCTGTTGTTAGAGTAAAAAAATAAATGAAGAACTTCATGAACGTTGACGCGTGCATGCATGCGCGTCAACCGCGGCGCAACTGATGTCTAGTTTGGTGACAGTGTGGAATTTTGGCTCACAATTTTTAGGCGTTTGTGCGGGGATAGCGTATCTAAATGTAAAATAAAATATGCTATTTAAAAAAAACTATTATTTTAATCAAACAGTTATGATAGGTACCTGACGTAGGTATACACTATAGTGCCCGGCCGATAAGAAGTCAATCCTGACACCTGTCATTTCAGTAAAAATTATAACCTCAAACCCAAGAATAGGTTATAAATTGTACTGCGATGACAGCTGTCAGGATTGACTTGTTAACGGCCGGGCACTATAGGTACAGGCAGCAGCAGAAGTAGCTACGCAACCGAAGAGGTGAAAATAATCTGCTCTCGACTCTATTGTCAAGAACATACGTCGTGTCTAGATCATTTTGAGCATGTTATTCTGCTTAGCTACTTTTGATGCCACAAGCGTATAGCGGGGCGATTTATATCATTTATTAGATTAATTTCCCAAAATCGTTATAACTTTAGGAACATGATTTCCACTCATTTTTTTTCCTGATTTAAATGCATGTAGCATTTTGAACATGCAATGCAGCATTTTGAGCATGTTATTCTGCTTAGCTACTTTTGATGCTGACTGTACCAATTTCAATAACTGTTACGGGGTTACCAATGTAACGCAACGATACGTAGGTAATCTTAAACAAGGAATGAAATACAATCCCACGATCTCGAGTGTTACGCATTCAGAAAATTATTATTATAGCCAATCCTAACATTGAAATATATTTCATACACTCTAGCACATGTACTGAAATTTAGTGTCCGACCGAAATTTCGGTTTCGGTTTCGGTTTCGGCCAAAGTTTCGGCCCGAGTTTCGGTTTCGGCCAAAAACGGCCGAACCCTTCGGCCGCGCCGAAACTTACAACATCGTACCTTCGGGTCGCGCTCGGCTAACGTCGGGCGCGCTCGGCACGGCTGGCAATATGGCGTCGCTCGCCTGACTCCGCCGGCAACTACCTAAATCAGTGCGCTTTGCTCGTGTAGACGTGTCAAGAAATACGTGTTGTGTTTGTTCCGCGAATAATGGTAATGTAATTATAGGTCGGCGAGATATTAATTTTAGAAAAAAACTGGCTGACATTTTTTCGACTTTTTAAGGACTTTTTTTTATAAAATGTTCGGTTTCGGTTTCGGCCGAAACTACAATGAAACCGAACCTTCGGTTTCGGTTTCGGTTTCGGCAAAATAACATGTTTCGGTCGGTCACTAACTGAAATTAATGTTAACTGTTTCGGCCAAATGATTAACGAGGTATGAACGACCAAGTTTCAAGCTAATACAAACAGAGTAAGGTGGGGTAATTGCGTCGACGGGGTAAGTGCGAAAAATGCGCAAAATGTGGTTACAGAATTATCAAAAAGTTTTTAGAGTTGTTGGAAATTCTGTAGCTCTGCCTACCCCACTCTGGGAATAAAGGCGTGAGTTTATGTATGTATGTATGTTAGTAATTATCTTCTATTGCTATTGGGCAAGCTGCTTTCAAGAGCATTGAAACTGCAAATCGACCAACAGCAACCAAGTGCAGTCGGTCCTGAGCAGTCCGTGTATGGCTGGTCTGTGTTAAATAATGGAGTATAGGCGATGTCGATCTTTGGTTATAGGGATAGGTTTAAAAACCATAAGTAAATCAACCCAAGCTATGATTTATTAACCGGTTTCTAAAATACGAGGATAACATACTCTCGGATCATGGTAAAACCCCTGTGCCCTGGCTAAGTGCAAGTTAATGAGAAAATAAATAGTGATGACGAGTCCCAGGGTTTTATATTTACAAGCTTTTATTTAACTTGCTTTATTTATACAAATGTCTGGCATTCCGGTATGTCCGTCATTCCGGTTTAAATGTTGCAAGCCAATTTTGAACCATTTACCGCTATATTACGATAGCTTAGAGCTTAAATTTGGAATACAAAAGTAAACCCGAGGGCAATGCAATATCATCGTTCGGCGTTCAGTACCGCGAATGTCAAATTGGGTCATTTTACAGGAGAAAAAAAAAACTATATTATGTTAGAACATTGTTATTAAACTTTGATATTATTACTTTTTGTTACCAATGCCACAAATTTAAAATTTTAAGTGTATGTATTTTGTAAAAATGCGCATTGGCGATATTTACCAAACAGTTTTTTGTAATTTTTTCACATTCGCTGTACTGGATGCCGAACGACGATATGGTGTCTAATAGGAGTTGATCTGATGATGAAGTCAGAAGGTGGCGACGGGATCTCCGTCGCACTCGCACTTAACGTAGATCCTTCTGAATTGGTATTCATTAGTATGGTCTCGATAAAGAGATGACAGGAAGAAAAGTATAGTAGGTACAGTTCATCCCGTATGGTTGCCGGGTTAGAATAGTGCCACTCCATGTCTTCCCGTGGATGTCTTAAGGGAATAAAGGCTTGTAGTACTGTTAGGCGATGGGCTTATAACCTGTCACTAATACACTGGTAAACATCTTAGCCTAGTTGTACAAAATGTGGTTATAGAATTGTCAACAAATTTTTAGAGTTCTTGGTAATTCTGTAGCTCTGCCTACCCCACTCTGCGAAGGAAGGCGTGAGGGTAGGGTATGTATATATATAAAGAAAAAGTACAGTAGGCAACAAAAGCTGTGTTGAATTCATATTTTTTTTAACAGAAATTTATTTTTCGTATAGCACGTGGAACGTTAACGATCATAGAACGTAAAAGTACATCCTACATGTCAGAGTAGAGTGGGCTCTGTGGCAAATGGAACTTTACAATCTCGTGCTTACTAATGCGTTGGGAATGCCTAGTCGATTGACGAGCTAGTTCTATACGGGAACACAACAGTGAAAACGGTATCCTGCCTTTTGCCAATAAAACATTTGGCAAAATGTATCACTTCCCAACCGTTTCCTTTGCCAACCCTTTCTACAGTTACAGAAAAAAAGCAGGTTGGCAAATGAAACGGTTGGGAAGCGATACGTTTTGCCAAACATATTTTTGCCAAAAGGCGGAGAACCTGACACCCAATTAAAATTGTTTTTACACCGACGCAACAAACGGCGTCAAAAGTGTTAACACCTTTATGTCTTTCTGTGTGTATCTGTTTGACTTGTCTGTGGCCGACCCATTAGAAAGCTAATTTAACTGCTAGACATTTATTCACCTAAGGTGATTCCATTTAAATTCCATTAAAATAAGGTACAAAAATGTAAACATTTCTTTGACATCGACTGTACTTAGCTAGGTTTGATACCAACTCTATAAGGAGTAATAGTTATATTCAACTTGGTTCCAAGTAGGTATTTAAAACCGCCACTAGCACTAGGTCGGGTGTAAACCTTTAAAGTATCAACACTTACGTACGAGAAGTGCACTTCAACAAATGCAGTTTGAATACTAAAATGTAAATAAAACTAATCTTAGAAAACTATATTTCTGTTAGCAGCGCTCGTATTTTTTCATTACAATTTTACAACATTGCTTTTTACTTAGCGCGAATGTATTTATTTTCAGGAAACGTTACATATTGCCCGTTTTTGGATCATTCAGAGTTTTTTAAATATCAAGAAATAATTAATAGCCTTAATATGCGGTACCTATAATTTTATCGAAACACGTTTCAACGAACATATCGTTACGCAGAATTTTCATTTCATCGAAAGGCATTTCTCTCCGCATGAGTTAATTTTTTTAGTTGTTAGAAGTGTAACTTAACCTAACTTCAATACATTTTCAAGATATCCACGATCGGTTTCAGAAAAAAATAGCGTTCGATGAAATGAAATTCGATGTAATAATACAAACGATGAAGTGAAATTCGATAAAATGATACGTTACCCTTATGTGAAACCCGTCGATGTAGGATGTATGTTTCAAATTTTTAATATGACCCAAATTGTCACCACCAATGTAGGATTTGTAAAAAACGTGCCAGCCTAGTACTCCCTCGAATTAATTCACGTAACACATTCGTCACTGACGTTTTCATTCCACTAGCCACCGAGATAACGTAAAGTTTTCAAACAACCTGGCTCGCAACGGAATATTTCACTCGTAACGTAACATTACTGGTTTAAATCTCACGATTTGATAAATGAAGGCAATACATAGACGATATCTATCCTCTTCAGGCCCACCATAAAACGAAATTTGTCAATGAAATATGAGCCTATTACGAATATCATATAGTCAATTTTCTAATTCGAGTTTCAGTCATACAAACCACGGAAAATCCGGTTTATTTCCTTTGTACTGGATCTTTATTTAAATGGCTGTATTATGTACAGTCAAGGTAAAGTCTGTGCAAAAATATGTACAGACATATTTTGTGTGTACATATTTTTGAGACTTTGTAGTGTATACATATTGGTGACCTTGACTGTATTTTTTTTTGTACGTAGAGCCTTAGGAGTTAAGTAAATCATGGGCATTCCACAATTTCTGCGCGGGAGGAGTCGCGGGCAAAAGCTAGTATAAGATCATCATCATTAGTATCATTACTTAAGAGCTATGCTCTTGTCGGTGTAGTAACTGCCACTTTTCTCTATTCTCAGCCAGCTGTTTCACCTCCAGATAGGTAGGTCACGACATTGGCCTTTTGTCTGATGTGGCTGAAGTATGTACCTAACCTAGGGTTTTCACTTCCACATTTTCCGATGATTTTCCAGTCAAGTTATTAAAAAAAGGTGTGCCCATCATAGTAGTCTTAATACATAAAACAGTACCGTGACTGACTGACTGACTGACACACATCACTCAGCCGAAACCGCTACACCTAGGGACGTGAAATCTGGAGGGAGTATTCCTTGGGTACCCTAGGGGTGCACTAAGAAAGGATTTTCCTAGAATCGACCGCCAACGGGGAGAAATAGGGAGAGTAGCGGAAAACTAATTTAACGCGTACGAAGTCGCGGGCGTCCTCTAGCATTGGATAAAGGATGCATAATTTGTCGCAGGCATCTGTCTAAAATCATGTTTTCCTATAATTAACGAGCTGTACCCACTTCAAATGTGTCGCAATCGACAAAATGCCAAAGCCGCGACAAACTTACAAGCATCTATCGAGCAAATTAAATTCTATAGCATCACCTCTACATTTATTCGAAAACAGCTGCACTGTTAACTTTGCAGTGTATGATCCTGGCGATAATTAAATTTGAAGTTTACTGCATCGTGATAAGAGCGATGATGGATAGAATAATGATTTACTCGCGGTGAAGGGAAGTTGAGTGCACGTGCCCTTACAGCCTTAGATAGATCTAGGCTTTGATTTTGCAGGTCAGAAGCCCTTATGGGTGTTTCGACACCTATGAAGGCTTTATTACCCGATTAGTATTGGCTGAGACTTCGTTCACGGAGATCTTTTAGCTATAGTTTTTCCCTTGAGAACTATCAAATTTTAACTCACCCTGTATTATGGTCGCTTTTATCGCGGTTGATAAGCATCCGTCTCTCTCGGACTTACTTAATGGTCAGAGACTGACAGATATTTTATCCACCACTGGCGGCCTATTATGGTGCGTGCGTATCGATGTGAATAAACCGAATTAAACATTCTGTCTGTTAGCTGAAGTTCCATAGTTTTGTAATATGTGTAATGTTTTATTTTGTTTTGTGTAATGTTTTGTTGTGTAATGTTGAGTTATTTTTTAATTATTTTATGACAAAATGGTGTTCGACTTAACAGGGCCGGTGTATACGGTTGTAAAAAGGCCCTTTAAAAAATAATTTAAAAAAAAACATCTGTCACCTTCTGATCAGTATGTAAGTGCGAGAGTGATGTATACTTTATCTGCCGCGATAACGGCGACCATAATAAGGGGCCTGGACAAAAAATACTATCTAAGTCCATTGTTGTAAGACAAATTTCCAAGAAAATATTGCAACATTCTCCTCGCATACTGTCACCTTTATTCTTTTAGTAGGCATGTTAGTGAAAGGTTTTGTACTATATTTGTTTTTAAATCAGTCTTACATGGTTTTTTTAGCACTTTTATAGAAATTGATCCCAAATCTAAACATCCCAGTAACTTCCCTCAAAATCGTCTCCTAACCTATCTTTTTGTCACTTCTTTTCTATTTCTAAAGATTTATGTAAGAGATTATGCAATAAATCCGCCAATATATTGCTGGTGACTGTAATATGGGCAATAGACAAAACACCTACACTCATATTGATAAATACACATACATTAATATGACACATACACTTCTACCCATTCATGACGCGAGTGCAAACACTCGCACCCATCGTTCAAGTATTTCCCCTATGGAAAATGCATTTTGATTGTCACTTTGAGTTTCTCTACATGTGCAACGTGCGATGATCATGATCAGAGATACGATATAGATTACGTCACAGAATTACATACCATAACCAATATTTTTTTTATTTCAGCAATTTACAAGAGTTTAGCCTAGTACTGTATAATTCTGGGGTCCAAGTGAAAAAGGGTACAAAACGTCTTAACTCGTAATAAAAAAGGTTACATTCATGAACGGAGTACACTATAGTCTATGCTTTTAGGTATTTAAAAAATTGTAAACAATCCAAACCACGTGACATTGTTAAACAGCCAATCAAAACTGTTTTATCGAACTTTGACGTATCAGTATTCTGCTTCTATTGGCGGACGAACCATATCACGTGGTTGTTTTGTTAACATTTTTTTTTATGCCTAAAAGACTATAGACTATAGACTCAAACGCTTTTTCACTTGATCTTCAGAAGACTTATACCCTTTTTGTTATAAGTCTTCTGAACATCAAGTGAAAAAGTTAATGTTTGGCCAAAACATTTTTGGTCAAATCTATAATTTCCCAAGTTTTCATTCCCCAAAAACCATTACGTATTATTTTTGTTTAATACCCGGGATATCGATACCGCTTCCTACGTCTATTAGGTTAGGTACGACTTGTGACTACATAAAAAATAACTCAATTGCGACTGGAAACTGGCCACTGTATTTGTGTGAATAATCTTTTTAATTCACATGACTTTAGTCTACTGTGTTACAGGCCCTACTCAGGAAGCGACTAGTTTGTTGCGGCAGGGCATGCAATCACAATATTAAGTAAACATAATCTATAGGTACTAATATTATAAAGCTGAAGAGTTTGATTGTTTGTTTGTTTGCTTGAGCGCGCTAATCTCAGGAACTACTGGTCCGATTTGAAAAATTATTTCAGTGTTAGATAGCCCATTTATTGAGGAAGGCTATAGGTTATATATCATACTCACATAAACCGAAGTGCAGCGAGGGCGGGACGCTAGTGTAAATATATTGCTAAGCTTATTGAGACCAAACACAAGAATACATAGATACAAACCTTCACGCCTGTAATCCCAGAGTGGAGTAGTCAGAGATACAGAATTGCCTACAACTCCAAAAACTTGTTGATAATTCTGCAAATTATGCACAAGAACATATCCCGTGTACCCTGAACTATTCCTACTACTACTACTGAGCTGTATGTTGGTTGGGTTCCTGTGATCTGGGCCTCTTTTCTTATGGGCAACACCATATTGTCTTTGACGTGATCTTATTGACAACAATACGAATTACGATAGCTCTTATTCACTTGACTTGGCACTATGATGTTACCTAGAATAGATACCTTGGTTAACAGAACAATAGTAGTTCAAGTTCAATTCTTTGATATATGGCTACTAACGAACAATAGTAAAGCGCTTTAAAAATTACTTTTTGACTTTTGACATAAGAATACTAATTATTTTAGAAACGTGAGCGAGTGTTGTATGTACCTATGTGTCTGAGAAACGACTCGACTTGCACATACCGTCTATTCTACCTCCGCCAATTTAAAATCTAGATTGGTCAATAAAGACCGCCCACCAGGGTGACTCGAACTTCCTAATTAGTCATGAATCGAATCAAGAGATACCTATCGTCGCAGATACTGCAACGTAGCTAGCAAGTTCAGTATGGTGCAGAAACAAGAACTTCCCGGACGCAATACTTACGAATTTATTTCTAGAAAACCATTATTAAATCACCATATCCAATTTTATAAGGTTCCGGACCGTATAAACGACCGTTTTTTTCTAAAACGGATGAGGCAATCTATCAGGGTACAGTTGATGATGATTTATGCGTGTATCGACTATAAGGAAATATGCCGAAGTATAAGAAATTCCATTTGAATAATTTCGTCCGTGCATAATTTGGTCAAAGTATAAAAATGTGCACATATATATTAGACGACGTATAAAGATGTTACGACAATAGACTATAAGGAAATATGCCGAAGTATAAAAATGTCCACTTGATAAGGAACCGCTCTCCGCACTATGTACATAGTCGATTTTTATATATAAGACATTTACTTACTATGATTGTAGACATTTTTATACTTTGAGAGAAGTCATTTCTATATTTCGACTTAATAAGACTTAAAATTAAAGTGATGCTCCCATACACAAAAAATTATACGGAACCCTTCGTGCGCGAGTCTGAATCGCACTTGGCCGGTTTTTTATTTAGTTAGACGTTTTGAAGTATTGGCTTTCTTATACTTAGACTAATTTATGTTTTAAAGGTAGACATTTTTATACTTGGGCATATTTCCTTATAGTCAATACACGCATAAATCTTGATGATTCAAGGGTCAAAGTCAAAAGTCAAGTTCAAGGCCGACTAAAGATTTTTTACGGGTGCCGCTTGAAATATCGACCAACGTTTCATCGAAAGCTTCATTACGTGGAATTTAATTTCATCGAAAGCTATTTTCTCCTGAAGCCTTATTGTTTTCAAGTTATCTATATCATTGATTACGTAGGTTAGGTTAGGTTAGGTTAGGTTAGGTTAGGTTCCCATCGCCCTAAAATACCTCGGGGACCGTCTCAGGCAGTTGATGGACGACTGCCTGCAGGATGGACGGTTCCCGAGGGTGTGGAAGGAGGGGAGGCTCTGCCTCCTCCGGAAGGAAGGTCGACCCCATGATTGTCCCTCTGCCTATCGCCCTATAGTGCTGCTGGATGAGGCTGGGAAGATTTTTGAGCGAATCCTGGCCTCCCGGATCCTGCAGCACCTGGAGACCGCCGGCCCGAACGTCTCGGATAGACAGTTCGGGTTCCGGGAAGGGCGGTCCACGCTCGACGCGTTGAAGTCCCTCAGGGACTTTTGTGAATACGCGTCGAGCAGAGGGGAGGGTGTAGTGGCGGTGTCATTAGACATCGCCAACGCGTTTGGCACCCTCCCCTATGGGGTGATAAGGGAGGCGCTCATTTACCACCGAGTGCCTCCCTACCTGCGGCGTGTCATAGAGCACTACCTCACTGATCGGGTAGTGCTCTATGAGCAGAGGGACGGTCGAAGGGGGTCGACGGAGATGGCCTGTGGCGTGCCCCAAGGTTCCGTGCTCGGTCCGCTTTTATGGAACCTGGGGTACGACTGGGCCATCAGGGGGGAGTCGCTCGCGCGGACGGCCACCATCTGCTATGCAGATGACACTATGGTGGCCGTGCGCGGGAGTGACATGAGGGAGGTGCTGTGCCGGGCGGAAGCGGCGGCCGAGCTGACGATATACCGGATCGGTCGGCTCGGCCTAAAGGTGGCCCTCCCGAAGACTGAGGCGATTGTCTTCGGGGGGCGGGGGTGGAGGCTGCCGGCGGGCGCGGCGCTCACCCTGGGGGGGGAGTCGGTCCGGATCAGGCCCCACATCAAATATTTGGGGCTTGTCCTGGACCGACATTGGTCTTTTGGGGAGCACTTCGTACAGTTAGCTCCCCGTATTGTGGGCGCCGCGTCGGCGATGGGCCGACTTTTGCCGAACGTGGGTGGGCCGGGCTCCTTGTGCCGCCGGCTATATGCCGGTGTCACGAGGAGCATGGCTCTGTACGGGGCCCCCATCTGGGCGGACAAGTTGTCCGCCAAGAACCGGGCCCTGCTACGGAGGCCTCAGCGGGTGGTGGCCCTCCGAATCGTGAGGGCCTATATGACGGTGGCCCACGCCGCGGCCTGCCTTCTCGCCTGCACACCGCCGTGGGAGTTGGATGCGGAAGTGCAGGCTGAGACCTACGTAGTTAGGTCCAGGGCCCGGGCTAGGGGTGAACGCCCGGACCCTGAGGAGGTTGAGGGGACGCGCCGTATGATGGAGCGCCGACTGCGGGACAGGTGGCGAGCGCACCTGGAGGACTCTCCCTATGGTGTCCGTACCATAGGGGCGATCCTCCCGTGGTTCGACACCTGGTTGGGAAGAGCGGTCGGCGCGACATCGTACCGGCTTGTGCAGGTTTTGACCGGACACGGATGTTTCGGTCATTACCTGCACAACATTGGAAGGGAGCCCGGCCCGCAGTGCCATGAGTGCGGCGATCCGGACGACACGGCTCAGCACACCCTCGCGGTGTGCAGCCGTTGGAGTTCGGAGCGCGCCGACATGGCACTGGCTATCGGGCAATGGGACCTCTCCCTGTACAGCGTTGTGTCTGCAATGCTGTGCAGCGACAGGTCCTGGAGGGCGGTGGCCTCCTTCTGCGAGTGTGTCATCTCGCAGAAGGAGGCATCGGAGCGTGAGCGCGAGGAGTCCCCTCACGCGCATCCGCTCCGGCGCAGACGGCAGGGGTTGAGGCGGCGGCGTTTTGCCGCCCGCCTCAACCCTTAGTGGCTGCGGGTCGGGGATGGGAGTCCCTGGCCCGCCGTAGGCTAGCCACTGGGTTGTCTGGGAGAGGGACCAGGCGTGCTCGGCCCCTCTCTCCTTAGGCGCGGGTAGCCCCGGCAATGGCTGGGGCAGCCGGGAGACAGCGTGGGTAAGGCTTCGGCAGGTTCCACGTTGTCTCCGAGCCGGCAGGAGGGTACGCCAGGGTGGTTTTTAGTGGGTTGCGCTTTGCCGCCCCCTCTCCTTCTGAGGGGGGGTGGCGGGTGAGTCCCACATATCCCCTCACTACTCCCATGGTGAGGGGAATCCATAAAGGATTTTCCACCCTGTCAAAAAAAAAAAAAAAAAAAAAAAAATGTTAGGTTAGGTTACACTTAGGGTCGGGGTGAGGGTCCAGACAAAGAGCGGCACACGGGGAGGTGACAGAGGGTCGCTAGAAGGGGTGGTTTCCACCCCCAGACAGCTTCCCTCTGTCATCTGGGGAGGGTTTGGTGACGAGCGGATTTTCTTCGGAAAAACCGTCTCGTCACCAGTTGTGGGTCGCGGCAGAGGTCGCTGAATGGGGTGGGCCGCCCCGGACAGCTTCCGCAATTCTGCCCGCTATTGACGTGTTGGTGTGGGCTATCTGAAGGATACGTGGATCGACCCGCCAGTCGTGAAACCTGTCCGGACGAGAACCCACACCATGGAGGTGGAGGGCACGAGGGGGAGTTTGAAGGGTCGGAGGACGGGGGGGGGACACCCCGAAATCCGCTCCCGGAAAGCGAACCCGAGTGCCCTGGATGTGGGTGTGGTGTGCTTGCTTGAAGGACCGTGGACTTACCCTGGTCATTGTGCCCGGGGGGAATAGCCTGCCGGAAAGCAACATACACCACAGGCGGACGGAGGAAGGGAAGGCGAACTCAGCGTTCATTCGCTGCTCGCCCGAACTTCCGTTAGAGCCACGCGGGTGAAGGACCCGCATTGCACGGGCTCTACCGTTTGGGGAGATCGCTGTGTGCGTACGCAGTCGTCTCCTCCTTGGCGTGGGGCTCTTCGGAGCGGGCTGGGAGGCGCCCAGCGGATTAAGCTGTAAAGCGGGACCGCGGCGTCTCCACTACCAGCCAGGAGGGTTACGCCGGAGTGGGTTTTAAACGGTAGTTCGCCTGGGCGAGAGTCCGTTATACCCCCCATTGCACGGTCACCCTTAGGCCAGGGGGGATGCGTAAATGCATTTCCCACTCCGTCAACAAAAAAAAAAAAAAAAAAAAAAAAAAAAGGTTAGGTTACACTTGTGACAATCGAAAAAATATTGCACCTGCATGTGGAAATGCCTGTCGATGAAATGAAAATTCGACGTTATGAAGCGTTCGATGAAACGTTACTCGATATTTCAAGGGTAAACCATTTTTTACGCTTCAGTAAAAGATTTAAAATTATGCTGATCTTTTCAAAATATTGCTTTTGCAAGACACCCGTACAAGAGTCAAAGCAACATTTAAAGCCATGGCTATTTTAGAAACACGTATACTACTAATAAGGTAACGAGTAAAATATTGGAACAGCTCCTAATAAAAAGAGTAAACATGGCTTTTGTCGGTTAGTTAAACAAGACACTTTACTTATTTAGTTTTACACAGAAATAGAGGCAAATTAACTAAACTTTGTGCAAATCATTATACGTGACAAGCCCCATAGCTCTTTGTGCAACATTGATTGTTTTTGGGTTCCGCGCCTCAAAAGGAAAAAAGGAAACCTTACAGGATCACTTCGTGTCCGTCTGTCTGTTTGACAAACCCTTTTTTGTCACGCGCACTTGGAGCTGATTCAAAAGATACAACCGTTTATGACGTACGCAAGGGAATCAAAACCTATAGGGTACTTCCCGTTGACCCAAAATTAGGCCAGAAACGTCTTATAGCATAGCACATGTAGAGGAAAAAATCCCATAAATAAGAAATCAGTGCGCGAGACCGATATGCGACATGAGATATGCTTAAACAGTGATAAAGGTGTGTTTAAACTAAAGCAAGACCTTCAGTTTTAACGTACATTTACTTGTAAAATTCTAGGGCCTCATTCTACACTGTATTTTACCGTATTGTTATACAAATTTCATCGTTGTAACGGCTCTTATAAACTTGACAATAAAGGTGAACGAGTTTAAAAAACAATACGTGTAAAAAAAGTGAATATGGACATGATACAGTATTTATTTATGTACCTAACTGGTACATAATGAAGCTTTAACCTAACATAACCAGTTAAGAGCTAATTAAGTACAAAGATTTTTGTAATTAGTTTAGTTCTTTCTGGCGGTTTCTTTATGACATCGACCACAGAGAAAAGCTATCATAAGCCTAGTTGATTTATATTATTTATACCAATATTAGCAATAGTACCGTTTTAAAAATTGGTAGTTTTTTTTTAAGTGTCTAAGTCAAATAATGTGGTTGAATATACAGGGTGGTCCAAAGACTGACGTCTAAAAAAAATAATTAGATGCCTCATATCCGGGGCTATCCGAATATACCCCATATATGTTGGCCGATTTTTTGTAGTTTTCGAGTAATTAATTATTAAAGATTTTTTCAAGAATTTTTGTGCCGAGCCGTTTATCATCATGTAACTTTTTTTGGTTACGTTTTTTCTGAATGTTTTTTTTTGCGAAATTATCCTCACAAACTGTACTTTCACACATAAAATAATCAGCTTCCCAACCTTGACGCAAGTTACAATAAAATTGACCAAAAGTGAAATTTTTACTCTTGAGCAAATCGAAATTTTATTTTGTAATAAAAAAAAACCTAAAAATTTCAGAATTCTAAGACCAGAAGTAATTTTAAAAACTTTGCCAGTCTCTAAACTTGCAGAATCATACAAAAAAAGTGACACTTAATAGGTCATAATTTGCTGGATTCGACTTTCAAACGTACTAGGGTAGAATGTGTAATAAAGAGTCTGTTGTTAATAATATAAAAACTGTTTTTTATTTGGCAGAACCTAATTTGGTACTGGCCATCAATAAAGCCATGTAATACTTTTTATGAACAAAACAATTTGTTTTTCTTTTGTCTTAAGAAAGGAATCAAGTCTTTTATTGTGAAATAACTAATAGTTACTTCTGCTCTCGTTGCGTTTAATTTGTGAATTCTTCTCGCTTTGTTAACTGGACTCTGATTGATTTGCCTTACGACCGACCTGTACTTGTGTTTTGGACTTTTGAACTTTGCCTAGCGATCGAATTTACTTTCGTGTAGCAACATGAACTACACTCTTAGTGAATATTCAGAGATGCATTATTATTATGGTGTAGCTCAAGGCAACGGACATTTAGCGGCAAGGCTGTACCAGCAACAATTGGAGCACCGGGAAGCCCCACGGCAGCATTACCCGGACTACAGAGTATTCATAAACACACATTTAACACTGATGGACAAAGAAGTCTATGGGATTTGAATCCCATAGACTTCTTTGTCTGGGGATATTACAAAGAACTGGTTTACGCAAGGGAATCACATACCGAAGCGGAACTCAGACAAAAATTAGAAGACAGCAAAAGGACTATAAAAGAAAAAAGAGATGCATTCCGGAGACTAGGAGCGAATTTTTTAAGGAGATGTAGGCTATGTATCGACGTTGACGGCAGAACATTTGAAAATCTTTTATGAATAACGTGTTTAAATTAAATTGTATTGTTTTATTTGATCCACGAACATTCTACCTTAGTACGTTTGAAAGTCGAATCCAGCAAATTATGACCTATTAAGTGTCACTTTTTTTGTATGATTCTGCAAGTTTAGAGACTGGCAAAGTTTTTAAAATTCCTTCTGGTCTTAGAATTCTGAAATTTTTAGGTTTTTTTTTTATTACAAAATAAAATTTCGATTTGCTCAAAGGTAAAAATTTCACTTTTGGTCAATTTTATTGTAACTTGCGTCAAGGTTGGGAAGCTGATTATTTTATGTGTGAAAGTACAGTTTGTTAGGATAATTTCGCAAAAAAAAACATTCAGAAAAAACGTAACCAAAAAAAGTTACATGATGATAAACGGCTCGGCACAAAAATTCTTGAAAAAATCTTTAAAAATTAATTACTCGAAAACTACAAAAAATCGGCCAACATACATGGGGTATATTCGGATAGCCCCGGATATGAGGCATCTAATTATTTTTTTTAGACGTCAGTCTTTGGACCACCCTGTATATATTTCCTTGGTTGTTACTATTTCCATCACACTCGGCTTACTTACCTAAACTTGCGATAAGTATAGGTAAATAAGTGTTACCTATTCCGATGACTGAACATCACCCAAGTATGGCAGTCGGGTTCAACTTCCACAAAATACAAGTTCTTTTCTTTTTTTAAGCACACACGATGACTAAATTCTCAGAGCTCAGCCAATAAGGATAACATAAATTAAGGAACCCAAAAATAAAGATAACTTTACGCACGTAACATTGCCAGGCTCTTTAATTTCTATATAAATTGAACTCCTTACGGCGTTTTTGGTACTGAAGTCTAAGGATCCGGAATACCCTCACATGTTATTTGACGATGACGATGAAGCTACATTGATAAATCGCAAACGGGTTGCCTAGCTAAGTCGCGTGCCGATGGTGTTAAATCATTTTAATTCGAATTAACTTTTCCCCGATTTTTTATAGATTTCCTACTCTCCCCTAAGCACAAGCATCACTTACACAAGTGGGGATTCAGGGAGCCACGTGGTAAATGATCGCCCACTTCGCTGTTTTCCCGGTGGCATCTCCGAGCTCCATTATATTTACACCTGGAAAGTGGCTCAAAGTGGCAGAACTTATTTTAACATGCATGAGTTGCATGAAACCATATTGAGTCTGCATAGATTGTGCGCAAAATTTTCTGCTTGAGTAATCCAGCATAGTGACGATGACGATGAAGCTACATTGATAAATCGCAAACGGGTTGCCTAGCTAAGTCGCGTGCCGATGGTGTTAAATCATTTTAATTCGAATTAACTTTTCCCAGATTTTTTATAGATTTCCTAATCTCCCCTTAGCACAAGCATCACTTACACAAGTGGGGATTCAGGGAGCCACGTGGTAAATGATCGCCCACTTCGCTGTTTTACCGGTGGCATCTCCGAGATGCATTATATTTATGCCTGCAAAGTGGCTCAAAGTGGCAGAACTTATTTTAACAAGCATGAGTTGCATGAAACCATATTGAGTCTGCATAGATTGTGCGCAAAATTTTCTGCTTGAGTAATCCAGCATAGTGAAATATGATTATGGGAGTCGATGCCTTTAACTCCATAATTTGCTGCATTTTTTGGTGCCATACTTTTTTGGATACTGGAAAAGGGATGAATCTTAAGTACCCGAAACCGACACGTGCGTGCATGACTCGATGTATGAATGTGGAAGAAGCGAAAGAAATTTGTCAAGATCGTAGCAAGTGGAAAGAAGTGGTCTCTGCCTACCCCTCTGGGAAACAGGCGTGATTTAATGTATGTATGTATGTACAGGGTGTCCAATAAGAAACTTTAAACTTCAATAATTTATTTAAAAAAAAGTACATGACTTATAGACCTATGAATAGCAAAAACCTTTCAACTATTAATGCGGATTTATGTTTTAAAAACGATATTGTCTAAATGTTGACCACCTTGCTCAACGCACTGTCCTAAGCGGAAGCGTAGATTTTCAAAAACGCGTTTGCACAAATCTGATGAAATATTTTTGATTTCAGTCCCGATATTTTCTTTAAGTTGATCCAAATTTGTAGGCTGACTATTATAAACTTTAGATTTCAAGTATCCCCATAAAAAATAATCACACGGCGACAAATTCGGCGACCTCACAGGCCAATGGATGTCCCCAAAACGAGATATTAATTTCGCAGGGAAATTGTTCCTCAAAACATTCATTGTCACCCTGGCGGTATGAGGAGCAGCTCCATCTTGCTGAAACCAGGTGTTTCTGTTTGCAAACAAACAGCTTCTCAATTCTGGCATAAAAAAATCTTCTATCACTTTACAATAATTTTCACTTGAACCAGTAATCGATCGTCCCGTTAAGTCCTCAAAAAAATACGGCCCTATAATTCCCGCACCTGATATAGCACACCATACGGTGACTTTTTTACTGTGAAGCGACTTCGAATGCTTGTTTTGTGGATTGTTCGGGGCCCAGTAACGATAATTATGTTTATTGACGTAGCCATCTAAATGAATATGAGCTTCATCACTAAAAAATATATTGGAAAGGCGATAATTGGTTTGAAATCTCAGTAACATCTGCTTAGCAAAAGCCATTCTTGAAGAGTAGTCGTCGGGTTTTAAATTGTAGACAATTTGAATTTTGTAGAGATGGAATTTTAATACCATCTTCATTATAATGTGCACTGATGACTTTTTGATGCCCAAAACCGATGCGTGTTTTCTAACAGAGCGACGTGGATTTTCATAGACGGCTTCTCGAATAATTTGAATGTTTTCGGCGGTCGAAACTGAAGGCCCACGGCCAGGCAAGTTTTTGTTTAATGTGGATCCAGTTTCTTCAAACCTCTTAATCCATAACCGTATAAGCTGAATAGACGGTGCTGCACTATTTCTTCGTAAATTATAATGCGAACAAAATTTTCTTCTGGCTTCCGTAAGAGATTTTCCACATTGTAAGAAAGCCTTGATGGCAAATGCTCGATGTTCACCAGACCAACAATTCATGGTTAGCAAAAAATCCGCACTAATTATGAACAAAATGGCGGCATTTTAAATCTCGTAGGCCGCGACATTCCCGAAAAATTCGAAATTCAAATTTAAATTTTCTTGCTGGACACCCTGTATGTACTTATTTGGAACATTTCTTGGAAATCCACAAGTCTTGGCAATATTAAAAGGCTTGTTATAAAACGCAGCTGTGCAAAAACAGGTAGGTATACTCGTAGAGCGCTTTCAGAACTAGGCATAAGGTAGGACCCAACTTCGTCATCGACATAACCTCACTGTACGCAAAAAAAAAACTCGGAGAATCAACCACTTCAAAGAAACATTTCTCATTTATACGCATTTTTTGAAAATATTTTAAAAGGCTTGATTTTCCTTTTGTTATAAAACAGCTGTGTAATCACAGCCCGTAAATTCGTGGAAAGCTGGTAAACCCAGACATAGAGAGAATGCGTCTTTATGTTCCTCAACGTTTCATGCGAATAGGAGTGCGAAACGGCGACTCAGACTGTTTGCTTTTCCCGTCAGAATTCGCACACAACACGCGCTTAACGTTCAGTCCTACATTGAGAGCTTTAACGCTCTTAAATAGTGTTCTAGACAAGGTCCAGTATACTGATGTTTTTGCGGATAAGTGGCATATGCAAAGAATATTTTTTAAGTTTAACATTGTGAGTGCTTTGGCATTTACTGTAAATTCACTGTGATTTCTATCCATGGATAAAATCTTTCTCGATGCACTGAAATTTTCCACTCTGTCACAATCGTAATTGTTCTCTTTAAGTAGTAATGTTTTTTTTAATCTAAATAAATGTTTGTTTTATTTGAATCAGTGAAGTATTGTCAAACATTGTCAAACAAAATAAAATATTACTTCCTACAAAAACCACTACTCTGTCACATTTCCCAGGGACCAATTACAATGCATCGAAAAAGATTTTGACCCTAATATCATAAATACGAAAGTGTGTCTGTTTGGCTGTCTGTCTGTTACCTATTTACGCTTCAACGATGAAATTTGGTATAGAGATAGTTTGAGTTCCGGAGAAGGATATAAAATAGGTTTTATCCCGAAAATCATCCTCTAAGGAGGTGAAATAGAGGATGAAAATTAGTATGGAGCTACGATATTAACGAGTTCCGCGTGGACGGAGCCGCGGCAGAAGGTAGTAAATAAATAAAGAGGGACTCAATTTGGATGGCTTGGATTTTCATTTCATAATCTATACAATGATGTAACACAAAAGTACAAAAAAAGGTATTAAGATGTTAGAACATTATTTTTAAGAAGTATATGAAAATCTATAGATCATTACTAATGTCGCTGTCAATAGAACTTGCAAAAGATGTAAACAAAACCAAAAGTACCAATTCACCATGATTACTCGACAATCACGTACTTTTAAAGATTAAGTGGGGCTTTTGCAATGATTTATACACTTGATCATAGTTTTACATTATACGTTATTTTGAATAAAAACACGCGTAGTGAATATTTGAGGTTATGTGTCAAACAGTACTAATTTGTTTACATCGTTCACAAGTTCTATGGACGGCGACTTTACAAAACGTGTATTTATTTAACCTGAAGTAAGTAATTATGTATTTTATACAGCTAAATCGTCCAAAGCAGGATGTTTTTCAACATTTCAACCCCCTCGTCCTAAACTAGCCCTGGCTAATCACTATGATACATCAATATCTCCGGAAGAACATCATCATCACAATTATTCTCATTTAATTGTGTAGAATTATAAGTTCTTGGTGGCAATTTACCGCGAGCACACGTGACACGTGAGTGCTCACCACTCACATGTCGCGACAGTACTTAGGTACTCAGCCGTAATTTATAATAAGAAAGTTATTCTTACAAGGCTGGTTATTACAACTTTGTAGGAGTGTTGCCTATGATATTTGAGGAGTTATTTTAGTTCCTCGAGAATTCCCTCATCAGATACCGATTTGATGACAATGGGTACCTCGGAAATATATCCTGTCAAACGAAAACATAATTTTCAAAATCGGTCTACAATTGACGAAGAAATCGGTGAACATACATACAGTGGAACGAATCTCCTCTTTTATTTAAGTGTGATAAAATGCGACGGTGGGATTGTTTTTGGCTCTACATTCAATCAATCCAGGTGAAAATTGGTACAGAAACTACAAAAATAGTTTTTAGCCCGGAGATTATTGAAGAGGGAATAGAGGCGGGAAAAAATATAGTTCAGCTTATATATTGAAGCGAACACAGGAAATGACACAAATACAGGTGTTTTAAGTTAATATGCACTTTGTATCATTCGACATCTAACGCCATCTAGCGACTTTTATACGCAATGGTAACACAACTGCAACACAATGCGCGCGCGCCGGTAGGTACCAACTACTAGCGCTAAATGTTCCGCCGTCTCGCACACAGATGGCGCTGTTATAAACACTGAACCTGGCAGTGGTCACGAGATGATAAGTAGTCACGCGGTAGATAATACTAAAGTAACTATAGTTATAGTTCATGTTGTTCACTATATCGTATTACTAACTAGATGTCTGTGTTTTATACAGCAATATTTATGACATATGCATTAGTTAAAACTCTGGTAACGTGCAATATATCAACCAAAGAACTACGAAGTTTCACGTACATTCGCAATAAGTATAGCGAAAATCAAATGGCAAGGCGAATTTTCTTGCATCAAAGACAAAGGCTAAATTCTATATCTGATATACCTACGGAGAATCAATCAATGTATTTGCAGTTGGTGTATTTACATCCAGGAAAAAAAAAACGAAATGGTCGATTTTACCTGCAGCCAGTTTGAAAATAACCCGTATATCGTTTAATAAATATTATTTAAGTTTTATTATTTATTAAATAATAAAACTTACCTCTGCCCAAAAACAGACAATGAGGGAGGACCCCGACATCAGGAGAGGGTAGTACGCGGAGAGTAGACTCGTCGCCCAACCCTCTTGAAAAGCGGACTGTTGAACAAGAAATACGACATTATAGTGGGCACATATGAAACAATACAATATACAGGGAAACTGTATTTGGGAGCTTTAAGATTGCGCCGAGCGTATGCCGGATGTACAGTGGCGCCCACGTTACTATTATTGTGTTTTCTAATAAACTAAAGTATTTTCTTGAAATTGGTCGGTAGGTTTTTGTACTACAAAATGAAAACACAACTTGTAGGGTATACCACATAGTTAACAATTCACCTTCGAGTTATCAACTTAACGGAAAAAAGTGGCCACCTTTTAAGCTGACTACTCAAAGGGTAATTGTTATTAAAGTTTGTTACGTATCCCATAAATTGTGTTCTTACTTGCGCTACAAAAACGTATCGTCTGATTGCAAGGAAATTCTTTACTTAATTAGAAAACACAATAATAGTAATGAGGGCGCCACTGGACGCTCGACGTTTGCTCGGTGCAGTCTTAAGGTCTTTCTTACCGGAATGCTAAGTTTGTGGCGCCCTCTTTAATATTATTATCTTTTAATAAATTCAAGTAGTGTCTCGAAGTCGAATGATAGCTTTTTATTGTACTCTTTTTTGTTGTAGGTACGCTGTTGACTCTTGCGCGAAGAGTCACTTTAATAATACTCACAGGAGAAACAAAGTAAGCCCCTCGTATCAGCGAGGCCAGGAAGGCCACCAGATAGAGCATCTTCTGCGTGGTGACCTTGCAGGCCCGGAGGAAGGTCGGCGCCTTGAGCCGCCGGTACTCTGTGACGATGCAGATCGTGAGCTGAACGGCGCACACGAAGGCCACGAGGAGGAACACGCCACCGATACCTGGGGAAGAACCATACACGGTAAAATTGCAAATGAAATCATGAACAACACTCACACCATTTGACCTAGGGCCAAATTAAGCTCATGCAGGGACCAGCCAACAGACTAAGTACACTAACGGACTAGGGATCTCAGTGGACACTAACAGGCATGACATGTCATAGCATGTTGGGCCCGGCACACTCGTCGCCCGAGTACCGTATCTCGCAGAGACACGTTCTGTTCAAGCAGACACTAGCCAGCTGATGACACCTTAATACTACATGAACTAGGTATGTTAGTGGTCACTTACAGGCATGATACGGCATGTTAAGCCCGGCACACTCGTCGCCCGAGTACCGTATCTCGCAGAGACACGTCTAGCCAGCTGATGACACCTTAATACTACATGAACTAGGTATGTTAGTGGTCACTTACAGGCATGATACGGCATGTTGGGCCCGGCACACTCGTCGCCCGAGTACCGTATCTCGCAGAGACACGTTCTGTTCAAGCAGACACTAGCCAGCTGATGACACCTTAATACTACATGAACTAGTTACAGGCATGATACGGCATGTTAAGCCCGGCACACTCGTCGCCCGAGTACCGTATCTCGCAAAGACACGTTCTGTTCAAGCAGACACTAGCCAGCTGATGACACCTTAATACTACATGAACTAGGTATGTAAGTGGTCACTTACAGGCATGATACGGCATGTTGGGCCCGGCACACTCGTCGCCCGAGTACCGTATCTCGCAGAGACACGTGCCGTTCATGCAGTCCCCGCGGCCGCTGCAGCCGAGGGCGCATCCCGCGCCGCGCGCCGCCGCCGCCATGACAGCGTCCGCGTAGTACGCGAGTATGGAGCGCATCTTAGGAGCAGCGACCACCGCCGCCGCTTAAGTGTGCTGTAAATTAAAAATAAGGCTTCGTCAAAAAAACTATTAATGTATACTTAGGGAATGATCTGAGTGGACATCGCGGATTTATTTATAAAAAAAATAAATTACGAAACTATCTGCTAGTTAACAAAAAGTATCTTTCGAAATGTACGAGTACCTATGTTGATTATGTATTGAACTTGTATTAACGCCTTTATTTAATATAGTCAGTGATGTCACCATTGTAATTGTTGGTATAATTAATTAAAAACGTTTTGGTGCTAAGCACCGTATCGCGTGTCAAGTCAACATAGCCATACGAGGTAAACATTTTAACATACAATACCTATTAGCATATTGCCACTTGAGGATTGTAATTCTATTACAATGTTTCAAAATATGTAATTCATTTTTGATACAAGCTTTTGCTGCTGACTGTAGTTTTTTTGCAGGCGAGCAGCTTATTGAGGTCAAACTAATGAATCTCAATTAGAGGAACTGAGGGAACAATTTTAATTACAGTGGTGAGGACCTTACGACTCCAGCATCAGACCAGATCCTGGTTACAACAATATCGCATTTTTCCTCATTCGTGATTTTACTCTGTCGCATTTTTTCCCATTAATAATTTTAAGCGCATGCATTTATTACATTGTAGCTTTTTCCGAATGGCATACGCCATTTCAAATGTTAATTACACCGAGTCGACGGAGGTGCGCTTTCGCGGAACTAATATGTCCTCAAACTACCTATTTCGTTGTAATAATAATAGGAAAATATGAGACTGGATAAATTCACTACTAGGGCAAAATTTAATTGGATAGAGTTATGAATAGGGAGAAATGGGACTGGAATAATCGAGATTGGGAAACTGATCGATTCACTCAAAATCCTTAGTCGAGGCGTAAGTCTTTCGGCTGATATGATAAATTATGATGAAGAGGAAATATCTCTTTTTTTATGCTCGCATGTTTTCATCCCAAATAACCCCAAAAGGCGCACCACGTGTCGTCCTTTTGCGTAAGTGCTGGCACGTTTCAAGAGAGCGAGGTCAACGCTCCGAACCTATATTTGGATGATTCAGAAAACTTTAAATTGGTTCAAATCCTCGCAGCAGTTGGTTTCCCAGAACTTGGCGTAAATGAAGGGATAAGAAAGCCCGTTCTATAACGGTTCAGAATATAGTTTTATCTTTCCAATATGTTAATTAGTTTAGGAGTTATTTTGAGGTTTTATTGGTACTGGAGAGTAACGCTACCTTTGCCTCCCCTGGCCAAAAAATAGCTTTAGTTGGTGATAGGGCTTCCAATCCCGGGATCCCGCGATATTTCATGTATTTTTCAATACCGGTATTCATTAAGCAATAACGGGATCCCGCGGTATTAAATATAAAAATTGAGAAATAAACCATTCGTTTATTTATAATGGTTTATTAACTTTCGTGTGTTTCAACTGCTTCGTAACTTTTGTAAGTTACATGTAATGTAAGAGATATCGATACTCAGCCGTTATCTGGTCATTGTTTAGCAATACCGAAAAAAAACTGTCTTACAAAAAATCAAACTGCCTCGAACGTGTGGAATAATTTCATGGCAGCTGGTGATAGAAAAACTGCAAAGACCATTTTGGCCGTAAAGAAAAAAAAATATTTAGGTTAAGACTTTTTTTATGATTGCAAACTGTTTTTTTTTTAAATATGTGCCAAAAAAATATATTTTTCATTTTCATTTTTCATTCATTCATTTTTCAAAGTGCAAGTTATGTAACAAAATTATAAAAACTCGCGGTGGGTCAACCAGTGGTTTACACACTCATATGCGGACAATGCATAAGGAAATTAAGGAATCAAGCAATGAAATAGGAGATATTCCGATTCCGACTTCTTCTATGACTTCCGCGAGTTCGACGTCGTCTGCATCATATGCACCTACTTCATCTAAGACAGTTTAACCATCTGCGAAGAAAGTCAAACTTTCAGATTATGTACTTTCTTTTGCCTAATCCCATTGAGCAAATTTTGCACTAGTACAAATTTACGAACTTTTTAATAAATCGGGGTACCTACACAAATTTACCGAAATCACCAACAACAATTACAAATATTATTTTGAAAGAAAGTGACAATGTCAAAAATAACGTGAAGAAAGACTGATTATTTTACTTTCATATCTACAGAAAAATCACCGACCATGACAATATGAATAGGAAATACTTTAATTTTTACTTGTTTCAATTGTGGTTCAATTACAAGGATGATTTAGTTTTACGATTATATACATTATATTTGTAACCTGAAAATTTTAAAACATACATACATACATACATATCCTCACGCCTGTAATCCCAGAGTGGGATCTTTAAATTTTAAAACAAATAATTCATATTTTATCTAAGATTGTTATTATAAATAAACCAAATTATAGTTTTATAAAACTAAAAAATATAAAAGCTAACTTGATTATGAAGTACTATTGAATGAAACATTTTTTTAAATAAAAGGATTTATCGAAATTGATCTGCTGCAGTTTTATTTTTAATAAAATCTCAATTTTTGTTACTTTTTCTTAATACCGGTCCGGGATCCCGGGATCCCGGTATTGAATAACGAATACCGGCATCAATACCGGTATTATGAAAAGTCCGGTATTTGGAAGCCCTAGTTGGTGAGTTCAAAACCTGAAATCTAATCCTAAACGATGTAGCAATGTATTGATTTAAATAATAATTCCAAAATATCAACTCTTTTGAAATAAATTTAAACTTTCAAAGCCACTCCGTAGTTCCGTACATCAAAAATGCTCTTATGGTAGAATCTTGTCCTAAACCTCGCACCCATCCCAAAAGACTTAGTTTGAATTAGACAGTTGTGATCGATGTGATTAGACATAATTTGATGCAATATTTAGGTCAAGTTCTGGGATACCCAGTATCAAAACCCGTCAGTGTCCATCAAAAGTTCCACAAGTGGGATACTACTACCCCGGGTACAGAATAAGTAATAGTGCCCGTGGTTATTAAAACTTATAAATACGACTACTTTTCCTCCAGTTCAGGGTCTCAGAAACTGGGGTACGCAAACCCCCAGGGGTTCGCGAATCAGAATTAAGATAGAGATTGACCAAAATTGCTTCGGAAATGAACTCAATGTGACACAAGAAACAAGCCCAGCTGGCACATTAGCTAAGATTACCAACATCGTTTTTTTGATGACTGTATTTACTTTTATTAAAAAGAAACCTATTTTATTGGATACAAAGTCTTTGTTAACTGCTCGCAGGTTGATCTAGTTGTAGTGGGCCCCGCAAACTGCAAACTAAACCGTCCGCAGATTGTGTTTTGTCCGCAGAAACCGGGCCTATTAATGGTCGTGTTTATCGGTGCTGTTAAAACATCCGCCACTCTCTGAGCAGTAAGTAATTGGAAGACGGATACTTTATCCACGCGATAACGGCATAATACGGGTCTTAGTAATTAATTGATAAGGGCAACCATACAATACGACAGGCAGCAGTCTGCAGGGCTCTTATCATAGCGGAGCCATGTGCAACTGTGCAATCTGTTTCAGATTACGGTAAATTAGTACTCCGATTTAGATGACACGTTCAACCGATTAGCCACTGAAAGAAAATTCATCTTATGGATGTTTTTGTTTGTTATTTTCACGGTTCAACACCGAAATAGATTAAAGTGAAATTAGGAAAATAGATAATTTGTAGCCGGGAGAGTTCGTCGATGTCGGGGACAGACATGGGGTACGTTTACCCTAGAAAATTGGATGGTTTCCAAGGGCGATAAAGTAACTTCTACGCGAACGGAATCGCGGGATTTTCTATTTGCATCTTTCCCGATCTTAATTTTCTTCAGTCGCAAATTTTCACACTAGTCATCAGGCCAAATAGGTAGGTAAGTTAAGCTTATGTTAGTATTGTATCAGGCTCGACTGGCAAAACCGTCCAGAAATAAGAGGTCGGAGCACTATCGACACTATTAATTGATTTCTGGAATAGGAGATAATAGCAGTGTTCGCATTGTTGTGTTCCGGTTTGGGGATAAGAGAGCCGGTGAAATAATTATAATAAGCATAGAGGCTGTGAAATAATAAGCATAGAGGCATTCCATCTTAGTCCTCAGGGTTGGCAACGCATTTGCAGTCTTAGGATTGCACTGCATTCTTGTGAATGCGAATGTCTATGGGTCACAGTTTCCACTTACCATCAGGTGGCCTGTGTGCTCGTTTGTCTACTCTATGCCATAAAAAAAAATGGAAAAAAAAGCGAATGGAAATTCTTCTACTCAGAAATAACGATTTTGGGATATTGATGTCACAAATCATGAAAGCTAGTAAAGTACCTACTTACCTACGTTGACG
Organism: Acleris laterana; assembly: GCA_963966035.1. Lineage (NCBI taxonomy): Eukaryota > Metazoa > Arthropoda > Insecta > Lepidoptera > Tortricidae > Acleris > Acleris laterana. The sequence continues at coordinate 10,115,896 of OZ014458.1, read as the reverse complement.
TTGAATCCTTCGTTAAATAACAAACGACTTGGGAGGTTGGAAAGGAAAGAGACACTCCTGTGACGAATTAAAAAAAACATGTCTACTACATTATGTATTGTATACTAAACAAACATCCTTCAAGCACACATCCGACATTTTGTAAAACATTGTGGAATGCAAAAAACATTTGATCATTGTTTATTCAGTGAAAACAGGGCCTTTATTCTACTGGGTAATTACGTTATTGCCTAGACGCGGGATGTAGGGGATTGCCTGACGAGGTGGTTAGCGGGTCGAGCCTTATCCCGTTTCCGACAAGGTTTAAATAATTATTTTCTCAAAAAATGCGTGGAAATTTATACAAATATACGGTACAGTAAAACACAACTAATATGGCTTACCGATGTACCTACGCAGATGACAATATTTCGAAGCGCGGGAACCAATCAGTATGATTCACGTGTTGCGTGGTGGTATTCTGTGCTATTATTGGTTATTAGTGACGCCATGTTGACGCGCGCCCGCGTGTCATTCAGTCAGCTGTCAAACGTGCGTGAGTGAGATGGAAAAATAGATGCAATTTCATTTGCACCTTATAACTATTACGTACGTCTGATAATAGGTTTTAATCGTGCTTTCGGAAATAATCGGAATTCACGACACGCCATATAAATTGTGTTCTACTGTATATGCGTAAGTTTGGGCGCTTGTTCATACTCGTGAACGCATTTGTGTAAGTGTTAAGTAACAATAAAATAACCTTCAAATAGTTTTCGGATATATATATTATTATTATTTTTTTATTGATACAAAAGTCAAACATTGTTAGCAGAAGGTAACAAAAGAAGACAAAACATTATGGAAGCACGTCATTGTGACAATATGTTTAAAATCACATTAACATGAATTAATATTGAACCATACACATCTTTATCATGTGTTTAAGTAGCTGTTCCAAATAAAAGATGAATAAGGTTGCGCCAATTCGAAACCAGCTGGTATGTTTCAACAAAAGCATTTAAACAAAGGAAATTTAAACATTTATATTTCAAGCGATTCATGTTTCAAATCTTTATTTACAACTGTTCCGTTTCTGATCGACTGACGGACGGACAGCGCTCAGCTACCTAAACTGGGTAGTGATTCTGTAAACACCGCCGGTCGTGCGGACTGTCGAGTGATACCAAGCGGCGAGATTAAGTAGTCCCGAAAGTGCGAACAAAACACATTGTAGCGCGTGCATTTTCAATTTAGCAGCACGATAGGTCGAACGTATAAGGCTGCTTAATTAAAAATGCACGCGCTACAATGTGTTTTGTTCGCACTGACGGGACTACTTAATCTCGCCGCTTGGTATCACTCGACAGTCCGCACGACCGGCGTTGTTTACAGAATCACTACCCTGAACGTGAACATCAATATGACAAAATAATCATTTGACAAACTATATCATTTTACAAACTTTCATTTCGCAATAACGTTTTTGTGCTTAAACCATTACATATTACAAAAGGTTACATGGGCTTATTAAATAGGTTAAATTAGGTTGGACTTTTGTCCACATGAAATTGTAAGTAAATCAATGCGGCGGGAAGTATCTCTTTGCGCAATGGAAGTTTGTAAAATGATATAGTTTGTCAAATGATGATTTGGTAAAACATTAGTGAATGTACTCTTGGGAGTCTTGGGGCTATATTTCAATTTGTTTTAGCGCATCTCCCTGCTATACCTTGATTAGATTGTTAGCGTTGTCATAGCTCTTATTGTTAAATTAATAAGGGCCGTCAAAACGTGAGCAATATGATTACGATATAAGCAAGACGCGGTCATATAGACTAGTTTATTTTTTTATTGCTCACACAATAGCTAGTCAAAGGGCTGTTATGCAACATACGGTGTTTGTTTACGTACTGTTAGACAATGTAATCGAGACCAGCTGGCCTTGGCGTGACGGTGTTGACGTACAGTCGCCGTCAAATACATAAGAACAAACAAAGTGCTCAAATATATCTAAACACGTTGACGCCTTTAACAATAGACTTAATTTAGTACCATAGGTACTTGATGGACTTTACATTCAAATTTAAAACTACCGGAATGATTAAAGGTCATATTATACCAAATATAAAGTAAGTATCGACTAAAATGTGTTCAAGCAGTTAATGTTTCAGTTCGAACTTTCTCGACCGCGTTTACAGTTTTCTTGTTAGAGCGTGTTCTCTAATTGATAAGTAACGGATCCTTTACAAGGCGGACTTTGAACTTCTATGGCTAGTATGCAAATGACAAACATAACAATACATCAAATTAGCATCGAATATAAATAAGATATATATTTAAGACTTATTTTCGGACTGATTCGTATTTGAATATTAATCACATCATAATAATATTTGACAGAACAAGTAAATCAGGGGCGGAATAATCTCACACAAATTGACCAAGTCCTAACAACCTAGACTTGTGCTATGGGTACGAGACAACGATATTAATACTTAAATACATAGAAAATCTCCAAGACTTGGTAACAAATACTCGCGCTCATCATCAATCGAATCGGGAGTAAATCTGAAATTTATATTAATATGCAACGTGCAAGCGTCAAATTTGTTATGATTATACCTAGTACAAACCGGCGGCACTGTCGTCCCAAACTACCGGTGAGGAAGTGAGCTATTTACTATTTTCTCGGTTAAGAAACGAACAAAAGATATAAAACCCTTGTCAATATGAGAGACACATATATAATTTAATAGTGGATCACTGGCCGTTCACACTGCCGGCGAAAATTCGTCGAAACAAAATACAGGGTGTCCCAAAACTCAACGATAATCCGCCAAGGGCTGATAGAGCAGCTAAAAAGCTATCGATTTAACACCTATGTATGATCATTTTAATCTGAAATTTTGTAATTTTCCCTTATGCTCATGTCACGAAAAATCATTAATTTCATGTTGTATTTCATAAGTTTTCTTACATCTTATACAGGGTGTCTTGAAATCAATCGAAGAAATTTTAACCGTAGATAGGGTGGATGATTTGGATCATCTCTACATTGGTAACTTTTTTTTAAGTTAATATTTGACTGAGTTATAGACTGATTTATCCTGACGATGCTCTCAGTGTGCTCCATCTTAACTAATTCATTCATAACCCATACACCGGATTGACGGGGGCAAATATGTACCAGTGCTAGTGATTCATTAAATATCGATTAAGTTTATCGACAATTTTTTTCGTGACAAATGGATCTTCCATTAGGTACTTACAAAATAAAGTTGTAAATACCTTTATCTTCTATATCTAAATGATCAGCTTTCCATGAAGATAAACGATCTTTTTCTTTCGAGTCATTTTTAACCGACTTAAAAAACTAAATGGTTCTCAATTCGTCGGAATACTAAAGAATATTGTCGTACTGAATTAATTTGTTATTCAATGTAATTTCAACGGTTGTCAAAAGTGACTCGAGTCCAGAGTCAATGTCAGATACCGGTTCTTTGTATTATAAGAGGTTTGCACATAATTAAAAGTCATTCAAACTAGGCCATTACTTATTTTAATGATGATCAAAAATTGCTTTATATCGTTGTCGATAAATTTTGTCGATATTGAATCACTAGCACTGCTACATTTTTGACCCCGTCATACCGGTGTATGACATAACATGTGTCACAACGTAATGTAAATAAACAAGTTGTTCCATATCAACAAACTTTCTAATCACGGTCAAAAGCTCCACGGTGTTTAGAAAACGGAAAATAGACTGAAACTGAACTATAATATGAATGAAAAGATGATCTCTGATAAGGGCTATTATGTGAAATAATTTAAAAATGAAACTTACGATTACGATGTTTACTCACACTCTTCCCACACTCGCACAGGTAAAATAGCACTTGTACTCGTAGGTACATTAAAGTTATTTTATTAGATCATGAATCATGGATTTATTTCATTGATTTCTACCACCATCAGGGATAACTATGAATACAACACACAATAATTAAAACGAATCAATAAGTTGTTATTCTCCTTTGACAGTTCAGCATAGTATTTTTTTAAATCTTGTACCATTGAATACTTTTTATGAAAAGAGGTTTAGGTTTAGGTTTTGTAAAAATAAAATCGTCTCTACACGTAAGTTTATCCATTCCATGGCCTAGGAAAGGTTGGTATTTTTTGTTCTCTATGGTAAGTGTGACATCATAATAAATTATAATCAATTATGCGACGGCCTTTATATCCATGGACAAAATATTTTGCATTCGGGCTGTTGGCTACTGCCACAAATACCACGCAGATCAATACGGAGGGCAATAATCGGATCGTTCAATCCATGTCTATCTGAACTCTATGTCTGAGTCTATGAATTTATGGCTGTCATTATAATATTATGTCATTGTTATGTTATTTTGAGATATTCAAGTCGTAATTATTTTTGCTGTAAACCGGTTATACGGGCCACTTTAGAACAGAAAAGAATGGTAAATGGTTAGATCTCGACAATAATATAAGAAGGACGATAATATTATGATCAGTCTTGGCGAAGCGTGAACTAGAGATCTAGTGAATTCACATTTAAAACCAGCTAGTGTTCAAATTGCAAAAATGAAAATACAGTAAGTTGCACTAATGAAAATACAGTAAGTTGCACTAAAATTTATAATTATTTTAAAATGTTAGTCAGATTTCTGCTTACATGGAACGAACTGTTTGTTTACATACCATGTAAACAACGTATGGTGTCAGGTCATTGACCTTTAGAATTTTGACGTTAGTTACTACGAACGTTTGTAGTAGTATAGTATCAGCGTCAAAATGTCAAGGTCGAGATATCGGCTGCGATACATCAAGTAACAAAATTAATATAATTAATCCTTCTTTTTTTTTTACATTAACAGAAACAAAAATGAACCATACCCCCGTGATCAGAATCGTGCGAACTATTACCCCGCCAAATATCTCTTATTCGATCCAAGACACCCTGTATAATTATAATCATTACGAATTGGCGAAGTTTTTAAACCTATTTGCCCGTTTTTTTTATCACTTTTTTTTTTAAGTAATCATCTAAAGTTGTTTTTACCATACAAAGTGAAAAGCAAACACTGGGACACCTAGTATGGAGAAACAAACTTTATGTGATTACTCAAAAAAATTACTAGAAAAATTCAGACTAAAATGATCAATATCTCCAAAACTACTAAAAATCGCTGAACATACATAGGGGTTATATGGTGTACCCTTGTTTTGCCGACAACCGTTTCATCGAATATTATTTCATCGACAACGATTCATCGAAACATTAGTACTAGTAATATTGTTTGGCGTTATTTTATTTCAACTACTATTTATTTAAATGTATCTTACTACGTGGAAATACTAATCAACGAATACTACTTAATCGCTGATTTGTTTCAAATTATCTTAATTGGTACAACTACAAAACATAGCAATTCATTTCTTCGACGTATTACTTTAATACAATTTTTATATGCCCTATTGCAAATTTATACATTTTTCAAATTATGTAGTGTGACAAACAAATACCTATGTATAATAAAAGTAAGATTTATTGATAATATTAAATTAATAATATTATTGCATAACTAGTTATATCAAGAAATAGAAGTACGAGGCTTTTAAAGTAAGTTAGGTTAGAACTGCGACCACCAAGAAAACGAACTGTTGACAGAAGTGGGTTAGGTTAGGTTAGAACTGCGACCTCCAAGAAAACGAACTGTTGACAGAAGTGGGTTAGGTTAGGTTAGAACTGCGACCCCCAAGAAAACGAACTGTTGACAGAAGCGGGTTAGGTTAGGTTAGAACTGCGACCCCCAAGAAAATGAACTGTTGACAGAAAAGCATGACACATTACTGTTTAGTTTTGATAGCAAAATATTACCAATTGAAATAATGTTATGCGGAATAAATATTATTACAAGTAAAAAAAAAACAATTAAAAAAACCCGAAATGATTAGTCATGACATGAATTCTATTGAAATAAGTAAACTACCAATTAAAAGACCACGTTTCAAATTACCTAGTATCGAGTCCTCGACGCAATGACTTGTCGATGAAATGAAAATACTTGAAACGTTGTCTTTGAAATAATATTCGATTAAAAGTTTGTCGGCAATTCAATGGTAAACCGGGTTATATCGATAGCGTTTTAGCTGCTCTATCAGCCCTTGGCGGATTATCGTTGAGTTTTGGGAAACGTCGTATATAGTAGACACATAATATTAATAGTTGATCGCTGACTTTACTTGCGTTCCTCTCGGCGGTGGGACACGTGCCTACACCACTAAACATATCGCTCGCGTACGAATGCACCTTAATAGAGACCTTAATAATATACAATTATAAACACATCACGACCTACATTCGCCCTTCCATTGAACCGAAGGACGTACAAACAAATCTAAAGACAAGGAAGTTTTCCTTTTCCGAGTCACATACCCCCACCATCAACGTGTAGTTTTTGTGTCCAAATAAAAACAAACCTTACGGCCAGTCACGTTAATGCTATTCTATTTTTATTGCAATGATAATAAATACCAAATCTATACTAATATTATAAAGCTGACGAGTTTGTTTGTTTGTTTGGACGCGCTAATCTCAGGAAGTACTGGTCCGATTTGAAAAAATATTTCAGTGTTGGATAGCCCATTTATCGAGGTAGGCTATAGGCTATATATCATACTCACATAAACCGAAGCGAAGCGAGGGCGGGACACTAGTAAATTTTAAGACCAGCCTAACTACCAGCCAAAGTACAATACTTTTTAATTTGCATAGGAAAGTGTTGGAATAAATAGAACGCAATAAGTACCTATTGACGTTGATCTAGTTATCTATGCATTAGTCATTACAGTCAAGGAAAACTGAGGCCATATCGGTCTAGGTCTAGATAGGCGTTTATAGGTCAAAGCTAAGCTACGTATCTATGACCTATGAACAAGAAACATAAACACATTTCTAAAGACCATATGGTGTTTACTTAACACCGTATAGGCATTAGAAATCTTCAATTCGAATCTAAATACAAAAAAAAAACTATGTATAAAGATTTGGGTGACGTTGAATATGTACTAACATGAATATAACACACATTTTAGTAAATTAAAAGCATAGAAACGCCAAACAGTAAAGGAAGATTGTTTAAAATTTTCATTCACCATTTGTAGAGAAAGCTAGAAATTGGTGAAATTCAAAACTGCGATCCTAAACTTAGATGATATAAAATAACGCAAAAATAAAACTATTAACCATAACGACACATAACTCGCTGCATATTACTGACAGACAAAAAGAACATACTAAAATTCAAAAGCGTGACGATCGCAAGTTAGATAATAATTCAAATTACTGCAAATTTTATTAGAGATATGCAAAAATATACGGCATCGTGAGTGCTCCTGGGTAACATAGCAAAGGTGTTCAGGTAAACAAATAGTTATGACATGGCTTAAGCCATTAAAAAGACATCAACAATCACCTTCATCGCGACACCATATAAAAACCGTCTTTACAACGTTTTTACAGAAACATCAGCAAGAACAGCTATGTATTAGCATAGCTTCTGCCCGCGACTCCGTCCGCGTGGAACTCGTTTATTTTCCCCCTCTATTTCACCCCCATAAGGGATGAATTTCGGGAAAAAACTATCCTATGTCCTTTCCCAGGATTCAAACTATCTTTGCACCAAATTTCACCTGAAGAGGTAACAGACAAACACATTTTCGCATTTATAATATTAGTAAGTAAAATTAGTATGGATAATAATGATACAATTACATGTTTTACTGTATTAAATACTTTAATGCATGTACGATTTTGCTATTAAATAACCGTGAGTCTCACAGAATATAATATGAAATTATAACACTTGATATAAATGCTCAGTATTGTAAGGTTCCGTTAATACAAACACATAAAAATATCTCAAAAAACCACAAGTATATGTACTAATTTTCTGTTTAAACTTATTTGGTGCCGTCTTAGAAGATTTTAATGGTACGTTCGGCAACAAAGCTTGTTACAGAAATGTTTCGCAAACATCGCATCTCGTTGTTATGATGTTCTGCGAATATCATATTTTGCTATTACAATATTTAACAAATATCATGTTTTGCTAATATAATGTTTTAAGACTATCATGATTTATCATGAAAATATCTTGTTTTGCGAGTATGATATTATGAGAACATCGTGTTTTGCGAATATGATATTTTGTAAATATCATGTTTTGCGAATATGATGCCCAGCGATGGAGGGGTATACGTTTTGTTAACAATACACACGAATCGAATCTTCTAGAATGAAAAAGTGAAACCCGTAAAGATAATAAAAGTTTGATAAAACTACCACTAGTATTCTTACTAGCTAATAATTAAAGAAAAAAAAATGCCAAATTAGGTACGCAAGATTTAACAAGCATTAGAAGCATATACTCGTACTAACCGATGACTCGTACGACGCATTTCGGAATTATAATCCTTGAAAGAAATATCACCTGCACACTAATTTAAGCCAACAATCTAGTGCCAAACCGAGTAAAATTCTTGCCAATTTTGCCGTTACGTGCCACTATTTTGGCCCAAGCACAAATCGTACCTGTTCGGAACCATTACAATTATTATAATATAACTAACTATGGCAATTTTAATTTCAGAGTCGTGGCTTAAGCCGTGCTTACCGACTTCTTCCTATTCTCTACCAGGTTTTCATTTGATTCGCAATGATCGTACAGGGTGAGGCGGTGGAGGGGTTGCCATCTACCTTCGTTCCCATATTCCTTACTCTATTGTTTCTACGTCAGCGCAAAATTCTTGTGACGCCGCAGAGTATATTTTTCTTAGCTTAACTCTTTCTCACACTAAACTTCTACTTGGAGTATTTTATTCCCCTTCATTACATGTTAATTATTTTGACTCTCTTGAAAAGCTTCTCGAGGATCTCATGCCCTCTTTTAACCACCACATCTTAATGGGTGATTTCAACACTTGTCTCCTTAAAAATGACTTTCGTTCAAAATCACTTATATCTCTCGTGACTGCTTGCAACATGAGTATTCTTCCTTGTAATGCCACTCATTATTGTCCCAATTGTTCCCCATCACTCTTGGATCTTGCTTTAACTTCTTCTTCTACTCTTGTTGCGAAGTTTGGTCAATACTCTGCGGATGCCTTCTCGTACCATGACTTAATTTATCTATCGTATAAAGTCCGGCCCCCTAAGTCTAAGCCGAAAATTCTCCTTCAGCGCAATTTTAGTAGGTTGGATGTAGATAGTCTCCGTGAGGACGCGGTTAAGGTTGACTGGAGTGTTATTTCCAATGCTAATACCGTAGATGACCAGGTCGCATTGTTCAACTCCCAACTTACTCAGTTGTATGACGTCCATGCTCCGGTTCGGCCAGTCAAAATTAAGCATCTTCCTGCTCCTTGGCTTACTGATGAAATAAGATCCCTGATTCACAAAAAGAATGTTGCAAAATGTAGATACAAAGTTGACTCATCAGTCGAAAATAAACTTAAATACCACACATTGCGCAACCGATGTAGCACAATATGTCGTGATGCACAAAGTCGTCATATACATAAATCCGTAGAAAATGGTGATCCGGCTAAAGTATGGAAGTTTCTTAAATCAATAGGAGTTGGAAAATCTCAAGTAAATTCTAGTAGCAACGATATTGACATCGATCAGCTGAATCAGCATTTCTCTTCTTCTACCTTATTTAATGGTCCGGCTAAAGCCGATACGCTTAAATGTCTTTCTAACATCTCAACTCCTGATACTTCAACTTTTTCCTTCTCTCAATTCACTGACAGTGATGTTAATTCCTTCATTCCTTCTTAGTCCTCAGGGTTGGCAACGCATTTGCAGTCTAGGATTGCATGGCAGTCTTGTGAATGCAAATGTCTATGGGTCACAGTTTCCACTTACCATCAGGTGGCCTGTGTGCCCGTTTGTCTTCTCTATGCCATAAAAAAAAAAAAAAAAAAAAAAAAAAAAGAAGAGCTTACTATCCGTCAGTTCCAATGCTGTTGGTGTTGATAGCATTAGTCGTAACATGATCCTTCCCTTGCTCGACCTTCTCGTTCCTATCATCTCTAGTATCCTTAATAGGTCTATTATGACCAATGAATTTCCTTCGTCATGGAAGGATGCTGAAGTTGTCCCTCTCCCCAAAAAATCAAATCCCGCTTCTTTTTCTGACTATCGTCCCATATCCATTCTTCCTTTCCTATCCAAGATCTTGGAGCGCCTTGTTCATCAGCAATTGTCTTCCTACTTAAACAGGTATGACCTCCTTAACTCCTTTCAGTCCGGTTTCCGTCCAGGTCATAGCACGGCTACTGCTCTTGTCAAAATCACGGACGACATTCGCGCTGGCATGGATAACAGAAAACTGACGGTTTTGACGCTGTTGGACTCTAGCAATGCTTTTAGTACCGTTGATTTTGACATAATGCTTGCAATTTTACGCTCCCTTAACATATCTGCTGCAGTAATTGAATGGTTTCATAGCTACTTAATCGGTCGTCGGCAGCGAATTAAGGTGGGTGATTCCCGATCTTCATGGTGCAGCACGCTAGCCGGCGTTCCGCAGGGTGGCGTGCTGTCTCCGCTTCTTTTTTCTATTTTTATTCATTCTATTACGCAAAACCTTCTCTCTTCTTATCACCTTTATGCTGACGACCTTCAAATTTATTCCCAGGGTACGCTTGACGATCTTTCTTCGGTAGTTGACGCTGCCAATGAAGATTTAAAGCGTATATTACATTGGTGTAATGGGTTTGGGCTAAAAGTAAACCCTACTAAAACTCAAGTAATCGTCATAGGCAGCTCCAAACTTATTTCTAGAGTCAAGTTTGAAAATCTTCCCCCAGTTTATTTCGACGGTGCTCTTATTCCTTACTCTCTACAGGTTAAGAATCTCGGTGTCATTATGGACTGCTCTTTGTCATGGGCACCTCAAGTAAGTGAGACTAGCAGGAAGATGTTCGCAGCTGTAGGATCTCTAAGACGGCTTCAAAACTTTCTGCCTCTTTCTACTAAAATTGCGCTTGCTCAAACTTTACTCCTTCCTATTTTAGATTATGCTGACGTGTGCTATTTGGATCTTACTGAGGAGCAACTAAATAAGCTTGAGCGTATTCAAAATTTGTGCATACGGTTCATATTTGGGTTACGCAAGTATGACCAAGTCTCCATTTTTCGCAATCAGCTCAAGTGGCTCCCAATCCGTGCTCGTCGTAACTTTCATATTTTAAGTCTCCTCTTCAGCATACTTTTCAACCCTGCAACCCCGTGTTACCTTAAGGAGCGTTTCAATTATTTTAATTCAGTTAGAGCTTCCCAAAACCATCTTTTGTCAGTCCCCTTTTCTTCCTCTAAGTTTTACTCCAATTCCTACACAATCCAGGCAATAAGGCTATGGAACGCTTTGCCTACAGAAGTAAGGCGTGCTCAGTCTATTTTTATTTTTAAAAACAAGTTAAAGGAATACTATCTATCGCTTCCGTAGTTTTTCTATGATTGCCTTTACTTTTATTTTTACCATGCTACGACCTCGTGTATTATCTTTGTTTGGCTGTTTTCTAGAATTTATGTATATATATTTTATATTTGTATAATAGTATGTATTTAGCGTGTATTTAGTATGTATTTATTAACTAATTTACTTTGTTTATGTGTATATTTATATGTACTTAGTTTATATTTGTGTAAGTAATTTTTACAATATCAGAAGTGTTTCTTGTAGTTTAGTTTGAGTTCTGTATATTTTAGTTTACACCGCCTGCCATGTATTTTTGTTTTTATTATTTCTCTGTCCAAGGTTGTCTGGAAGAGATCGCTATTTAGCGGTAAGACCGCCTGTTGTATACCTATAGTTAAAATGTACTGTTCCGTGTTTTGTTTTCTTTTGGTGTTCAATAAAGAGTATTTGTATTGTATTGTATTGTATTGTCACTCACTGAGAGTCAAAAGTCCAAATTGAAGGTTTGCCAACGAGCCATGGAGCGCAGTATGTTAGGTGTCGAAAGGACAGATCGCATCCGGAACACCATACTGCGCTCAAAAACACGCATAGCTGACGTAGGTGAAAAAACCGCCAGGCTCAAGTGGGATTGGGCCGGTCACGTCTGCCGCATGCACCCGGACCGGTGGGCTAGCGTGGCCACCAAGTGGGAACCGCAAAATCGGCGACGCAGACGGGGCAGGCCTAGACGGAGATGGCGGGACGACTTGGACGCATTCCTCAGCAACTGGCCGGAAGAGGCAACTAATAGGGATTCATGGAGATCAAGGGGAGAGGCCTTTGCCAAGCAGTGGGACACTCAAATAGGCTAGAAAAAAAAAAGAAAAAAAAAACTAACTTGTAAGCCTTTACCAATTACGGGACTATGGAAGTCCCAGACCTTTGAAATGCAAACATACCTACATCAAGTCAAAGCTCTTTAAACAACTTTACTTTAGTAGTGATGGAAGACCAACCAGCTACAGTTCCTGCGGGCCTAGTATGGCTGCGTCTTTATCGCGTGTCAAATGTGGATAAAGTATCTGTCACTCTCGTATTTATTTACGTGTTAAAATGTGACGGATGCCTTATCCAAACTTCATCACGCGATAAACGCAGCCATATTAGGCCCCCTGTTTGAATTATTAATACACCTGCATCTATCAGTACAGGACGGTTGTCCCCTCCATAGGGGGACTCAATCATAACGCGACTGCTCGGTGACAAATACACCGACGAATGATATTTCTATTTTAAAACCTGAGCCCACTTTGATAAAAGTTGAAATTTTACAGGTGTCAGTCGGGCAGGCTGCCGGCACTTCCTTCTAAAACGTATAAAACCGTTTATATGGCATAGAGAAAGTAAACGAGCACATAAACCAAAGAGTTGTAAGTGGGCTCTAAAACATAAAAATATAATGTGATCTCAAGATCTCCCGGGTCAGAACCACTAAATCGCGACAATGCACAAGATACAGAAGTCTTGCACTTTCTGATAACAAGGATGGCACTGGCCTAAGGGTAACTTAAGCACTCACGGTAACACACGAGGGATATAAGAAAAGATGTGACGAGTGTGTATACGATCCCCGCGTGAAACGAAATTAAAATAAGATTCAGAAAATGTAAGAAATATGTACGCGATAAGTTCTCTAGACAGATAAAAATGCTGGGAAATGGTATCATATCATAATGGTATGTGAAAATTCGTAGCTATGTTCAGATTTTGTTCCTGAAAAAATAAGTAAACTGGAAAATATGCATAAAAAACACGGGCAAATACCAGTATTATCTGTAAACGAAAGCGTTATTTTAGCTTTTGCATAATGTTAATTCTGCCAAAACATGAATCACGCTTCCAAGTGCTTGGCAAATATCATTGCTATAAATTAGCTTTTTTAGTAGAATTTGTGAAAGTCAAACATTCAAACAAAACCTTTTTTTAAATTCACTTATTTTAATCGACCTTGCGTTTAAAGTCCGTTGAAATCAATTAGGTAGTTTAGTAGTGTTATTTTTCAGAGATTTACAACTAAATAAACTTGAAAAGATATGAGTAGTAACTAATAAACACTCATGATTCACTAATAAGAACTGCGGAGGTCCAAACTCTGTGCCCTGTGACACACCTTAATGTCTACAACCAAAAACTCACAACGGGTTAATTATCCCGAAAAGCACTCCCGGATTTTGGGGTCACCGTAACAAGGTAAAATACTGTTCCAAAACTAGGAGAAATCCACATCATCAAAAATGTAGCACAAATATACAAAGCAGCAAAAGGTCGCCCTAAACTTGCGTCGCTTGAAAGACCTTTGGCTCGGAACTTTCCGGTTGAATTCCCTTAGTTCCCGGCCTGTTGAACCGCTCTACATTTCAGAGAGTAATTAACCTACATCCATCTCGAGTATTGTTTGTAAACATCTAGGAGTGGGTTGGTTTATTGGAATATAAAGCCATGTTGTTGTGAAATTCTTCACAAACAAGAAAGTTTAATCGAAACCACAACTGTAAAAAGACAAGATGTCGTTCGTATAAGTTGTTAATTTGTATGTTGGTTTAGGTAAAAGTAAATTAATTAGTATTAATCTATGCTCCAATGGCGCGATATAGTAATGTAATTTTACTAAAATAATAATAATCAAAAATTATAAGAAATGAAATGAGATGAATGAATGAAATGAATGAATGAATATTAATGAAATTAATTAAATGTTAAATGTTTGTAGTATTGTTAATGAATTGATGGGTTAATACCTAAATAAAGAGTGTTTTTTTTTTATATAATAACAATGTTTATTGACCAGAAAAATATAATAAATCATGAACAGGTTTCTACGGAACGCAAACAGGGCTAAACATGTATCTTGGGACCCTATGAATGCAATTTACATGGAAGCTAAGTTTAGAATTTACACATATGAGGAAAGAAAAATGTGATCGCGTGTGTTCATACTCATCAATAAAATACTTTTATCTTGATGTATGAGCATTGTATTGTAATCCAATTTACGTACCTACTATAAACATAATATCAACGAAATATTGACCGCGATTACCTCCATTCAATGGATCCGGACCTTAACAAAGAAAAACGAGACCCTTATAAGATAACTTTTGTGTCCATCCAAAAGGTTTTTTTGCTGTTTGATTTGCTGTCCATTTAATATGTTGTTAATAACCGTTGGTCATTAAAAACTGCCATACTACTACAAGTGGCATGGCAAACAAGTGGATGCTCAAAAACAAAGTTTGGCAGAAGCTTTTGACAAATGAGAGGAATCTTTCGAATGCATTAATCACCAAAAATGTACATACATAGTGTGTCAAAAACTCATGGACTCTCAAAATGATATCCTTAGCTCTCAGCGTTAATATTTACAAGTACTGTCCCCGTTACCAAGGAATTCCATTTCCATAAAAATATAGGTAAGAGATCCACAGGATTTTAGAAATTTTGAATGGGGTCCATTACTAAACACAATAGTGTAGTTAACTGTTTAATAGGATCTCACATTTAGCGTGACAAAACAAATGTACGGCTCTATCATTAATCTATTAAGACACAAACTAAAGGTCATGATAGTTAAGTGTTACAAGTGTTTTAATTATAAGTGTTACATAACTAACTTCTCGCAGCACACGACTGTATTGTATTGTATTCTATGAAACTGTTAAACACATTCCAATTCTTATTTTAAAATTTGTTTTTTTGCGACGGTTAAAGACGTGTTTGCTGCTTCACACATTTTGCGTCGGCATATGACCTCAGTATGTTAAATTTGAGTCGACCGAGGCGTTCGAAAAGTTTTTAAGGGTCTTAGTAATTGTAGTCGAATGCGTAAGCTGAGCCTGCGGCCATCGCCAGCAACGGCGTGGAGGGAGAATCGCTGGGTTTTTAGTGGAAATACGCAAAACATAGCCACATATGAAAACGCACGCGATCTAGTCACAAGATAGTTCAACAATAACCCTGATGTTATATAATTTTATCATATCTGCACCAAGCGAAGTATAGTTCAAGTGCACCTGTTCTCGTGCATGTTGATCGTTTTCATGGAAAATAGTAAATAGGTCATTGGAGATGACGGATGTTGGGATACTGGATAGCTATATGGATGATGTGATGTGAGATGTGATATTCTCTGGATGTGTATGACATAGTTTTACGAGTTTAACACTTTGAACGCCTTTTTAACGTTGGATATTATTTCTCTATTTAAGTATGATTGTCGTTGTCTAGTACCCAAAGTACAAGCCTAGAACTTTGTTTTGGACTAGGTCAATTTGTGTTTTTTTTCCCTTTCTTAACGTGTCGAAGTTGTGTTTTCGATGTGAGCTGACCAATTTTGTCCCCTGATATTTATTTATTTACGCATACAATCTCGCCCGATTAAACAGATGACAGTCAAAAGACCACAACTGACACATCTTACTTTTGAAGTGACTTGTAACTACACAAATCTGCAACCGTGGTTTAACTGCATACTCATACTTTTCCCGGGTAAGAATTGCATTAAGGGCGGGAATGTGGGTGACGGAGTGTTTTTTCTAGAGTTTTGGATGTTTTCTATGTTAAGTATCTATTTCTCCGAATAAACTAACGTTTAGCGTTATCTAGTACCCATAGTACGAGCCTAGAGCTTAGTTTGATATGTACTAGGTCAATTTGTGTGAGATTGTCCGGTGATATTTTTGATAATTAGTAAAGCAGGCACTTTTCAGTGCCTTGAGTCAACTAACACTTATCTCAAGTTATCTCAGTCTCAGCCACTGTGATAAGATGAAGCCAGAAACAATCAGTATTTTTTAAACAAGACATTTACAATGATCACACTTCTATAATTAGATGAAACTCTGTTTTTATAAAATACTATACGCAGTTCTTATATATCATATCACAATGTAGTAGGGTGTGAATGTATTCATCATAATTTATAAACATAAGATACAGTAAGGAAGTAATAGTCTTTATCAGGAAATTTACGTGCTTCCTAATACTTTGATAAACTTGGTTCGGTACAAGTCGAATTTTGAATAATTTTAGTGTACGATTTAATATACAGGTCCGTGTATTTTAGGCTAGTACTGGTTGCCGTAGTTGAATGTACTCAACCAATTTGATTTCTAAGCCACTTTGGACTATGTTAAAGTGACGTTGTCAACCAAAACGTAAGAGACTTCCTATGATTTGGTTTACAATGTCACATTGACAAAGTCCACAGTGGCGTAGATATCAGATTGATTGATTGTACACTAATTAATTAAATTGCGACGCAATAATAAGGTAAAAATAAAAATACATTCCTAACAGACCGCAGAAACAAACCACAAATATTGTGAATGTAACCCAAGAAGGCCATTCTTCAGTGACTGAAATATTATTTCAGACACAAGCAGGGTTTTTTTGCAACTTGAAGAAAATCAACCAGCACACAAGCAAAATTAAGACGAAGAGACAGAGACAAACGTATGAATGTGCAAAGGATCAACAAGAATATAAAAAAAGGCTGAGCAGGAAAGAAGGTACTTACGAGGCGAGCTTTTGGGCATGCACAAAGGAGTGTCACTTCTATGTACTCTTTCAGACTATTCATGTTTTGACGTTATCTGCGGAATCAAAAGGCGGTCACAAAGTGTAAATAAACAGCTCGTGGGCAACAGAAAGACTCAATCATTGTCATAAATGTTTAGTGTTTATAAAATTCATGACCAATTCATGACTCTATTACTTTTTTGATGTCGCATGCTTCCCAAAACCGTATTTAAACAGCTTTGGAGGTTTTGCGTTTGTTTTGTTGGTTGACCCCGATTTGCGAGCGACTATAGTCAAATCGCTTGCATACTTGTGTGTGTTGGCATAGACAAATAGATGACGATCGTCACCACACGTTCAGTTTCACTGTTTGTGCGTGTGTGTGAGCGTCAGTTTAGTCCTGGAACGTTGTTGTGTTACTTTTACTACAACAATCAAAGACTTCTTTTAAGTGGTTAGCTTAAGCTTTTATTAGGCCATAAAATATAGAATCAAAGCCATGTAGGCGAACTTGAGTTTTTGACACTTTTTGTGTTCAGTAACTCTACATTCCGTTTTCAAGTTCTTTGGAAAGCTACCACCTCCTTGCTCTTAATTCTCGGAAATACTTGTATGAACCTTTTTAAGACGTGAAAATATCCCCAAAAATAAGTTTGTGGTCTCTTTCTGCATTGTTGTGTTCCGGTTTGGGGGTAAGACAGCCGGTGAAATAACTAGCATAGAGGCATTCTATCTTAGTCCTCAGGGTTGGCAACGCATTTGCAGTCTTAGGATTGCATTGCAGTCTTGTGAGTGCGAATGTCTATGGATCACAGTTTCCACTTACCATCAGGTGGCCTGTGTTCGTTTGCCTTCTCTATGCCATAAAAAAAAAAAAAAAAAACGAGTGACAGTTCAGGAATGAAAGGGATAGCAGAAGATATATGGGTCGTTTTCATTTTTTTTACATA
Source organism: Acleris laterana (assembly GCA_963966035.1). Lineage (NCBI taxonomy): Eukaryota > Metazoa > Arthropoda > Insecta > Lepidoptera > Tortricidae > Acleris > Acleris laterana. The sequence continues at coordinate 10,097,889 of OZ014458.1, read as the reverse complement.
ATGTAAGGGCTTTAATTAAACCAAAACTTACCATATAGTTTGTATGACTTATTTACTTTCGTCACACAAAGGATGCGATCGTGGTTTTGTTTTCAGTGAGCCTTTAATTACGTACAATATTTTTGAAAACGACCCATATTAAAGATGGCGTGTTCAGATTGTATGTATGCGTGTTGATGATCTTCTTGCGTATGTCAATACAAATCACATAAAAAAACAATAATATATTTATTTCATCAACACAGATGTAGACAAGTTGAAATGACCATGAATTATACATATATTTCTTCTGTAAAAGTGCCAGGATAGCATAGAATACGCAGCAGCTACTTATTTGGTTTTTTTTCAATTTTCTTACAATCGAATCGAAGATTAAGGTGATTTATAACTCGAGGCTAAATTGCTATTAAGACTAAATGGGCTATCGACAGATAATTATTTATTTTAGTATCTCGTTAAATAATCTACTATTTCTTTAAACAACCTATCGAAGAAGAATTGGTAAAGGAATATACGGAAATTATTTTTATGAATTATCCAATTTAAATATATAAAGTCGTGACCATAGGCATATCCTAAAATAATAGTTGTCTATTATTTCGTTGGTAAAGGCAGAGTTTTTTCTTGCTGTATTTTTTTCTTATAATACCTTGACTGGTATTGTGTATAAGGGCGTTTTCACTAAAATGTGTACCCCAATTAAGGACTGAAATCAAGGAACTTAAACTTTGTCGGTTTTGGACGAAAATTAGCCATACATTGCGGCCGTCAATGTAGTCATTTAATGTAATTTTAGTCCTTAATTGGGATAGGTACACGTTTTAGTGAAAACGCCCATAAACCAAATAGCCACAAAACTTATTTAAAGAAATTCTGCAGAATAAGCACCGAGAGTACTTATATATGTACCATTAAGGAGGCGTTATCAGTAAACAAAAAAAGTAGCAAGCCATAAACTCTTTTACTAGAGACAAAGAGTAAGAGCGTGACGGCATTCAGGTTATTATCAGTTGCAGCAATATAAAAAATAACTATAAACTGTTATGTGTCACTATATTCCACGCTCTTATCGCTTAAACGACCAAAGTACGTAAATAACGACGCTATTTACACATACTTACATTGTATACTCATAGCCGCGGAAGCGTGTACTTCAGATGCTTCTGGCAAAAATCCACCGAAACACGCCAAATTCCAATCCAATTTTAAAACACTTGACAATCGCTCACTCTGCCGTAAAGAGATAAAAAAATAATACCGGAATCTTTTCACAGATAACAGATAACACAAACAAAAACACCGATACACTTATGGTTCTTCAATTTAAACCTACGCGCGTTGGAGACAATTAAAAAATAAGACGAAACCCTTTGAGCGCGTGTACAATTTAAAAAACAATTGAGATTTCGAACGCGTAAGCAATTTTTAAAAAGTAACGCAAATTCAAACTTCGAACACGTGAACTATTGATTGGCGCGCGTGTTCTAGAGTTAAACATAAATAAATAAATTATGTCGCGGACACCAGCGCGTGTCGACTCCTCGCTCAGAACTACGAATTGCGCGTCGAGGCAGCAGCGAATAATTTTATCAAAACGATTACTTATGTATTTATTCGTTCCTTTGTTCTGTTCCAGACCGATGACATTCGACATCGGGTACAGATAAAGCGGGAACGAGTACTTAATCGACAAAAAAACAAACGGTTTTATTTTAAAGGTGGCCTGCATTTCATTTTGTTTTAATTTATCTTATTTTCGAAACCGTATAGAATTTTTTAAGCCTCTACTGTCCATTGCATATGACGAAGGGAATATGGTTTATAACGAACACATGACAAAGGAAAAAGAACCACTTCAGCTCTTTGACTTAATATAAAATGGTTGATTGTATCTTTCATGCTAGAAATTAGAAGAAATCCCTTTCAAGCTAGGTTTTTATGATTATTGTGATCAAATCGAAATTTCGCAAAAAGAAAAACCTAAACAATACAGAGGCGTTTTCCTCTTTGGCATGAACGGTTTATTGACGTACTTGTTTACCAAATAACAATAACAGCACGTATTGCATTAGTAATGATATACGTTTTGAAATAAAACAATGCGATTTGAGGGTATTGTCTCTATTGTTAGATATTATTAATATTAAACCAATAAATATACCGATTATAACTGTAACTTTCTGGATCTCACAAAACTCTACTTTAGTTAGCATTGTTAGACGTAATTCCTGTTCCTGAACGTTTGACAGATGTCAAACGTTGATTAAAAAAGAATGAAGTTAGGTTGGCAGAGAGAGTTTTGCCGCGTTTTTGTTAAGATTTGCATTGTTGTTATCTTAAAGAAATACAAGGTTCCTCTTAAGTTGGAAGTTTTATTGTAGTACGCTTTTATCAGAAGTGGGATAAAAAGAACTCAAACCGGCTTGAAATGGATCGAAAACGATCAAAACGTCGCCGAAATAGTTCGTCTACCGAGAAGTCAAAACGTTCGCGAAGTTGTTCACAATGTTCACATGTTTCGAGCCATAAAAGACAGTCACTGCGAGATTCGACTAAAACCCCGGAATTAGATGACGCGGCCATGGAAAACGTGCGTTTATCTAGAGTGGCTATGACCGCACGGGATAGTACAGATCAGGTGATACCTGTGATCATCGGTGGAAGTACAGCTAGCAGCACACCAAAAATGCCTGGTACCAGTGAAGTTGTTCTACAAGAAAGCAGTTGTGACCGCGGGCAACGAGTACAACCAAGTTCCACGGACAGCAGTGTACCTACTCTCATACATCAGGGACCACTAGTACAGAGCGGACTCAGCACAACAGGTCAGAGTGTGTCATTTAGTTTAGATGATGTCTCTCAGCTAATACAATCTATTGTGAAGCCTAACATACAGCCAATGTTTAACACTAATGTGAATATGATACCCGAGTTCGACCCTTCGGTGAAAAATCACAATATTGATTTATGGTTGGCAAAAGTTAATGAGTGTGCCAAGATATATAAATGGGATGAGGCTCACATAATACACTATGCCCTCCCTAAGCTGGTAGGGAATGCAAAGAAATGGTATCAGGCGCAGACTTCTATTCTCCATAGCTGGACACAGTGGCAGGAACTTTTGCATAAAGCTTTTCCATGTGAATCAAACTATGGCCTTCTTTTACTGGAGATGCTCGAAAGAACCCTAAAATATGGTGAAAATGTAGATGAGTATTATTATGATAAAATTATGCTATTAACTGCTTGCGAGATCTTTGGAAAGAAGGCTGCAGATTGTATTATCCTTGGTATAGAGGATCGCACTATACGAGCAGGTGCTTCATCTGCTCGATTTACAGAACCTGAAGATTTGTTAAAATATCTCAAAGATGTATGTAAAGAACATAAAGACATGAATAGAGCTCCTTACTTGTCTAAAAATAGGCAAACAAACTTAACTCATATAATTTGTAACAAGTGCAATGAACCTGGTCACAAAGCAAACCAATGTTTTAAAAACTCTCAAAATAGTCAGAGTACATTATCAGTTATCTGTTTTAACTGCAATGAAAGGGGCCACAGACTGCAGCGGTGCCCTAAGCCAATAATAAAATGTGAAGAATGTAAGAGGTTTGGGCATAATAGTAATGACTGTAATTTAAAGAAGACTTTTAGAAATAATGAAAAACGGGTTTTATTGATTGATAGTACAACATCAAATAATGCTAAATACCATAAACTGGCTTACATTAATGATACTCACACATTGGAATGCTTTGTTGACCTGGGCAGTGATTGCACTCTCATTTCACAAGATGCAGTGGATAGGCTTAATCTAGGTGTAGTGCATAATCAGTTACCAGCTGTGCGTGGTATTGCTGGGATTAATATCCCATTGTTAGGTAAAACTACATTTATGCTGCAAATTGACTCTGTAAAGGCTGAAATCACCGCATATGTCATTGACAATAAATATCTTCATAGACCTTTGTTACTAGGTCAAAACTTTACAGAACTACCTGAGATTGTCATAACAAAAACTGAAAATACATTGAATATATTTTCCCGTAAATTTGACAGTAGCTTACCTCAAATTGAGCCTGATATTCTGGATAATGAGAAGTGTTTATTATATGTTGCATCAGACTCTGAAATAGGTGAGTTAGGCTTGTTGAGTTGTTATAGTATGGACATTAAAAATGCTGATATTTACATAAAGGGAAGTTATAGAAATGTAAAGGGAATGGAATATTGCATTCAAGAGGGTGTTTACAAATTAGAAGATGGTAAATGTGATATTGTTGTTCTTAACCTTACAGATAACAAATCTCCTTTGTATTTCATGGAAAATTTAGTTGTGGCCCGAGCCTATAAAATTTGCATTGATGAAACAACAACACAAGTCCAAAATGTACGGTTAATAAATACAGGTACCAATTTAAATTCATTAAATCATGACGAAGTGCTTATTAATTCTGATTTAAGTAGTACACAAAGATCAGCTGTTTTCGATTTGATTGATAATTATCCTGACTGCTTTGCGCAAAACCTATCTGAATTAGGTTGTACTCCACTAACCGAATTGGATATTAAGTTAACGGACGACATACCGGTTGTATACAGACCATATCGATTGAGTTATTCAGAGAAAGAAATAGTACGCGACATGGTTAAAGAACTATTAGATAATGAAATAATAGAAGAGTCTGAATCAGCATATGCCAGCCCCGTTATATTGGTATCAAAAAAAACGGGTGGTTACCGCTTATGCGTCGACTATAGGGCCTTAAATAGGAAGACAATAAAAGATCTATTTCCACTTCCACGAATAGATGATCAGATAGATCTGCTTAGTGGGAATAGATACTTTATTAGTTTGGACATGGCCAGTGGTTACTACCAAATCCCGGTTAAAGACCAGTGCAAGCATTTAACTGCTTTTATTACCCCTGATGGTTTATATCAGTTTCGCAGAGCACCTTTTGGCTTGGCGAACTGTCCGGCTGTATTCCAACGAACAGTAAATAAAATGCTTGGTAAATCCAAAGAGAAATGTGCAGTAGCATATATGGATGATCTGTTGATTGCAGGTAAGTGTTTTGATGAGTGTATGGAAAAACTCAAAGAAACATTTCAACTATTAAGACAAGCGGGATTGACATTAAATATTAAGAAGTGTAAATTCTTCGAAACGGTCATAAATTATTTAGGTTTTGAAATCTCTGAGGAGGGAGTTCGACCAGGAAAAGGAAAAATTGAGGCTGTAGAGTTGTTTCCAGAACCAAGGAATGTGCATGAGGTTCGGCAGTTTGTGGGGCTGGCCAGCTATTTTCGGAAATTCATAGAAAATTTTTCAATAATAGCTAGGCCATTAACCGATTTGACCAGAAAAGATGTTGCTTGGGTCTGGGACGAACAGCAGAGAAAAGCTTTCACAATTCTCAAAGAAAAATTAATTCAGCGTCCGATCTTGAGCATTTATAATCCTGAAAATATAACAGAGTTACATTGTGATGCCTCCAAATATGGTTTAGGTGGAATTTTATTTCAAAAGCAAACTCCAACGTCAAGCCTAAAGCCAATAGCTTATTTCAGTCGCAAAACAACGATTGATGAGGAAAAACTGCATGCCTACGAATTAGAAACTTTGGCTGTTATTGCGTCGCTACATCGGTTTCGAGTGTATTTATTAGGCAAGCGCTTCACAATTATTACAGACTGCAGCGCTCTCCGTTCAACGTTTACCAAAAGAGACATAATACCGAAAGTGGCACGCTGGTGGATAGCGTTGCAAGAGTATGATTGTACTATCGAATATAAGCCCGGTTATACCATGCAGCATGTGGATGCGCTAAGTAGAAATCCAATTCTGACTGCTGATGACGGTGACGTGAATGGTCATCTTCAACGTGTACTGCAAATTTCACAAGAAGATTGGCTATTAAGTCTTCAGATGACTGATCCAAAAATTATGCATATACGATCAGCTCTTGAAGACCCACAGTATAAAGAGTTGGTGGATATAAAACAAAACTTCGTAATAAAAAATAACCGTGTGTATCGGAAAGTAGGAGAGGATCTGAAATGGGTAGTTCCCAAGGGTGCCAGGTGGCAAATTTGCCAACGTAATCACGACGAAATAGGTCACTTTTCGACAGAGAAAACACTAGAAAAAATAAAACAAGATTTCTGGTTTCCGAAAATGAAAAAGTTTATTTCTAAATATGTAAAGTCGTGTTTACATTGCGCTTTTGGAAAGGAATCCGCTGGTCCCAAAGAGGGATACTTGCACAGTATACCTAAGACGGATATCCCATTTCACACGATCCATGTCGATCACCTGGGTCCTTTTGTTAAAAGTGGATCTGGGAATCAGTATTTGCTTTTAATTGTAGATGGGTATTCGAAGTTTTGCATCATCAAACCAGTACGAAATACGAAATCGGGTCCTACTATAAAAGCACTAAAGGATGTGTTTTATACTTTTGGACATCCAAGCCGGATGATATCAGACAGAGGTACGAGCTTCACCTCAGCTGAATTTAGTCGGTTTTGTAAAGAATGCGAGGTCATACATGTGCTAAATGCGGTCTCTTCACCTCGCGCAAACGGTCAAGTAGAACGCTACAATCGTACTGTTTTAGATAGTCTTAGAGTTTATACTGACCGTTTGGGTGAGACCAAATGGGATCTTGAACTGGGTAAGATACAATGGGGGCTAAACAATACCCTAAATAAGGGCATAGGGAAAACTCCCTCTGAGGCTCTATTTAGTAAACGTCCTTTAAATAGGGGTGAAGGAGTATTAGAGGAGGCTATAGTTGAGACACGTCGAAATAATAAGGATGCGGATAATATTAGGAAGGAAATAAATGACCATATTGCTAAAGATCAAGCAAATCAACGCTTAAGATTTGATAAAACGAGAAAAATTGCTAAATCATATAACGTGGGAGATTTAGTCAAAATATTGAAAAATACACCTGCGAACGATGGCAAAAGTCGAAAGTTGTTACCAAAGTATTCAGGTCCTTTCAAAATCAGTCAAGTATTAGACAATGATCGTTACGAAGTAAGTAATATACCAGGTATGAGTATTACGAGGGGAAAATATAGAAATGTATGGGCGGCTGATCGTATACAACCATGGATTACGGTTGCTGATAGAGAAAGTGATAGTTCTGGCGATGAGTCAGTAGTTTCATTGAATAATTTGATTTAATTACATAGGTACCATAAAAAAAAAAAAAACTTAGGTTCTAAGGGATTGTCATATTATTGTTACTTGTCAATGTGGAAGTGCAATGTTACTGTAAGGCGAGGGTGACCTGGTTAGTTTTGATGAATGGGTGAAGTCCTCGATACAGTATTCGAATAATATTTTGTTTTTGGAAAGTTTGATACTACCATGTCATGTTGAAATATATGCTTGTTAATTAGTATAATAAGAAGTTGATAGTGATTAAGATTATTACAAAAATGAGTTTGGGGACAAACTTATAGGGTCAGGTCGGCCGAACGCTGTATTGTTTATGTATTTTTCTTAGATAAAGAGTTGATTCGGTTCATTGGATGGCGAGGATGACCCAGATTTATGGGTGAAGTCCTCGATGCAATGCCACAAAGCTGACTGTAAGACGAAGGTGGTCCGATTGATGGGCAAAGTCTTCGTTGCGATCTGATTAGTATGACTGGAAGGCGAGGGTGGCTCAGATTGATGGGTGAAGTCCTCGTTGCGGTCTGTTATGGGTAATCGGAAGACGAGGGTGGCCCAGATTAATGGGTGAAGTTCTCGTTGCGATCTGTTATGGGTGATTGGAAGGCGAGGGTGGCCCAGATTGATGGGTGAAGTCCTCGATGCAATGCCACAAAGCTGACTGTAAGACGAAGGTGGTCCGATTGATGGGTAAAGTCTTCGTTGCGATCTGATTAGTATGACTGGAAGGCGAGGGTGGCTCAGATTGATGGGTGAAGTCCTCGTTGCGGTCTGTTATGGGTAATCGGAAGACGAGGGTGGCCCAGATTAATGGGTGAAGTTCTCGTTGCGATCTGTTATGGGTGATTGGAAGGCGAGGGTGGCCCAGATTGATGGGTGAAGTCCTCGATGCAATACCGTTAAGTAAATTGAAAGTGAAGTAGGCTCAGATTGATGGGTATTTAACCATTAAATTGTTGATACAGTGCAATCGGATTGGGAAGTTTCACACGACCATATTATTCGCTGATATGGTGAGGGGTGAAATGCCAATAAGATGTTTTGATGCCATTTAGTTTGAGGACAAACTTGGATGGTCAGGTTGGCCGAATGTTAGATATTATTAATATTAAACCAATAAATATACCGATTATAACTGTAACTTTCTGGATCTCACAAAACTCTACTTTAGTTAGCATTGTTAGACGTAATTCCTGTTCCTGAACGTTTGACAGATGTCAAACGTTGATTAAAAAAGAATGAAGTTAGGTTGGCAGAGAGAGTTTTGCCGCGTTTTTGTTAAGATTTGCATTGTTGTTATCTTAAAGAAATACAAGGTTCCTCTTAAGTTGGAAGTTTTATTGTAGTACGCTTTTACTATGTATGTACCTATCTCTTAAGTTTTAAGCGGCGTAATCAACAACACAACACGCATTCAAATAAAATACCTAGTGCTGAAGAAAATGGAAAAGAACTTAAAATAATATTAAACCAAAAACCCCGAATATTGTATGCCAGAGAGTTAAATACTCCTGTGGGCCTAGTATGGCTGCGTCTATATCGCGTGTCAACTGTGGATAAAGCATCCGTCACTTTTTGATACGTGTACTTATATACCTGTCAGAAGGTGACAGATGCCTTATCCAAAATGTATCACGCACTAAACGTTTCTACAGACGTCAAGGATATTTCAAGTTTTTTTTTTTCAATACCTAACGACAGATTTGACGACTAGTAACAAATGCACATCATGACGTAGGCATCGGGTACCTAAGGCCCTAGACAAAATGCATTCGCCGTTCGCTATCGTTACCATTTTTGGTCAGACGGTCTCGTCGAGCGCCTACGTCAATTCGATCAGCGTTGCCAGCAACAACCACGTAGCCTAAACACGGCAAAATATTTATTTAGATTTATTTTTCTTTATTTACAAAATTACAAGCAAGTTAATAAAAATATCGAGTTTCACCAATACTATGCCTGAATAGATATAATACCATTGCCTTTTTCACGAGAAAAAAAGCTGTCATACTTCAAATTTGACATTGACACTATTGACAGATGGATAGATACTTAGAGAATTATCGGTTGACATGATACTTTTTTATATACAGATTGGACTAACGTAATATGTCCATTGTGTCGTAGAAATGAAGTAACGCCCTTTTAGAATAAGTACATCTTATTCTTAATAAATTAATAAGTAATAAAATAATTATTCATTCTAGAGAAAATTTAAAACTATTCGTGTCTTCCTCCTTCCAAACAGTATCTATAAAACGAATAAAATTAAACTCTTGAAAATATGAAATCTTGTCAATTATAGTACCAAAACTTGTGTACTATACACGACCAAGAAACTCTTTTACCAGTTTTCTAATCTATTTGTATGACGTTAAGGTTTCAAAGTGGTAAACGACTTTTTTGGTCGACTATACTGCCCTCCTGACACAATGAAGACAATAACTAAGCAGTACCTATCTTAAATTCTATCACCAAAGCAAATTCAATTCTATATCGTTGATAATAAGTAGGTTAATATTACTACAGGAGGTTTATGGTAGATACTGCGTTTTTGCTTAGGACGTCAATATAGTAATTCGAAGAAAAAAAACTCATTTTTTGAAGTTGTTTAAAAAATACACTCTACGGTGTTGGGATTGGGACCGTAGGTAATCAAGATTAACCCTCAACAGGAAGAAATGGCGGAAAAGGTTAGTTTGGTGAAATTGCAGCTGCGGTGCATCGATCGGCCGACACAGCGTCCAAGGACAAGGTCTAGACCTTATTCATGACTTGACTACATGACTTTTAACTGAACATAAAGTGCATTGGGTAAGTTTGTACGGTGATCATTATTGCCATTTTTCTGTGGTCACGGATGATTTTCTTGTATTAGAGGACGGAATATCGGGCGGATATATTAAAGATTTCAGTATTTAGTTTTTGGCCCAGATATGTATGTATTGTATAAAAAAAATCTCGGCTCCGATACACTTAAGAGTTAATACTCTTTTAATATTATTACATAATTTATATCGTTGTCTAGTACCCATAGTACAGTCGACGCCATAAATATGTTTACACTTTAGTACCTCGTCACTTTACCCGCTATGACAATTTCAAATGGCAGTTTAAACATGACGCTAAATAGACAAGGTACTATAGTATAGGTGGCATCCAAAATTTATGCTTATGGCACATGTGAATGAACGCGACCACTACAGGCATGCTTGGATAAAATTGTATGCAAGAAAACTTGCAAATTCATTTATTCACCGCATTCCAGTTTAGACAAAACTTTCTGTGTGATCAAATTATCGCCAAGGTTGACACTTGTCACTGTCATAATATTATTGCAAGAGAAAATCGAACTTATTGTATCATGACGTGCAAATGAACTTCAACCGTAGGGTGGTAGACCACATTTTCGGCCGACCGTACATGCTGTTAACTAATACGAACGCTACTGCTCCGTTTTAAATGTGTATTCCCGGCTTAGCCCGTCGTATAACATGATACAACCGCATAACTGACACAACTTTAATCTAGAAACATATGCGAGCCAGTATAGTTAATTCATATAGTTACATAATGTGGAATAAAAGAAGATGTAGTGACTAAGATTGAAAAGGGCATGCTTCGATGGTTCGGTCATTTGAAAAGGTTGGATGAAAGAAGATTGACGAAAGAGATATACAGATCGAAAGTGAGAGGACGGGTCGGAAGGGGCCGCCGTAGGCGTACTTTTTCGGAGAAATACTGGAAAAGGGCCGAATCTTAAGTACCCGAAACCGTCGTGCGTGCATGACTCGATGTATGAATGTGGAAGAAGCGAAAGAAATTTGTCAAGATCGTAGCAAGTGGAAAGATGTGGTCTCTGCCTACCCCTCTGGGAAACAGGCGTGATTTAATGTATGTATGTACACACAACAACACACCTAACTAACCATTAAAGACGGAGCAGAGAGAAAAAGAAAGAGATGTATAAGTATTATGTGTAATATGTCAACAACATTCGATTCTAGTGCGACTCTCTTTCACGCAATATTTCAGATTTCTTAAGTGTATAGCTAGATGTGTTGCTGTGTGTATGTATATAGTTACATCAGCCGTGTGTCACGTCTGAAGAGAGACAGCAAAGTCAACACAATGCCTCGAGCGGTAACAACATGAAAATATAAACAAGCCGCCGCGCCGCCGGTGCACTTGCACCGAACGCACCGAGCGCTGGCATGCGTCTCGAGTGATTGCAAATTGAACGTGTGCACATAGCACTGAATGCGCTGGGGATGCGATTCTAAAGATATTCACATGTAGTTTAGACCAGGGTAGAAGCCTTTAAAAATAATAAAAAGTGAAAAAAAATAATAGTAGGATGAAACCCATTGGAAAAGGAGGAGAATATTATAAAAATAAAAGGAAAAATAATTTACGGGCGATCTGAGGTCGGGAAGGGGGTCGGGGTGAGTTTTTAAGGGTAAAAAACGGTTTTTCTCGATTTCCGGCAAAACTAAAAGTCCTATCGAAAAACATCAAATGGCAAAGTTGTATGTAATAAAAAGATCTAAAACTTTTGTATTTACACTTTTTTCACATAACCTCAAAATTTATGTGAAAAATCCAAAAAACCAAGTTTTTGGTTTTTTATTTTTATCTTTTACAAACATTATTTTTTTTTAACGAAATTTGGTGAAAACTTACCTTTTTATGTCCCAAATACGCTATAATTTATTTGATTAAAAATATTTATTTTTTCACCTTATTTTGAATTAATATCGAAAAAACACCCTAATTTTCAATCGAAAATTCACCCGTCAAAATATCAGCTTTTTTCAAAAAGTTGGTATGGTTTCTGTTCGTTGAAATCTCTACTTTCCGATGGTGAAAAAAAATATATATGTTACTACAGTAAATCTTCTCAGAAAATGCAATCATCCATACTGATAATCTGAAAAGACAAAATCGAATTAATAATGCCTTCACTATTTTATCGTGAATAAACTCCCATGAAAAAAAAAAAATTAAAGAAATAAATGTCAAAATGTATAAAAAATATATTATTATTATAAATCTATTAAAAATGTATAAAATATATATGGAAATCGGCCAAAAGTTGGTCATTAAAAATATATCGAATACTGGTTAGGCTAACGGTTGTAACAGCTGCTACGAAATATATAGTATATAATAGTAGGTATGTATGTAGTACGACCCAGACCCGCCTAGCCTCTTCCCCACTTCTCCACGAAATACCTTATATATCAATACAAATGTTTGTAAAAGATAAAAATAAAAAACCAAAAACTTGGTTTTTTGGATTTTTCACATAAATTTTGAGGTTATGTGAAAAAAGTGTAAATACAAAAGTTTTAGATCTTTTTATTACCTACAACTTTGCCATTTGATTTTTTTCGATAGGACTTTTAGTTTTGCCGGAAATCGAGAAAAACCGTTTATTACCCTTAAAAACTCACCCCCACCCCCTTCCCGACCTCAGATCGCCCGTAAATTATTTTTCCTTTTATTTTTATAATATTCTCCTCCTTTTCTAATGGGTTTCATCCTACTATTATTTTTTTTGGTTTTAAAAATTATCGACCCTGGTCTAGTTAGCCGAATTAAAGTGCTTATTTAATTTCACAAGTTTGTCGGTGCTACTTTAGTAAAAACTCTCACTCCTACCCATACATAAACCAGAGGGCCCAGACAAGGTGCATTACGCTCACTATAGTTTCTCTACGTCTAGTTTTTAAACCAATCGCGTCACTGGTAGACGACGTGAAACGAAAAGTCACGTGATCTGCCAGTGACGCGATTGGTTTAAAAACTAAACGAAGAGAAACGCTAGCTAGCGTAGTGCATCTTGTCCGGGCGCTCAGATCCGAATTTATAACTAATATTACTCGTATAAATGCGAATGTTTGTTACTCAATCACGCCAGAACAGTTGAACGGATCTGAATGAAGTTTGGCACAGAGATAGATTATATTCTGGATTAGTACATAGGGTAGTTTTTATCCCGGAAAATTAGACAGTTTCCGAGGAAATAGCGATGAACCATTTCTACGCGAACGGAGTCTAATTCTAATTGTAAAGTACCCCAACGAGGATGTTAAGCACTTTAGTGCACGTCATAACATGATAAACATCCAACTGAACATCAAATTACAAGTATGACAATAACAATGGCAGTCACAATGACAAGGTTCTAAGTACCTTTTGCTCAACATTTTTACTGGGTGACTGTACATTATCTGACTGATGGTGAAAAACCACATGAAAATTAGACGTTGCAAGTTTTGAAACAGTTCCCTTTATTAGAACGGGTTTAAAATAATTATTACGTATGAAAGCCTGATGACAATGCGTAAATGCGTTATTATAGATGAGCTGTTGAAGACGGAAGGGTGGCAACAGGATTTTAACCCTCCGTAACATAGACCCACCGAATTTAGTTCGATCTCGATTAGTAGAAGATCAGTGCCGGTTTCAGCACTACCACAATCTGCCATTCAAACCCATACGAAGAGAAAAGGCAAGGGTAAGAACAAAATAACCAGTCACAGCCGCCCCTTAATATCTGGCGGCCCGGGCGGTCACCCAACCGCGCCTAACCGCGCCCAACCCTAAAACCTACTGTACCTACTGGTAGATGAGATGATGGTGCAAAACATGTTTTTGCAGTTATATCAACTGAACGAAAAAGCAATAGCCAGCCAGCTGCTGGCGCCAATGATGAAAATGTGAAAACTAGTCGACTTTGGAATGTACTAAGGTTACCTAGAAGAGATCCTTTAAAGGGATAAGTTCGCCATTACATACATACTTTACTTTCATATGAGTGTTGTTTGAAAAACGATTTCTTTTTGTGCAATAGAGTTTACTTACTTACCCTTGCCATGTGTCGCTGCAAGGTATTTTTTAGTTCCTTGATTCACAAGAGCGGGCACGAATGGATTGAATGAGTGAACGAACGTGTGTAAAATAATAACAGGTTTTCGGTTTAAAATTCGAACATCGGTTCAAAGGACGGCACTCACAGTGATAGGTGACATTACTTTTTTCATTCCATTCGTGCCAGCTTTAGTGAATCTACCTGTACATTGCTACCATTTTCTTAACAGCTATCGGCAATCATCATCTATGACACGAGTGACAATTGTGACAAATATACTATCAGTTGCGAGTGTAGAAGCTGGGAATACTATCTGTGCATTGCGCAATGCCAACGGCGATATCTAGAGAACAACAGATGATTAATCGTTGCAGTGCCGTCAGATATGACACATAGGGGAACGTGGCAATTGGCCAATTAACTGGTGACGTCAGAGGCGTGTGTTACCAAAAATCATTTTTTTAGAATGAGTTTATGCTAAACGACTACGCCACGGCACGGTCGCTTATTTTCTCATAATTTTGCCGACACGTTGCGTAAGGGTTCTTCAATGATTTTTACCATGATCGTCATCACAACCGACTCAACAATGAAAAGGAACTTTTAAAAGGTGTTCTGAAAAAAAAACATATTCTCGCAACGTCGCTTAACTGCCTCGCACAGCTCTGGTGGAAACGCAACTTAATGGAGGCTGGCTTGTATTGTTTTGTTTATTTCATTATTTACTGAGAAAATAAATGAGCAAATTGTTGGTAATGCCTAGATAGCTTAAAAAACACTACATTGTCTTTTCTACGTCACAACTAGTGCTACGTAATGCGGTTAGGAACAAAATGACGTCAATCCGAACACTAGTCGAAAGCGGACGTAGCAAACACTGATAACAAGTAAAAAAACTCGGGAATATTGGGACCGAGCGCGACGACAGCGCCACGTGACAGGCGGCCATTATGGACAATATTGTCACCACTGTCAAACAAGAAGTAAGTAAATATTGTGAAAAATATTAATGAAATCTTGTGTTATTTTACTATATTACACAATTTTGGACAATGGTAGTCAGTAACATTATTGCCAATAATATTAAAATTGTTGTTTTCAGTGAGAAATGAGCCTACTCGTGACTAAAACGGGGTTTCGTTTACGGCAAATATCCACTTATTTCTTTGGTCTCGTTTCCACCATGGTCTTGGAAATTGGTAAAATTTACAGTCGCTATTCTTCTCGGTGTTATTACAATTCACAACAACACATCTTACCAGGACCATATTTTTATCTCAAAAACGATTAGAAAATGTTTACTGCAATATGGATTTGACAGCTCAAGTCAGCGACAAAAATGACAATTTTAGCTGTAGCGAGCGCTGTGATCGTTTAGGCTACCCCCTCCACCCGCTTTGCACTCTGCCAATAATAATAATGAAAAAATAGGGTGACAGTAATGGACACTCCACTCTTAATTAAAATTTCGTAAGGTCCTAAATTGATTATTGCAAAACAAATGAATAACCCTTATCTTCTGTAAAAAAAGAATCAAGTGTCCATCATTTGTCCAAGTCCATTACTGGTTCCGTCACCCTAGTACTTAGGTATGCTTTTGAAACAACTGAAGACCATTTTTGGCTGACTTGATTATAATGATTATTTATGATAATTATCTTTCTTACGTCCAAGACCGCATTTAAAGTTCAAACTCTATTGATGAAAACCGCATTAAAATCCGTTGCGTATTTCGGAAGATGGACGGGCGGCAGGAAGCTACTTTGTTTTAGTCACGAGATTAAATTTGGTACCCACCTTAGGTCCAAAGACAATTTGACATTCTACAACAATAAGATTGAGTTTTTTATAAGTTACAAATGACTAGACATTTCTAATGACATTGACGACTTCTAGCGTATTATTCTTGAAATGGGTCCCAAATTAACGCTCGTGACCGTACTATGTAAAGATACTGAATGTAAAAGTGTATAAATAAAATAATCTACTCTAATGATACTTTTTATCCTCTCGCTTTTTGTTTTCAAACACGTTATCGGCTTACACGCATTAAAGCATTAATGAATAATTAAATAACCTTCAAAAACCCCAATAACAAAGCTTATCTAAAATTAATCAGGTGTTACCAATTAATTTATGCAGTTCACTTGTAATCACCTGCACTAAGACCTCATTACTGCAAATAAATAATAACATATAGCTTATCCTGTTTTTTATATAACTACGGACCCGACAGCTAAATGCGTAATTAAAATTATAGCCATCAAAGACTTTAAATGTTTATCCAACATAGAACCTTATCACGATGATAGCGTCAAGTGACGAGATAGAAATTACATAGGATTTAATCGTTGATTTTATGCGGCAAGGTCCTATAGTGGTTCATCAATTAAAGTCTGTGACGTGACCGTACCTACAGCGAATAGAACAGAATTGCACGAGTAACAGATAGGTATTAATCGTAGGTAAATGAGTAACTGGACTTCCTAAATGTGGAACTATGAGGAATGAGGAAAATACATGATATTCAATCAAGCAAGAGCACTTATAACACTACTAGGCTGATGGTTGTGTTCACAAAGCACTAATAAATCTCTCGGCATCCTTTGAAACGAGTTCTATTTTAATTGCACTGGCGAAGAATTAATTGCACGCTTCATCGTAAGCTTCATAAGCTGACCTATTAAATAACCACTGTTGACTATAGGCTTCTACCTTCACGCCACTCTCTTCGGCGCTAATCGCATCCATCTGGAGTGAGGATGCCTGTCCAATGAAGCGGAGCGAGATCAAAATCCACCAATAGAAATACTGTATTTTCCTAACGTCGCTCAGCGTAGCTCTCCTATTGGTGGATTTTTTCCTCGCGAACCGCTCCGCTACCTCGCTCCGCTCCAGTGGACGGGCCGATAAAGCTGACGATGATGAATTCTTGTCTCTGTCAGTTAAGTATCACGAGACAATATCACAAATTGACCTAGTTCCAAGCTAAGCCCTAGGCTTAACTAAGCCTAGGTACTAGACAACGATAAACGTACGTTTATAAATAGATACATAGGAACTTAGATACAGAGAAAATATCTAAGGTTTGTTTCAATAGAACTTGCCAACAATGTAAACAAACCTTGTATTCAAAATGTCTTTAATTTCCATTGTACTATCAGCCCAATGGAACCCTGACCCACCATAGAACGGTGTCACAGTGACATTATAAAACAATTTGTTTGACACTTCTTATGACTTGAATCATAACGTCTCTGTGACACAGTTCTATGGTGGGTCAAGGTTCCAATGGTCTGATAGTACATCATCAAATACCTGCTAAATCCATGTGTTATTTAATCAATTCTTTCCACATCATTATCCTAAACCATAAAATAGTGCTAGAATATGGATATCTCATTGAATGTTTTGTTTACATTGTTGGCAAGTTATATTGAAACAAACCTTACAACTCATGACTCAATACTCACGCTTATTTCTCAAATATTTATCCTAACTGGACCCTGGGACCGCCAGCGTCATAGGCACGCAAGTGGTGTGAGCATATTGTATGAAGATACAAAACAGTGGAACGCGCACGCCCAACTGCACATCTATGCGCACGCATTCGGTGTGGCTGGCCTTAACTTGGCTCCTCCAATAAAAAACCAGGAATAAACATGATATTGACGCTCATTTGTCACCTTGGTCTTAGTTTGAAATTGTTAAAAATAAATACTGTTATGTATCGTTGGTCCGTAAGGTATAAGTAATTATAGGTATCGTTCTGAAGTTCTTATAGCACTTTACCAATTTCATCACGGAATTTCAAACCTGACAAAATAAGAAATAGGTAGGTAATATATTCATGATAAATTAAGACTATAGGTAGGTACGATACAGCTGACATGATAATGCTGGTGTTGACAACTTGACATTGTTAATTATATAATGATAAGTAGATAAGCCAACCAAATTTATAAATTTCATGCTAAAGTTGAATTAAGTAGGTACTTGAAAAATGTTAGTAGTTAATCTTTTCGGGGTCATTTAGGGGTCAGCGTTATGGTGTGAATTTGAAAATCCGTTGACGTGACTTTATACCTACCAGGGTTAATAAAATCCTGAATAAAAAAAACAGTTTTACTAAAAAAAAAATGAAAAAAAAATACGTTCCGTTTATTATTATTTAGTTATAAGAAAAAGATAATCAACAACAATAGAAAACGCTTAGCGATTTGGATTACTCCACAGTATAATTATAAATGAATGATTAAAATCTCGAAACCTAGTAGTTTGAATTACATGGATACCCAGTAGAACATTGCGTGAATGTAGTCCATACCAATAGAATTGTCCATTTAGTAAAAACCTTTATAACCTCAAAATACTCCATTTTGGCCTTATACAACCATTATGTCATTTAAAAAAACATCCATGAAAGGTGTGTAAAATGTGATCTCTGGTTGCTTTATTCCTCAGAACACGGCCTTTTTAGCCAAAACTTTTATGCATTTTGAGGCTATACAATTGTTTACTAAATAAGTCAAGTTAATTGGTATGGAGTATAACACAGGCCCTAATCTGTGTGGCCCGGGAAGTCCATTCACATTTTTACAGTGAAAGTCATAATTAATTTAAATCATGTTTTGTTTTAATTAATTTGATTTTTATCGTGATATAAATCAATTATATCTCATCCCTGCTTTTTATTACAGGGCTCCCAAGCGACAGTGTGATGTTGACAAGAATTCTGCTCATACAGTCGTTCATTGAATACAAAACGGACACATTCCAAAATGAGTCGGTGTTGCATTTTAAAATTAGAAGCTATTCGTATAAGATGTTTAATGCAAGAGCTAATTATTTTGGAATGTGTCCGTTTTGTATTCAATGAGCGCAGTGTACCTGTATCTATCAGACGGTCTAGATCTTTTGAAACCGCATTGCAGTGAAGAAATTGCGCTTAGTCAAGATGCTTAGCGTTGATGGGTAGAACAAGACAAAGTTAATACTTTAAAATGGTTTCACAAGGAGTAATGCTGTGGCATCCTTTAAGTGTTTTAGAGATTTATTTTTACCCCTAGAATAATACGCTTAATAGCTCAGCAACGCCCGCGTATTGCTAACAATATCAGTTCAATGAGAGTTATTATTTGCGCCATATACCTAGTCACAAATGTTTCATATCTTCACGTATTTACCGAAATGAAATGTAAATGCCGTGTACAATCTTTATTGTGTTGTTATTATTTAAATGTCTTTTGTCTAAGTATAATTTATTGTAACAAAATAAATATTGTTGCATATTGCTGTCGCGGCAGCACTCGTGAGTCTCGTGACTAGGGTGGGCCCAATGTAAGTCTCAAATTATTAATAGTAATATACAGTGTGTTACCAGCACCCTGGCTTTTTTTAAAGTAGGTTAAAATAACGTATATCTGTAACGTAACTATGACATTAATTTAATTAATAAACCACTTTTCAGGCTTTGTTAACTTTCTAACATAATGTTAATTGCCAGCAATGTAAAGCACAGCAATTTGTCAAGTGTAAATGACAGTCGACGGCTACTTTGATTTTTATGATCTGCCCCCGTACCACGACATGACTTGTACTAAGCAACAGCGATACTGATAACGATGAACAGACATCACATGCACTACATTAAAAATGGACAGTATCTAAGAAAATGTATTGTGAAGTTATTTTAATTATTTTTTAATTAAAAATACTTGCAAACAATTGCCAAAGCAACATATTATCGGCAGTTTTAATAAATGCCCACATGCCGGTAACACACTGTATAAACAAATGTATTTTTTGCATTGTGTCAGGCTTTTTGGCGGTCGAGCTAAACTATAAAGGCTATGTTTCATTGGTCGATAGCCCGCATGCCTTTCGTGATACATTGCATCGCTGCAATAGCACTCGGCCCAAAAAAAATAAAAGAACCCGTCAATGGATTGCTACACGCATGTGAGCTATTGACCAATGAAACTGAGGCTTCAAGTGCCTACTACGGTGCTTTACAATTATAGCTCGAACGCCAAATTGCAATGTTAATACTACAAATGTATTGCCAACCCTGAGGACGATTATGGAATGCCTTTATTTATTTAGTTTGCTTTCTCCGAACTGTTTAGAGAGAAAAACGAACACTTAAGTAAATAGAAACCACCTTGAATTCTGAATGCCGACTCTCTGACGCCTGATAAACGTATGTATGTCATTCGGTTAGGTATCATAAATATTCTTAATTCTATTGTTCGTACAATTAGGACATTGCGGTAACCATTTCTGATGTAGCGCTGGATATTAGCCTCCCATGTTACCATGAAAGCTGAAATAAATGTAGCGGTATAGTCATTATAACTCCTATCAATTTGGGAACCAGAAATATTATTATGTAGGTGTGTAGCGTATGATCAGGTTGCCACTTTTGCGAACACGTGGTTGAGGGAGGCGATGGCTAAGATACAAGGCATACTCGTGCACGGGTACTGTTTGTGGGGGAGGGAGGGATAATTTATTTACTTAAGACTGCGCCGAGCAAACGTCGAGCGTCCAGTGGCGCCCTCATTACTAATATTGTGTTTTCTAATTAACTAAAGAATTTCCTTGGAATCAGATGAAATGATTTTGTAGTGTAAGTAAAAACACAATTTATGGGATACGTAACAAACTTTAATTACGATTACCCTTTGAGTAGTCAGCTTAACTGGAAAAGGTGGTCACTTATTTCCGATAAGTTAATAACTCGAAAGTCAATTGTTATTAAACTATATGACATACCCTTTAAGTTGTGTTTTCACTTGTAGTACAAAAATAATTCGTCCGTTTTCAAGAAAATACTTTTTTTATTAGAACACACAATAAAAGTAATGAGGGCGCCACTGTACATCCGGCGTACGATCGGCGCAGTCTTAAAATGTCAGAAAGACTGAGACTGTAATAATTAATATGACTTCAAAATAGACTTTTTATGTTTTTATTATAAAGACTCTATCGTTTAGTATAAATACATACAAAACCTAGTCTAACTTTTGACATCCGTATTATTTCGAATAACAAACTTATGAGTATAATGATCTGAAGGTGTGTTTTAACCATTTCATCTGATATAATATGGTTAACTTTTGTGTCTCAAAGACTTTATGATGCTTTCAAAATCGTCCCTAAAATATATATCGGACAAGCCTATTGAGCTCAATTTGAACTATTTCAGCAACTCCTAAAATGCAATAGGTTGATATGCAGCCAAAACATGTTAACTAAGTGTCCCCTTCATGTTTACCCGAATGAGCATCCTCAAAATATATACTTATGATAGATTTTTACTTTCACACAAAAGCGACTTTTTACGTAATGTTTTGGTTTCCCATCAATATCTGGTGCGAGAGGGAGACTAACCAAAGGTCTCAGCCAGAGACCAAAGCACAATGGACAATCGTGGCGTCCAACCATCGATAAAACACTCGATAGTAACGTCTTAATAGTTATAATACATGTCAAAGTCGGAGTTGTGATGAGTAATATGCCATATTCTCAAAATGGCCACCGCTCATCGCCAGCCATGGCATTTTTTTAACAAAAATAAATTAAAGAGAATGCTCAGATGTTTTACTTTGAGAATCATGTGTAAGTAGGTAATTATGGTTTGCGTAGTATGTTTTTTTTTTTGGTTTTACATTGTCTAGCTCGCAAACAGTTAATTTTCTTTTGCTATTTGTCCACTTTCGTTAACATCACGTAGATGGATTCGGTAAATTTTGACTAGCCATATGCCTCAAGTCGAGCCCGCAAGATGAAATGTGTACCTAATAAAAGCACTACCTAATTAAACGGATGACCAATTTAATCTAAAAAATACTTTAAGAAAGAAAGATGACTACGTAAAGTTGTATTTATACGAAACGATACAGTCTTTATTATAATGTTGAGTTTTTTTATTTTTCGAGCAAAAAATATGATCATAAATGGAAGTTTCGGTTTCGGTTTCGGCCGCCAAAACTAGTTTCTATATTAGACCCATTTACAAACAAAACTAAACTTTTTTAAACGTGTAAATCACATTCCCTTAGGTAATAACAAATAAATTCAGTTTCAAACTGATTTCTTTTTCTAGCAAATAAGTGTTTAATTTAAAAAGATTTAAAGTTGTAACTTGCTTGATAACAATGTTTAATATTGTCAGTACTAGCGCACCGAGTTTGCACTGACCACGGGTAATGTATAGCGATTGAGGTAAAGGGAAAACATGTTGAATAGATTTAAAGGACATAATTAAACGATTTTAAATTACTAACAATTAGTTGAAGTAAATTAATTGTCTGATGACATAAAAATATGTGTAATTGCTGTCGCTAAGTACAGACGAGGAGCGAAAATTATGACAAAAGTAAATGTTGATTATGAAATGGACTTAAATTTTTCTTTATGTCTTAAAACGGTGTTTCACAAACTACCAACTGCATCGTTATCTAATAATGCCGACAGTCAAACAAAGAGTCACAAACAGGGTGATTACCTACTCAAAGAGAATACGGTATCACCCTAACCATCTTGCCAAATATACTAATGGACAAATCTATAAAGACCTTTAAGGGGATAAAATGAATTGCACCATGATTTCGTCATTGGGCTTATACCAAATTATTTGTTTAATTAATTTAAAGGAAGGTCATAAACTCTAGCTTCAGCCCTTAATGTCAAGCAGATAATAGAGATTAAAAAAAACTAAAAAAAATTGTAGCTGTTTGGTTGCCGGCTTGGAATAGTACCCACTCCATGTCTTCCTGTCGTAGTCGTAAGAGGTGACTAAGGGAATAAAGGTTGTTAAGTATTGTTAGGCGACTCCGGCGATGGGCCTGCAATCTGTCTCTAATATACACTGGTAAACATCTTAGCCTGTTTGTGCAAAATGTGGTTACAGAATTAACAAGTTTTTAGAATTGTTGGTAATTTTATTCTGTAGCTCTGCCTACCCCACTCTGAAGGCGAGAAAGGCTTAAGGTATGTATGTATGTATATAATTATATATGTATTTTGAAAAAACTGGAATGGAAGTGTGAGATTTACATACATACATACATTAAATTATGCCTGTTTCCCAGAGGGGTAGGCAGAGACCACTTCTTTCCATTTGCTACGATCTTGACAAATTTCTTTCACTTCTTCCACATTCATACATCGAGTCATGCATGCACATCTGTTCCGGTTCCTTAAGATTCGGCCCGTTTCCAGTATTTCTCAGTATTTGTAATTTAATATTGAATATAATTGTTGACAGTGAATGTTATGACTAAACACTAAAACATCCTGTATATGTATTTGCCATTGTTAGTAAAGTTAAACAATGGAGGCCATTTGCAACGTTAAAAGATGGCGGATGTGTAATTTGTTTTAGTTTTATTTTTTTGTGTATTTAGGTGTTCAAAGTTCTTTTCTGATAGTGATTTGTACTTTTTATGCCATTGTGTTGCACAGTGATTGAAAACTTGGACTTATTTCGCGTATCTGGCATCTTCCTTCTCGTTACAAGTGGACTCGAAGTGGTACATAGGTTAAAACTATCTTGACCTCTGTCCTACAAACTACCGAACAACGTCGCCCCCAATCTTCCCAGAGAAGATTGGATTGTACTTTATTGCTATATTGATTTATACTTATATACACTTGACACTGGCGAAATCACTAATTCGTGGAAACGCCATAGCCCGGCGGTAGTAGCTGTTGAAGTCGCCGCGGGGCAAAAAAAATAATAATAAGTTAAACAATATGTCGTTGCTTAAATACTAAAGGGCCTCAAATCAAAATTTGTTTGTGTTGCATTTAAATTCGGAATGCTATATACTTTAAGTTTTAAATCAAACTATTTCTGTTTTTGTTTTGAGGCGCTTTAGCATTTAAGCAGCGATGTGTGAGAAAACTTTGTTTGCCAAATTTTGACATTCTTTTCACTTTGTTTTGACATCTTGTTTTTAAAACTGTTCCTTTGTAACTGTCCAAAAAAGTAGGGGTGTATGATCCCCAATTACTCAAAGACAGCTGGTTGATTTGCAATTATTTTTTATGTTTGAAAGAATATACTTCTAGACAACGAGGGTACTCTTAAAATATGGAGAAATACATACTTAAATACACAGAAAACATCCAAGACTCATCATCATCACACAAACATTTACCCATACCAGGAAGAACACCCGGAACCTGTAGGCTGGATCACTACTAACTAGGTTAATGTGTTGTCTAGTTGAAGAGAGAGAGTGTTACCTTAATGTCAAAACTACCATAACACTAACCCATTGAGTACCCTCTATTCACTATTACGTACCTAATACAGACATATTCCTAAGCTGGCATTAAATGGGTTAACAATATTGTGCGCTTAAAACAAAGAAAAAACTTAATCAAGATTAAATTTAGAACATATGTTGATTTCCAGTAGTTGGTTTAACACTAAGCGCCACCAAACTGCTAAGCGAGTCCATTTAGTTTGAAAATCAGAGCTCTAGGCAATGAAAGTGTTAAATAGATTGGTGACATGTTAACCATATGGGTTTAAGATAAAGTAAAAGAGGTAGGTACTAAAGATGGAGAAGCACTATTTCTAGGATTTGTTTTGCTTTGTCCAACATTAGAATGATATCACGGTATATAATAATCCATGCATTTTTTATATTTCTCGCTTAATACTTGGCACTTTGTTGTGGTACAATATCATGTCACATTACATCTCAAGCAAGCCAATTGGTAGATAAACTAGTAATTACGAAGTATGTTAGCTGTACATTTAAAAAAAACATGTTATTAGATCTAAATGGAAAAAAAAAAGTGAAGAAAGAACAAAGAGGTTCGAAATCTGCACATGGGACAGTGCCTTGGCAGACATTGGGTTATTATAAGATATGATGAGCTAAAAGTCAAATCATTCCTGCCTTCTTTCCAGCAGGAAAAAGATGAATATTATTCTAGAGATTGCCTACTAACATTAAAAAAAAACTTAATGTTGTTAAGCACCATAAATTGATTTCGGAGATTAATACAAAAGTGAAAACCATAAATCAAATTTGATATTGTAATAGCGCTTGAGAGCTAATCAGATAAAGTATCAGGCTCAATCAGAAGATTAAGGCATTGTACTGTACACCGCAGAACACCAATGGAAATGGCAGGATAAATAAATAGTTCCGGTTAGACAGGCAGCAGACAAGGCCTTAATATTGCAATAGAGATAACGTAAAGACAATACTCACAAAAATTTACACTGCTGGTCCTAACAATCGCTTCGGCCACGGAGAAACACATTCAAAGGTCTGTATCTAATAAACACAACACTGAAAGTCTTTAACACAAGAAACTGAAACAATTTCAGGCAAAAGCAACTCGAAAAACACACGGGAACTCGTAAATATTCGAAATCCAATAAGAAACCTTTCGCTCGTTGATAATTACGTGACAGATTGTGGATTGGATGGATATGCGATGCAATGCAATACGTACTACACAGCAGGAAAATAATAGGCCCAATAATAGGCATATAAATAAACGACATGGCAACCCTTTTTTGACAGTTCGATGTTATAAATTGCTTTCAAACCAATAAATGGAATATGAAACTATTTTACAAAGCAACAGATTGTTACAAGTATTCTAAATAGAAACACAAGAAACACAAGCTTTTTGATTTTTATGTTATTATTTCATTAGCCTGTAAGAATTGCACCTCGTTCCCAAGTTAACATGCAACACCGAACTAACCTGCTCAAATACAAATTCCGATTCATTTATTCTAATGACATATTTAAACTATCAAGCTTAGAATTATGTTTGTAACATTAACACTAATAACTAACGAGGAGTATAATAAATCGTTGGAAATTATAAAATAACTTACGCTTGATTTTAAATTTATTGATATTGGTCGAAGGAATCCCAAACAGTTCACAGGAATCATGAGCAGTGAAGAATACTTTTTGAACAGATCCAGAAAAAGTAATGTTGGATAGTGTTGAAACCGATAAAGTTCGGTTTTCTTCGTGATATTCGTATTTATTTACGTAATATAAATATTCTCGTTATAATTAAATCTTCATTATATGTACTTACGATAAACTTATTAATGTAGGTATAATTTATTCCTCATCTATATTCCTTTTTTAGTTTCTTGAAGGAACAAACAATGAACGCATCGCAAGAAGCAACAGGTTTCAGGGATTATTGATTTTTAACAAAAGGTTAAATTATTTGTGAACACCGACACTTACCGCCTAAAAATGTATCGTATTTCATTAATACTTGGATGGTACCTATTTTTAAGTTTTTATGGAATCTGCAAAAGTGTCGCTGAGCCAACTTCAGTAACATTTACTTTCAAAGAATATCAATACAAGGATTCTCCGAAAAACGTGAGTCTCGTACATTTTCGGCTCTTAGAACTCATTACTTTTTATAATTATTGTCTGATGAATTGTTTGATATCGTAAAGTTATAAATCATATAAACAATGTGCTTAATTGTTATATTTTTTTACTAGAAATAAACACAATTTGGATGTTTCTTCCAGGAAATGACGTTTCGTGAGTTCGAAACAGCTTGTGAACAGAGTGGAACTTGCAGTCACATGGCCGGGCTGGCTAGGACTCGTTGTGTGCGCGAATGCGTCTCTCCTTCTTGCTACAGGGAGCTGTATCAGACGGATCCGGTAAAAGATAAAGTTTATTACGCTTGCTGTTTACACCCAAGTGTATGCGTACCACAAGGCGGTGCTTAGAAACCTACAATCATCCAGGGTTACCAAAAAATAAAATGTATATGAACTACCTACGTGCAATAAAAAACCACCATACCTTTCAAGACTTCGGCTTAGGAGGATAGGGTTATTACGCATGCAGCGCCGGCTGCTTCCGTGCGCGCAGTCGTAGACATTTTTTAGTCATTCGTTTTAAGCCGGTCCATCAGTATTTTCAACTTACAACTAGAAACGGTTTTTAGTTAACTTGAATGCCATTATAACGCTGATTTGGGACCATTTCGTGACATTCTTTTGGTGTCCATTTCTCTGTTCATTTTTGTAATTCGTTTCGATTCTTGTGATTAGGGGGCGACATTAATTACGTGAGGCGTTTAGAGGGATAGGGTCTTGCCCAATCTCACCTAATCTTAATTTGGGGAGAAGGGGTTTACTTTTTAAAGCGAAAAAAACAAGGTAAAGTCTCGAATGAACTAGGTTAAGTTAAGTAAAACATGTACCTTCACTTAAATAATGGCCAAATCTTACACAACAATATTTATCGTGGTTTTGCTTTTTTGAAAGAATATATGTATACCTAGTCCTGCCATAAGTTCTGTCACAGAGATTTATTAAAATTTAAAAATAAGACTTATAAATATTTCTATAATTCTATCTATAAATCGAAACTTTAATTAATATAAATTTACTAAAAAATATTATTTATGTTAAATTATTGCATTAGGTTGATGTACAAGCTTTCAGTATTTCTGTTTTGGGTTGGATGAGCATGGTGAAAAACACGCGACGATGATGGTGCTCTTCTCGATTATAGCTTTTGTAAAAGTAGTCACAGCTTGTCCAAATTTATATGACTTATTAATCACACTTACTGCATTAAATACGGATACAAATATATTGCAAATAAACTGAAGATCTCCTTATACAATCGCCAATCTCCAGGTTTCCCTAAATTGACTTAACGATTTTGAATGAATTTTGAGAAATTCGAAATCTCTCCATATTCTCTTTCTTCATAAATTGAGATTGAGAACCATTTCAAGTCTAACGCTTGTCTTTAATATGGCCTAAGAAAAGAGGTTTTAAAATATGAAAGAACCAAATTACCTTTTTTAATAAAAGATCTACTTTTAACCATTAACAAAAACGGTAATTAGCAGAAAAATTTAGCGTGTTTCTGACGATACCTTCCGTAAATTAAAAGAAATTGAGGCAACTTTTTGAACTGAAAGATATTTCTTAAAAATATATATTTAAAAGGCTTTTAATTAATATAAATACTTTTTCGTAAAAAAGTACCTATCCATAAATTAGTTTTATTTCACTAAACCTTAGGGACAGAACTTATGGCAGGACTATGTACAACGAATTTAGGGTGCAGGGGGGGTGGGTACGCTCAGGTATGCGACGCTGAGCTATCAGGCACACTCCACCAAGTCCTTCATACACGTCCACGTCGTCCCAGGCTCTGCCGCCGTACAGACCTGGGGCGAACCCACTCATTTAACGCAGTGGGTCGTGCACCCTGGAAATGCTAGCGGTAGAAACGGGCGTCGCATATTTACTTACTACCCCGGACAGCTAAGCAGCTAAGTATGGAGGATGATACCCGGTACGACAGTCCCAGCGTCCAGGTAATCCCCACCCTCTCTCCCGTGATCCAAACATCCAACTTCCTCTCACAAACACCATCCCCCCCATCCTGATTCCCTCCCACACCTATCCTGGAGGAGACAACGTCGACCCCAAAAACCCCAACCTATAGGTGTCAATCGTACCGTGCCTACAGGTGCGTGACTGAGGGGGAGCTCAGTCGCTAACGGTGTACCCTCGATACCAGGCGACCTCGAGGCGTACTTAGCCTTATTCCGGCAAGCGGGGCTCTGCCGGAATTGACCATTTATTTCCCTAGCTGCTCGTGGGATTTGTATGGAGAAAACAAAAAAAAATATAGAAGGTACCCTGGAAGACCAATGCCAGGAACTACTGCCCCTGACGGTAGGTGCGGAGCAATCTGCCCAAACGCAGGAGCAACCAATCGAGATGGTGGAGCTTACCAACACGGTGGAAAGGGCCGGCAACGGACCAAACTCACTGTCCTGTGAGCCTCACTCCGCCAAGTACCAACGTCCCAAGAAATTAGCCGGTTCAGCAATGGGCCGCTACAAAGCTCTGAAGGGATTAGGGATACCACCTGCCGAGGCGGTAAAACTGGCCAAAAATAGCTTTGCGGAACTTAAGAGGTTGGGGTACAAATTTGGGCCCTCACTCTTCAAACCGCAGCAAAAGCCGGTAAAACGGCTCCACTCGGAAGAGGAATCACCACAGGGGCATGTTACAAAAGCCCCGAAGGTAAGTGAGACCCCTCCCATACCCCCTACACCATCTACTCAGACCTTTGCGCCCCTAGCCTACGAGGTCCTAAGGATGATGCGAGTCGGTATCATCAACCCCACTCCGATGACAGACACACAACTGGGGTTAGTCTGCGACAACATCGTGCAGAAGATAACCGGCTTCGTGAAAGGCGAGGGACCAAAGTTTAAAGGCTACTCGTTCAAGCCAGGATGGTTGGTAGTGACCTGCAGTGACCAAAGGTCCAAAGCCTGGCTTGAGGAGATTATACCATCCCTAAAACCATGGCCGGAAGCGAACCTCTCTGTACTACGTGAGAGCAAACTTCTGAGGCCAAACATAGGGGTGGTATATATCCCAGAGATAGACGCCACCAAGATCCGGCAGACGCTATCTCTGCTTAGTGTGCAGAACCAGGGGCTGCACACTGAGTATTGGAAGGTGCTCCACACAAAGGTCGACAGGGGAGGGGTGACACTAACCCTTTCCCTAGACAACCTATCTGTGGAGACCCTTCGGAGGACGAGTATGAAGGCCAGTCTTGGCCTCCGAGAGTTCCAGTTTTGGCTAAAGTGCCCAACCACAGGCGCCCTTCAGCCACCACTGGACCCTCCCCCTACACCAACACCGGTGGCCACGCCTCCTAGCTCCCACGGCCCCCCCGCCCTTCCCGCCTCTCCTTCCACACTGGACCAACCAGGGCCTTCCAGGCCCGACACGTCCATCCCGCTAGCCCCCACGCCCAATCGCAAGATCCCAAGGGGATCAAAAAGGGCAGTCCCCTTAACCCAACCCCACCCACCAACCAGTGGACCAGCTGGGAACCGACCGCGGTTTCCCCATAGCAAGAGGACAAACAAGGGCGTGAACCGCTCCAGGGGAGGAGGAAGGCAAGGGCGACCGCTGTCCGTTTCCTGGACATCGCCCTCATACAAGAACCATGGATCAACGCCAACTCCATGGTAGCAGGTATGAGTAATGCAGGTAAGATTCTGGTACATAAAAAAGGCTCAAACCAAGGGCCTGTATCGTGTTTAACAAAAATATCAGCTTTCTGCCTGTTTTAGAACTATGCAGTGATGATCTAGTCGTCGCCTACGTGAATCTCAAAGGGCGAGGAACATCGAAGGTCCTAGTCTGCTCGGCCTAATTGCCCGGAGAGAAACAGAACTCCACAGAAGAACTGACTAAAGTCGTGGACTATGCACAACGACAAAAGTCGGAACTGATCGTGGGTTGCGACGCAAATGCCCGCCACACCATCTGGGGCAGCACTGGAATCAACAGAAGAGGTGAGTTACTCTCTGAATTTATCTTTACTAACTGTCTATACTTGTTAAATAAGGGCAACACACCAACCTTCGTTACTAGGGCTAGACAGGAAGTACTTGATATAACATTCGCAACTGAGAAGGAAGCTAAATGCCTAGCCAACTGGCATGTCAGTTCTGAAAATTCAATGTCGGACCACAAACATATTAAGTATATTCGAGGTAACTAGATCACTAGGTAAAGAACCACAAAAACTTAGGAACCCAAAGAACACTTGCTGGGACACCTACAGGGACTATCTCAAACAATACCTAACGGACCTCCCAAAATATGTTAAAACTCCAAGTTCTCTCAACTGCGCAGTAACAAAACTCTCAGAAGGCATTAACAAAGCCTACGAGAGGAGCTGCCCGCTGAAAGAATCTAAAACAAACAACACAACGACGTGGTGGAACAAAAAGCTGGAAAGGCTTCGCAGCTCCACATGGCGCATATTCAATCACTGCTCTAGGCCGCAAGATTGGGAGAAATACGGCAAAGCTTTGAAGGAGTATAACAAAGACATCAGAAAAGCCAGAAGAGCGTCTTGGAGACGATTCTGTGAATATATAGCCCAAACACACAAAGGAGCGAGAATTCACAGAATACTCTTGAAATTTTCCAACAAAGTAATACTTAGATGGGTACCAGGGCACTCCAACATAGATGGAAACGAAATACCAGATGAACTGGCTGGGAACGGTAACCCCCTGGTAACCCAAAGGCTTCGCAGCTCCACATGGCGCATATTCAATCACTGCTCTAGGCCGCAAGATTGGGAGAAATACGGCAAAGCTTTGAAGGAGTATAACAAAGACATCAGAAAAGCCAGAAGAGCGTCTTGGAGACGATTCTGTGAATACATAGCCCAAACACACAAAGGAGCGAGAATTCACAGAATACTCTTGAAATTTTCCAACAAAGTAATACTTAGATGGGTACCAGGGCACTCCAACATAGATGGAAACGAAATACCAGATGAACTGGCTGGGAACGGTAACCCCCTGGTAACCCAAACGCTTCGCAGCTCCACATGGCGCATATTCAATCACTGCTCTAGGCTGCAAGATTGGGAGAAATACGGCAAAGCTTTGAAGGAGTATAACAAAGACATCAGAAAAGCCAGAAGAGCGTCTTGGAGACGATTCTGTGAATATATAGCCCAAACACACAAAGGAGCGAGAATTCACAGAATACTCTTGAAATTTTCCAACAAAGTAATACTTAGATGGGTACCAGGGCACTCCAACATAGATGGAAACGAAATACCAGATGAACTGGCTGGGAACGGTAACCCCCTGGTTGGTCCGGACCCGTTTTGTGGCATCACAAAACGAAAACCCTATTCCCTGCTAAGTGTTCTATATAAATCTAGAGCGATCGAGCTGTGGAAGTCCTCAAAAGGACAAAACCACTCGAAATCATTAATTACAGGGTTCAAAAGCGTTCTCGAAGGAAATTCTAAATTTCAAACGAGAAAAGACTTGCGCAGTGACTAGTTTCCTAACTGGACACTACAAAATGGAACAGACATTTGTCTCTAATGGGAATGAAACAAGAAGCGGCATGCAGGCTCTGCCAGGAAACAGAGGAGACAGCTATGCACATCCTCTGTTCTTGCGGACCACAAATGCGTAGTAGAAGTATCTACCTAGGGTAACATATCATGGACCCACAAGAGATACAACTCCTCACTGCCCAAAGCATCTGGAAATTCCTGGACGCAACGGGCCTTTGCGGTGAACTCTAAACAAAGGGCTTTCACAAAAGATCAGCAATGGTCGAAGTGGCACCTAATTTTGAAGTAATATGAGCCCATCTCAACCCAACCGCTGAATAAAATTAAAAAAAATAGGTAGGTACAATAAAAACACACGTTTAGAAAAAAACTCACGTGAGATTGGGGGATGTACCAAATCACACGATATCTCACCAGGGGGCTAGGAAGGGTTCGAAAATCGCCAAAGAAGCCTCAAGTAATTAATGGACGCACCCTTATATTGTAGCATTGTACAAATAGCAATAATTTTTGTGTTACATTACTCAACAGAATAAGGAGAAAAGGGCACCAAATTTTTAGTAATTGGTCGTCTAATAGTACGGTCATCATCATAAAAGGTTATTTAATTTAGTACCTTGTCGCTGTCATTTTTGTACGGCAGATTAAACACGACAAAACTATATACTATACGAGCTTGTAAGCTATTGGCCCTTAAAGGTCAATGTGTCCCCTGATATTTATCTATTTATCTTGCAGATTTCATTTCATAAATTGCATTAATTAATCACCCGATTTCAGCTTGAAGAGGGGGAAATAGATGTACGATTGAACTCATTCAAAGGATGCTTCATTCAGAGAAGCGGCCGAACAAGAAACTGATTCCACCATAGCATAGTCTCTTCTTTAATCTTGTGCTCTAACAAGATACGGAAAATCCACCACAAAATTCAATTTCTCATAACAGTAAGTATTAAAATGATATGGTTAGAATTTATGCAAATACAATTCAAACAAATATAAAACAAATAATGGATATAAACCATTTTTGTTAGAACTTGACCGTCATATTATCGTTTTTGATACAAAAAAGTGTTTATTTTTACAAAATAAGGAATAAATGATAATATTAGAAGAATCAAATGACATACCAAGAAAATTTCTTTAAGTATAATATAAAATGTTATGTTATTGGTATTTATTGTAAAATAATCATGATATATCAATATCACAGATAAAGTGGATTAAAATACGAACATACAGAAACTATAATAAATGCATTATTTATGTCTTGTTCCAGCTGTTCTATGGCATAGTCATTCTGAAAAAAACTATGTTCCGCCGTGCTGTGGAGAGAAAATAGTTAAAACAAATATAATATAGTATTATTACCTACATTATACTGATACTTGCACTCATATCTTCTTAGACATTATCTGTTATTAAATTATTATGTCAAGATTCGTAAAGAAGTTGGAGTTGATGAAAAAATGAAACGTGTCTCGAGAAACGGTTGTCATTAGAATGTAAAAAGAAATGTCTCCTTTAATGAATTTTGTCAAAATTAGTCACAAATAAAAAACATATTAAAAGTTGTAGTGGTTTTCTTTATCCTAAAATATTTGAAAGCATAATGCTGAGTTTATAATACTCGGACAGAATGAGTGAACGGGAGTGCGACCATTAAGTACACGCACGTCGTCGCACTCCCGTCCACTCATTCTGTCCGTTGACCACGTTCTCAGTCTTTCTCAACCACGTTCAACGATTCCTCCTGTAATACAGAATACGGTCTAAAGTGGGCGTAGACAGAGTATTATCCTGTTTGCGAAAAAGGGAGACTCTCGGCAAACAGTGGCTAGTGCTTCACACATATAGACTTAGTGGCGACTCGTTGAGAGTACTGGTCACTGTACAATTATTCCATTCAAGTACGTATTTTTTTGATATTATTCGTACAAATACTAGGACATTTAACACACGATGAGATGGTTGTACAACTTAAATCTACTCTAAATTTACAATAAAGAATTGCAATCGATAAAATAGCTACTATAAATAACAATGCACATTATTATCGGTGCTTCTCATTGGTAGAAACGGTTAAGAACGTGAAATTTAGTAGCTATTTTATACCGCAAAAATGCCTTACGCTTTAGGTCCACCTTTAAAAGTTCGTTTGTAAACTCTCGTCCATACACGCGATAAAATCAACGCGCGGTCCATTCTCAAAATCAGAAACTCATAATATCAATACTTTACGTAAGAGTAAACCAAACTTACCAATAAATAAACAGAATTGTACAAAATCAAAATGAACCTCTTTTAAGTAGTCATAAATATGGTATCCCATAAAATAAAGAATTTTACCGGTATATTATACGTTAGATACCGGTTTTTGATCGCACTATTTAATTCTTATAAAATTTTTCTTCCACTTGCCATCGTGCGAAGCGGTCTAGTGGAAATAAGCAAAATGGCTTCTCTGTGTAGGCAAATTATTCGTGGAAATGCAATTAGAGGTGTTCTAATGAACGCCGCTCGCCGGGGATATGCCGATAAAAGTAAGTTAATATCAAAATTGTCTTTCCAATTTGCAACCACACCTGTCAAAATTGAGTTACGTAATGTCAAAATTATCCTGAAAATATTGTTCTGAAATTCATCAGGAAATTTATTTTGCTAAAAAATTAATGCATGATACACAGCTCGGTGTGGTTGTTAGGAAATACAACTTCGCTAACTCATAGGCGGGGTTATTATGTAAATTGTCAATCTGTCACGTTTTATTGATTTTCTATAAAAAGTTTATATTTGCCACAAATTAAGCCCTCTCAATTGAAATTATGTTAAAACTTATTACCATTTATAAATATTATTCCTTGTGTATCTAAGATTGGTATAAACCGTTCCTAGTATTTTTCGTGTATATTATAGGTTATCATTCTTATCAGGTTCAAATTATAATCAATCTTAGAATTATCTGCGAAGACTTTACAATGAAGGGAATCTTTCTGTGATAATAACATATACTTCTATTAAAATGATCTGTATGTATTTAAAATATTTTTAATTGTTTGTATTTTTTAATTTGCTTATGTGGCAACACCATCTGTCATGAGTGTGCATGTGCTTGTGAAGATTATACAGTTTTAAAGCTAAAAGTGATTAGTTCTAAACAAAAAGTTTTAAAACAGTTACTTTGTCGTCTAATTAGTGAGAGTTACCGTTATCCACTACTAATAACTCATCAAAGTGTTATAATCATTTCCGAAAAATACGCGAGTGACATTAACATCGATTGCTACTTATCTACCTACCCGCAAAAGTTAAAATAGCTATGGCCATCACCAACTACCCTCTTCACTTTTTATCACAATAGTGTTGCCATTGCCCTAAAAATAAATTCCCCGAAAAATAATACCACGGGCGTGGGTGACCAGGCTCCCGTGGTAGAATCTTCTCCTGGTACTCAAAAAACACAACAAACAGCTGCCACACCGACCATAAGTACCCGTAAAGTTTACAGTCAACAAGTTTTCCACAGAAGTTTCTTTAACCACAGACCACGAAGTATTTCTTTTCATGGCTCTCCTGCATCATCTGTAGAAGTCCAGACGCAGATGGATTCCAACAATGGAGTGTCAAATCCTCCACCATGGCAAAGAGTGCCCGAATCTAAAAAACGGAAAATGTCTGGGTCTCCACCACCCGTAACTGATGTGGTTCCTACTCACAACAGGTACGAGTCCCTACCCAGTGATCAACCTGCAGAAGCCAGTAACGCACCCAAGTTTATAAGCAAACCTCCTCCAATTATCCTCTATGGAATTGAGGATGTGAACGAGCTAGCCAAACTTCTAACCAAGTCAGCTAACCCACAATCTTTTACCATCAGAATTGTGAGCAAAACTCTACTCCGTATCCTCGTTGACACTGCAGAAAACTACAAATTGATAATCGATACTATCAGACAGAATGGTCTCATTGGACACACTTTCACGAGAAAAGATAAGAAAAGTCATCGCATTGTCATCAAAAATCTTCACCACACAACCCCCCATTCTGCCATCATCGAAGCAATTGAGACTACTGGAAATAAAGTAAGTGGCGAATTAATTAACTGCCGTTATGGCCATGAGAAAACTCCTACAACTACATTCTTTGTTAATGTTGAACAAAGCAACCTAAACAAGGAACTCAAAAACATCGCCTACATCTACCACCAACGTATAAAAATTGAAGATGCACGAAAATCTAAAACAATAGTCCAATGTCACCGGTGCCAACAGTACGGACATAGCAAGAACAACTGCATGAGGCCTTACAGGTGTGTTAAATGCGGCGAAGGACACAAAACGTCTGACTGTCCAAAGAAAGAGCGAAACACCCCTGCTAAATGCGCCCTTTGTTCCTGCGACCACCCGGCTAACTTCAAAGGATGTGAAATTTATAAAGAGATTGCGGCTCGTAAGAACAGGCAGCTCTTAGCAAAAGGCAATGTGACGACCCATCCTAACCCACCTGCGCCAACTGTTCCAGATAACCAACGACCTACAACCCT
Source organism: Acleris laterana (assembly GCA_963966035.1). Classification (NCBI taxonomy): domain Eukaryota; kingdom Metazoa; phylum Arthropoda; class Insecta; order Lepidoptera; family Tortricidae; genus Acleris; species Acleris laterana. Next base: position 10,061,350 of record OZ014458.1, on the reverse strand, counting down.
GTCTAGATCAGGTGAGCTAACCACCACTGCACAAAAGACATTTGCAGAAGCAGTCTCGGGAAAGGACTCAAACAACCAGAAGAGCCTAAATCAATCAAATATACAACAAGATAACATCACCACACTTGAAGATATCCTTCTTCAACAAAGTCAAAAGATGGATCTTCTAATTCAACAAATAGGCTCGCTGGTTAGCCTTATAACAACACTCGTCACTAAACTACTCAAATGACTTCATTACGCGTGGCCACGTGGAACATTAATGGCCTGGCACCCAATACACACGAACTAGAACTATTTCTTAAAACTAACCTGCTCGACGTTTGTCTAATATCAGAAGCTCATGTAACCTCAAGAAGTCAAATTTGTATAAACGGCTTTTGCGTATACTTTACCCCTCACCCCGATGGTAGAGCCCATGCGGGCTCCGCTATTGTAGTCAAAAGTGATATTAAACACTGCCTTTTGGGTTGCTATAAAACTGAATACATCCAAGCTACAACAATAAGGGTAGTAGACAGATCTGGACCTTTAAATCTCTCCGCAGTATATTGCCCACCACGTCACATTATAAAAGAACCGATGTTCTCAGACTACTTTATCACCTTGGGCAATCGCTTCATCGCCGGGGGAGATTGGAACGCCAAGCACACTTACTGGGGTTCAAGACTTACAGTAACCAGGGGGCGTGAACTAAAAAATAGTGTCGACTTGAACCACTTGGCACCTTTATCCACAGGTGAGCCCACGTTCTGGCCCACAGACAGCCGTAAAACGCCTGATCTTCTGGACTTTTTTATAACAAAAAACATATGCCAGCAGTACTTAGATATACAAACATGCCTAGATGGCTCGTCAGACCACAGCCCTGTTATACTTACGCTAAGCTCTACTATCCTATCCCACAAGAGCAATAACGATCACCTCTACAATCGCAAAACAGACTGGGACAGTTTTAGGGAACACCTTAACTCTAACATAAATTTGAAAATCAAAATTAAAAGCCCTGAAGAAGTGGATGATGCATGTTTATATATAACTAACTTAATCCAAGTGGCTGCCTGGAACAGTTCTCCCGAGTTAGCGACACCACCATGTAACACCCCAATACCACTTATAATCCGAAAGAAAATCAGAGAAAAACGTCGACTCCGCAAAACCTGGCAGCTTTCCCGCAATACGGAAGACAAGACTCGCTTTAATCGTGCAATTAAGGAGTTAAAAGACTTGCTTCTTGATACGACAAACGAAACACTTAAACGTAGATTAGAAAGCATGTCTCCTACAGCCAGCAGTAGATGCCATTCCCTCTGGAAAGCTACAAAGAATCTCCCACAGCCGCAACAATGCTCTCCTCCCATCAGATCAGGTAACATTTGGGCACGCACAGATTCTGAAAAAGCTGAGGCATTTGGTAAGCACTTAGCTGATGTATTCAAGCCAAATGATCCAAACACACCGGAGGACCCAGAAATAGACCTGTTACTAAACCAAGATCTACAACTTTGTTTACCCTTGCGACCTACTTCTCCCCGAGAACTAGGTAGAGAGATATCCAAGATGGACTCAAAAAAAGCTGCCGGATTTGACCTGATTACACCGAGAATACTGAAGGAGCTTCCCAAGAAGTGTATTGTTTTTCTTGCCACACTCATCAACGCCACATTCAGGACGTCCCATGTTCCCAGTCTTTGGAAATCAACGCAAATCGTTATGATCCACAAGCCAGGCAAGCCGGCTAACGAAGCCTCGTCACATCGGCCAATCAGCCTTACTCCAGTCTTATCTAAGTTGTGGGAGAGGATCGTCTTGACTAGACTACAATCTCACCTTGACGAACAAAATGTCATACCCCATCATCAATTTGGATTTCGTAAGCAACATTCCACAGTCGAACAAATGCACAGAGTGTACCACACAATACGGCAATGCCTCGAAAAAAAGGAATACTGTTCAGCAGCGTTTATCGACGTGCAGCAAGCCTTCGACCGCGTCTGGCATAAAGGGCTCTTATACAAGATAAAAAAGCTTCTACCACACTCTTTCTATCACCTGATGGAGTCCTACCTCAAAGACAGAGTGTTTCAAGTAAAACACGGTGATGCCAGATCCTCCCTCTATACCTGTCACGCGGGAGTTCCGCAAGGTTCTGTTCTTGGCCCGATATTGTACAATATATTTACTTGTGATCTACCCAACTCAAACGATGTCGATGTTGCTACTTTTGCTGACGACGCTGCTTTCCTTGCTTGCAACAATGATCCAAACGAAGCAAGTAGAGTACTCCAAACACAACTGAGCAATACTTACGATTGGTTGAACAAGTGGCGCATAAAAGCAAGTGCTCCAAAATCACACCACATAACCTTTGCGTTAAGACGAGGAACCTGCCCACCGGTCAAGCTGGGTCAAGACATACTGCCACACTCATCCTGCGTCAAATACCTAGGGTTCTACCTGGATCGAAGAATGACCTGGAAAGACCACATAAGACACAAAAGAGGCGAAGTTAATGATAGATTCAGAAACCTATTATGGCTACTTGGCAGACAATCATGCCTATCCCTCAGCAACAAGTTACGAGTGTATTGCTCCATCATAAAACCAATATGGACCTATGGGATCCAACTATGGTCTTCAGCTAGCAAGTCGAACGTTCTCTGCCTCCAACGTGCCCAAAATAACATTCTCAGGGTCTTATCTGCTGCACCGTGGTATGTTCGTAACACTGAAATCCATGAATACTTGGAAATGCCAACAGTCACTGAAGAAGCGAAATTATATGCAACAAGCTACAAGGCCCGTCTATCTAACCACCCAAACCCCTTGACCACTTCTCTACTTGGGCCAGACCATGTCAAAAGACTCAAAAGAGCCGTTGTGCTAGCCTGATAAGGGAAGTTAGGGCACTGGCCCCATCTTGCCATAAATCTCCTTCTCTCTCAAAACATCTGATTAAAGTCTTGCGACTGACTGCAGATTAAAAATATTAAAAAAAAAAAAAAAAAAATTGTTTGTAATCTTGGGGACCTTGAAAAGTTATCCTGATTTTATTTATTATATGTACAAATAAAAAAACAAAACAGGAAAATGTCCTGTTTTATAGGATTAATGGTCTTTAATCTATACTAGAAGTTATGGGTCAATCAACTATTCTTTGTACATATCTATGTCCCTATGACACAAACGTAGTAAAGTTAGGTGAAACAAGAAATTTATTATAAATTATTTCTAAAACGGGTAATCAGAACTCGCATTATTTGTATAAACTACGATTTAACTCTAAATTGTTTAATTTTATTAACTTAACTTATAGTAACATAGTGGACGAAATACTCGTCCGATACAAAAATGTTGCTGTCCCCAAACCAATTTTGTCAAGATTTAACGCTTTCTTTCAAAAATACTCTTAACATCAATTTAAGTTATTATTTTTTACATAATCTACAATATTTTTGCAAACATAAAACATACAGATCATATTTTTTAAACAAAATAAACGTCATTAAAAAAAAAAACAAGATTTGTCCTCATATTCAGAAACAAATTGCTGTCCCCTAAGTTACCATTCAAGTGCTTTTAGTAATAAAACATAGATGGTTCTAGCAGTGCTCTAATAGTGTATTTAGTAGTCTGTGACTCACGTCATGCCATTCCGCCATCTTGATTTTTCACCGCGTCCCCCTCAGTTGTGAACAAATCAGTACATGGTGAAGGTGTGTTTATTCGGTGTCCCCCGAGTTCCGGCTCACAAATTGGTAAGTACACATTATTTTACTTGAAAACTTCTTGTCAATTGTTGTAATTGAGTGTGCTTACAACAGTTGATAAACCTTCACGTGTCTGCTAATACAGGAAAAAAGTACGAGTGAATAACCTACAAAATGTCCCCTAAGTTACCTGTCCCTAAAGTTACTATAAGCGGTAACTTAGAAGACACGGTGGTAACTTAAGAGACATTTTGTATGTTTCTAAGATGTATGACCTGTTTTGTAGCATATTTGAACTCTTTTAATTGAAAGGGATCTTATCTTATTATACATTTATTATTAGCGGTAGATTTTGTGAAGGTTTGTAAAAAAATACTTAATTAATTGGTTGCAGGTAAATAAAAAAACATGGCTCTTAAAGCCGCCGAAAAACAAAGGCGATACCGAGATAAACTTAAGAAAAATCCAGAGAAGTACGAAGAAAGTAAAAAGAAACTAAGAGAGTATTTTAGTAACATTAGAGAGAGTATTGATTTTAGTAACAAAGTTCTATATTTCATAAGTCTTGTATTGTAGTTTGTCAATAAATTATAACTTTCTTTGTTTTTCTTTTATTTAAACATTAGTAACATAAGAGACGTTTTGGTAACGTAAGAGACACTGCAAAATAACTATTCTCCTAAGTTACCAAAATGTCTCTTATGTTACTCATTTGTCCCTAAATAAGTAAAACGTTAAATTAAAATACCGTACATGATTTTTAATCTCTTTCATACAAATTTACGGTGATTACTACATATCAAATAAAATATTACAGGAAAAAAATACCCTGTTGTTCTATTTTGCCAATTCCTTAATTTATTTTGAAAATAAACTTGCTAAATGTTGTTTGATAACATAAGAGACACAATATCACGGTTTAATTTGCAAATAATCTTTATGTGCCTTTCATTGTAATTAAAGAAGATATGTTTTGATACAATACTTTCTGATACAGCTATTTTCAAACAATAAGATCGCGTTTTATTAGTAAAAAATATATTTATTAGATGGTCACGTAGGAGACAAAGTACAGGGCATCAAAGGAAAAAACCTTGTAAAAAATTGTAAATTAAAGCAAAAACTGCACTGCCAATGACTAAATTATATTATCCTGGTATTTACTTTTATTTTAACATCAACTAATACTGGTTATTTAAACATTTTATTTTTATGTTTTTTGTTAGAATTTGACCTACAAATTGTACAAAGAATAGTTGATTGACCCTTATAACACAATATGTTATTATAACAAGTTTTGTTTTTATTTTGTTTTTGATGTTTATCTTTTGGTTTGTTGGTTCATAACAAATTCTGGTTGTTGTAGAGTATTTTTTTTTTAACATATGACCTTCGGAAATGACTTTTTCAGATAGACAATTTACTTTTTAGGCCACATCATTACAAGATTTTTGTTGGCTATTCACCTCAACAGAATTATGAAGGCTTATTATATAATCAAATGTTTCTTATATCGAGTGGATCCTTTTATTATTGCTTTGACATCAAAGTAGGTGGCTAGCTGTATGGTAAAAGTATGAGCATTTTGTATTTAATGTAGATACCAATAACCTCGTTAGGTCCAATGTAGTTATGTAGGACATTTGTCAAAGTTACTTTTGACTTTAGTTGACTGACACGAGATTCTTTTTCGAACTAACTAAATTTGACGTGGACCTTAGGATGATGGCACCAGTAATGGACAAGTCACCAATAATGGACACTTTTCTTATTTCAGAGAAGATAAGGGTTATTCATTTGTTTTGCAACAGTCAATTTAGGACCTACAATATTTGAATTAAGAGTGAAGTGTCCATTACTGGTGCCTGTCAGCTAAAAGTGTCCACCATTGGTAGTATAGAATGCTTCACCTTCAACATTGCAGGTAGAACCTTTGGTATCAACTATCACGGCAGTATATCCATGAGGTTTGCATTCATTGTGTGAGCTCAAAATTGGAATGGAGAGCTCTGACAATAATCTTGTTAAATTTTATTTAGTACTACTTTTTAATTAGGAATGTTTCAAAATGAACTAAATAATTTTTTTGTTCAGTTAGTCCATACCTACTAATATACGAGGGCCGGATGATAAGTATCTAGCCTAACAATTAAATACTACAGTGGGTTTATTTTTTTTATTAATATTTCTCTATATAATCTCCATTAAGCTCTACGCACTTGGTCCACCTTCGCTCCAACGCTGTTATACCCTCCATAAAATGGCTTTTCTCAAGGCCTGTAAAATACTCCTCTACAGCAGCTATGACTTCTTCATTAGTTTTAAATTTCTGTCCCCCCAAAAAAGTTTTGAGTTTGGGGAACAGATGGAAGTCTGACGGTGCAAGATCAGGTGAATAAGGTGGGTGGGGCAACAAATCATAATGCAATTCGTTAATTTTGGCCATGGCCTTAAGACAAGTGTGAACTCTTGCATTGTCTTGATGAAAAATAATTTTTTTTCGTGCTAACCCTGGTCTTTTTTGCTTCATGCATTCCTGCAGCTTATCTAATAGATTAGCATAGTATTCCCCGTTTATAGTTTGACCTTTTGGGAGGTAGTCTATCAACAAAATTCCGTTCGAATCCCAAAAGACCGACGCCATCACTTTTCCAGCTGATTTCACGGCTTTGGCTTTCTTTGGAGCCGAGCATCCGGATTCTGTCCACTGTTTCGATTGCATTTTGGATTCTGGTGTATAGTGGTGAACCCAAGTTTCATCCGTTGTTACAAATCGTCGTAAGAAATCCGATTTATTTCTTTGAAAACGGTCCAAACAATGTTGAGAGTTTTGCATTCGAACTCTTTTTTGATCGAGTGTAAGCAATCGCGGCACCCAACGGGCGGACAGCTTTTTCATTTTCAATTCTTCACTAAGTATATGATGTACCCGTTCTTTTGAAATACCTGTATTATCAGCTATCTCGGATAGCTTCAACCGTCGATCTGCCAAAACCATATCATGCACTTTGGAGACCATTTCCGAAGTCGTGACGCTTTTTGGACGTCCAGGACGGAGTTCATCTTGGACACTTGTACGTCCTCGTTTAAACTCGGCCACCCAGTTCTTAACCGTAGCATAAGAGAGAGCACATTCACCCAAAACATTTTTTAAGTCGTCATGAATATCCGCCCCTTTCATATGAAGAAACTTTATCACAGCTCTTTGTTCAATTTTATACATTTTGAAAAAATTCGCCAGAATATTTTTTCAAATGACAGCTAACAAAAAAATATGGACGCCATCGAATTCAAATTTAGAACACAGACAGCCAGAAACCCTATTATGAAAAGGAGGTTGTATATTTTGTAATTAAACCTTTTTGAATTGTGTAGGCCAGTTACTTATCATCCCGCCCTCGTACCTACTAAAATATACAAACAAACTCAAGATTATTTATGTAGACATCACAAAATAATACACTGGTTTTCCATGGATCAAGCCGGCATGTGCCAGACTGTGGACAGGCATTACATAAAATGAAATTAACACGTTGAAGGACAGAACGCCTGTAGGCGTTGACCTTTGAAAAAGTGATTTGACAGTACTCCTCTCGAGTTCATATTTTTCAACCGCCTAAAGACGTAGTGTCAGACGTAGTGTCACATCGTATAATTGTAAGGGTATTGTGATGTGACAGTACGCCGTACGACGTAAGACGCCTTTGCACGTACTGACTCATAATATATACTATGTTAGTACTGTCCATCAACGTGTTAACGCTGATCATGAATAATGTCATCTCACATTAGTCAGCTATTAAAACTATTCTAAACTCTTGTGGGTGAAACTACTCCTAGGTGTGTAAAATGTAGAAAAAATGTGGGATCACGGGAAATAATGTAATAGATAGTATACAAATAAAGAAAACCAGTTATAATGGCTTCATAGTATTTGCTTTAATTTTCTTTTCAAAATAAACAGTGAAGAGGCTTTTCTTACTGGGGGAAAATAGGTTGTTCCAGAATTTCGTAGCAGGGCTCTAATTGCCTTGCTAAATGATTTTACAACAATTCCTGTATTTCCCAGTGATGCCTGACCCCATCGAGCATGCCACCGGTTTGGAGAAGAAGGAACTGCTCGCCATGCAGTCCGGGGATGATGACCCGTTCAACATGAAGGTCCTGAAAAAGGCAGCCGGCACCCGCGACCAACCCACGCTAGTGCCCTCCTGCTTTGACGCACGTATTGTTGGATGCATATGTAAGTGCTGGTTAAAGGGCACCACTGAGTAACTTACCTGCCTGCAGTCCCTGAAAGATTGCCTGAAAATCTGCGAAGAAATGTATGAAACCTTGATGTCTATGCTACAGAACAACCACCCAGCTCAACCAAGGTCTAGTTGTCTTCTCAACTTCAATTCATTCAATTTGTTTGTCCAACTGACGTCTACATGATACATGTCCAACCGTATCAAGGACCACATGACCTTGGTTGAGTTGGATGGTGTAGAAGGGGTAAAAGAAACTAATAGAATTGGCCCATGGACCATGGGCTGTTACTTTGTGATACCTTTAAAACTTGAATTTTCATCTTGACATCTCTATGCCTGTCAGCATTACAATTACCGCCGATAACGGATTTAACCAGGGTTTCAGCTGTCATTAGCGTGTTGTTGTATTTGACATGGCACATGGCGTTGAAAAGGTAAAAAAAGGTGGAGATACAAAGGAGTTTCGACGTCTGAGTGGCGCAAACGTTTCGCGTAAGTAGAGGGGTCATGGATCGCGCTGCGCTCCAGACAATTTTATTAGTATCTGTTGATTTCACTGAAAGTATGGATGCACATCATGATCATCCTCCTTGATTGACCCATTTATAATGGCCTGAAGAAAACCAGAAACGTCAATTGGCAATATTATACATTGCAAAGTTACCACGCTGATAAATCACTGGGTATACACTGAAATGTCACCTGTCACCTGTATTGTCGGGATGGTGAAATAGGGGGCTGGACAAACTCGTTTTAGCTAAGCTAGGTTTATTTTTAATGCCTCTTATGTAATGAGTTCTTGAGGATAACTATATTTGATGAAGTATTTTCCTTATTGTACAAGTAGGTACATAGTTTGCTTCACTTGTGTTGATTGTTAAATGAATGTACAAACGATTTAAAATTATTATTGCACTGCTTAAGACTTGAAGTTTTGGATTCTGCTTTATATTTTGCATATTATTTACAGACAAAAATGAAAAGATTTTGTTGATTATTTTTGTAGTTTTTATCTAATTGTTTTTGATAGTTTGAACTCAAAGTGTTTTCTTATTCCGGAAACATGGGTCAGCACGCTAGTATGGTTAGCACAAAGAAGCTTATCGCCCTGTGCTTTTCTTTCATTATAGACAAGATTACTACTACTTCTCCGCCTCAACGTGTCTCTTGTCACCAGCGCATGTTAACTAGGGTGGTCCAAAAATAATTTTTGTTGTGTTTTGACCGGGCCATCCCGGTAATTTATTACTTCCTATACTACCTTATTACTAGGCCCGAAATATAGCTTTCTAGTTTAAGTGCAAAACGGTGCTCAAAGGACATCAAAATTTATTAAAATTTGGATTTTCATACATAATTATCAAAAATGTTTTGTTGTTAGAGGTAATTTTTTTGTTCCAAATATAAACTGGACTATTGAATAAAAAGTTTCTAAAGCATTTTTAACGTTAGGCCAGGATTAAGAGTTTAAGTTCTAGTGAGTGCCAAAGCGCTAAAAGGAGCAAGTTTCTTACATGAAAAAAAACTAGTATTTCGAAATTAATTTGACTAAATATGATTAAATATTATAATATATAATGTGACACGAAAATGTTCAGTAACGAATTTTTGGATATTCACAATTCGGATGTGCAAAGTTGAGGTCGTCGAGCACCGCTTTATCCTTGACATAGAGAACTGAAAGTTCACATAGATTCGTTAAAACATAAGTAACCAAATAAGCGGGTGCCGTGACTTTTAACTGCACTTTGATTTCTTCCCATATAAACGGACCACCCTAACGTTAACACGCGATTTTAAATATTGCTATGTTCAATATTATTAAGCCATTACGATATTAGTAACGCAGTAAACGTGATAACACCACAACAATTATCATAGAGATTAACGATTGAAGCATGGTTTGCGAAAACATGATTAGGAATGTGACATAAAACAGCTGAGCTGTTCCCTACGTTCTAGCAATGTTTGTAAAGGTATTCTATACATAATTATTATTTAAGACTGCGCCGAGCGTACGCCGGATGTACAGTGGCGCCCTCATTACTATTATTATGTTTTCTAATAAACTAAAGTATTTTTTTGATATTTGTCGGTAAGTTTTTGTAGTACAAATGAAAACACAACTTGTAGGGTATATCACATAGTTTAATAATTAATAACAATTCACCTTCGAGTTATCAACTTAACGAAAAAAAGTCGCCACCTTTTCCCGTTAAGCTGACTACTCAAAAGGGTAATTGTTATTAAAGTTTGTTACATATCCCATAAATTGTTTTTTTACTTGTGCTACAAAAACGTATCGTCTGATTGCAAGGAAATTCTTTAATTATGAAACACAATAATAGTAATGAGGACGCCACTGGACGGTCAAAGTTGGCGCGATACAGTCTTAACAACAAAATATCTAAGCATTAACATCTAATTATTTGCTGTTGCTTCGCGTCTTAGCGGTTTTGACGCTTTGTGCCAGATTTGCAAAACACCAGATTCGCGGAACGCCAGATTCGCAGAACACCAGATTCGCTTAATGCCCGATTTTCAGATTCGCAGTATACCAGATTCGCAGAATGCCAGATACGCACGATGCCAGATTTGAAATTCGCATAGTACCAGATTCGCATAGTACCAGATTCGCAGAAGGCCAGATTCGCAGAACGCCAGATTCGCACAATGCCAGATTCGCACAATGCCAGATTCGTTACCATTTTCCTGTAGATTCAGATTTGTATTTTGAGTCACTTTGTAGTGGTAAAACCTAACGCCGTATAACTGAAAACGGTAATCAAAACCACCGTGAGATCCATCCATTTTTTTTTATTTTTTTTTTCCTTTTTCTGGATCCATTATCTTGAGAACTTAGCCCATTTAGGGCCGATTGTTCAATCACCAGATATAAATTTATCTATCAGTTAAAATTATTGCTATCCTTTTCTCCCGTCATATAAAAAAAAAGTGACAGCCAAAATTTATCTGACAGAATTTTTTTATCTGGTGATGGAACAATTAGCCCTTAATGTAGTAAACGGGTTTTACAAATACATTTTTAATAGGCAATAGGCAAAAATCGGTTTTTTGTAATATAATAAAATATAAATATACGTAATAAGAACCCCTTTCTAGATCGTGTTTAATTATGTATGACTCGTCGTTATTGCAAAAGTTTGACGAACGAAACAATCTACAGGAATCTGGCATTGTGCGAATCTGGCATTGTGCGAATCTGGCCTTCTGCGAATCTGGTACTATGCGAATTTCAAATCTGGCATCGTGCGAATCTGGCATTCTGCGAATCTGGTATACTGCGAATCTGAAAATCTGGCATTAAGCGAATCTGGTGTTCTGCGAATCTGGCGTTCCGCGAATCTGGTGTTTTGCAAATCTGGCACAAAGCGTCAAAACCGTCTTAGCGTCGCGTTGGCCTTAGCACGAAATCAACGCTAATCTCTATACTAACTCCATTCTGCCGTAATATTCAAGAACGCGGCTAACTGCAGAGTAATAGTAGAAACATTTAAAGCTTAATGCGGTTCCAAATATAGTCTATACTTTTACGTATTTAAAAAAATGTAAACATTCCAAACCACGTGACATTGTTAAACAGCCAATCAAAACTGTTTCATCGAACTTTGACGTACGACGACTTTGACGTCAGCCAATAGAAGCAGAACACTGTCTGCTTCTATTGGCTGACGAACTATATCACGTGGTTGTTTTGTTTACATTTTTTTAAATGCCTAAAAGTATAGACTATAGAGTAGAGAATGCTTTGACTACATAATTGCACTTAGCCGCCTTCTTTACGACAGCATTGTTCTGTACATTACTTAAGAATAATGTTGCTTTGTTGCAGGTGAAGAACACTCCACGGCTATCAGCTGGCTTTGGATACATAAGGTATAATAACACTTGCCTCGTTTACTAATACGCACAGCGGTCCCGATTCGGGAAAAGTGGGACATTGGTTTTATCGGAGTAAAAAAAAAACGATAGCGATTTTTATTTTTAATCGTAAATGTTTAATGCTCTTTTGTTTAAACATGTGTTTTATGTGTCACAAAATATCAAAACCAAAATGTATAGAGGAGTACCAATTTTTTTTTCTTGAAATGTTTAAATGCGTTTAAGATGTAACCTCAATAACATAAAATTATGATTTAAAATTAAAAGACCAATAAAACCAATGCCCCACTTTTAAACTAAAAATGTTCGCGGAATAGGGAGTTACGAACGGTTTTTCATCTTACACCGTTTTTCAACTTCCCCCTACGCACCCTAATTTCCTGGAATGGGGGCGTAGGGTCTGTTTCACGAAAGATTGTAGGTAACTTGTATTACAAGGTTATTTTCAATGCATATTGTAAGGGAGGCTATGACTTCCCTATGATGCATTGGTTCTGGGAGGGGGTTGCATGGGTGCCTACCCCCATACCTAAGTAAAGACCACCCCACCCCACACCCCATATCGATCCGACCTTGGTACTCATAGTCGGTTCGCCTCTCCCAATGTTGTCACCAGATAGGCAGATAGGGTTATTTTTAAATACTTGATAATAACTTATTATCAGACAACATAAGTCCATACATTCATAAAAAATAATCAAATAATTAAATGTTGTTAGTAGCTTAGATCTAAGTGTTAGTAATTAATTGACCACAACAATGACCTTTCATTCTCAAGATGTTATTGGGACTGCCACGCACCCGGCGCACCAGGGATGCGGCTCTTTTGCGCATAGTCGCATAAAAGCACTCTGTTCATGCTTCTGCAAACATCCCTGATGCGCTATAAAAGCGGGGCAGCCCCACCAACACCCGGAACGCATTATTAAATTGGACCCGGAGAGCCCTTGGCCCGTTGCGTGTACCGTTGCCACAAGCTGCACGTATAGAGGTGCAGTAAGCTCTAAACAAAGCTATCTAACCTCCCTTGAACATCGTGCAAACTTGTGATAGAGCCCTCCGTTCCTGCTCAATATCGGTATCATCTTTGAGGTCCGACGTAACCAAATGAGCCAAATATTTAAATGTGTCAACCCTGTTAAAGGTAACATCGTTAAGGCTAATATGTGGAACATCGACAGTCCAGCTCCGTCCGAACTCAAAGACCATGTACTGTCTTTTTAATGAATTATTTGAGCCCGTGACTAGGTCAATATAATTTAATATTTTGTTTTTTCATTACAGGGCCAGCCCCGTCGCTGCGAGTGCGGCCACTGGTACAAATTGATTGAGAAGACTCCCCTCTAAACGCAATTTCCTTAGTTTTACGTAGCTATTTCGTCACCGCAATAATCGGGCATCTCGAACGCCGCATTTTTGTTATCTATGGTTCCTGATGTTGCCATACGCAAAAATAATTGAGATGCTATAGATGTCAATAAATCAGAAAATCAACATTAAATAATTATAAGCATATATTGAAGCGTTTTATTCGGGAGTGCTGCCTTGGATTGAGTTGTCGTGGTACACAAATGTAATTTGGGTTTAGATTAGTAGTTAAATAAACGTTTAACTGTTAATTATCTTGTCATTTCATTTAGTAGTTTCGTTTTACTTGTATTGCGAAACGCACTCGCAATCGTAATCGTTTGTATTTTGAAAATCGAACGCTTGTCTGCATACAATATGAAAACAAATAAATGTTCCGCTTTGTCGATTGCGATTTCGAGTGCGTTAGACAATAGGCCAGCTGGTCCCCAACTTTATATCATGTACAGTCAGCATCAAAAGTCGCTAAGTAGAATAAGATGCTCAAAATGATCAAGACGGCGTATTCTCTCGACAATAGAGTCGAGTGCAGATAATTTTGAAGTCTTCGGTTGCGTTACTTCTGCTGCTGTATGTAACTTGAATTTTCCTCAGTAGCCACTATTCTAAAGCTGACTTTTCTATTATTATTTTTTCCGCAAGAGCATTGTGTAAATTTATTGAAAGTTATTTTAATTTTTGTAGCGGCATTTGATGTTTTTTTTACAAATGCCTTAAATAATATTAAGTGTTAAGTTTTTAGTACCCATTAAAAGTATCAATTTTGAAATATCTCTGCTCTAATGCAATAAGATTATTACATCAAATAGCAAAATAGGGTCATTCGCGGTTGTTCCTTCGAAGGAACATCCAAACTAATCCACAGGAACTACCGCGAATAATCCGCAAAATATGTATTTTGAATAGATTTATCATATCTAAACTGAGAAACTGATTTATTTTAATTATTTTTAAACATAGATTTACTAATGGACGCACACCTAAAATAAGAAAAAAATATAAGTCAAGTGGGAGTCGTATTCGCGTACCGAGGGTTCCATATTTAAGATAATTATGGATGGAAAACGCGAATGAAAATATACTCATTTTGTCATGAATTTTATTTTCTATGTTATTAAGGTACATTTTGACAAGCCTACATTGTAATACATTTTTTTTTATAAAATAAGCGAAAAAGGAAGGTGTCAACCTTCCTTTTTCGCGTGAAATATAAATATGAAAAAATTCAATGAAATAAAAAAAAAGGAACGGAATGATTTTTTGGTCCATAAACTTCGCAGATTTGGAGGGGATCGATATTTTTTTTATACATTTTGGGCTATAAATCAAAACGAACTTCACGGAAAATTATAAAAAATATACTTTGTTTTCAAATTCGCAAACTGAGCCATTTCATATGACACACCCCGTTTGCTGCAATCACTTTCATTTTTCAACTCCCTTATTTAGACCTCTTTAAATATTTTAGTTTATAATATTTTAACCGACAGATGCGGACAAGCAAGTTATACAACTATACAAAATTTCAAAAAGTTGATACCTTTGATACTTTCAGAGAAAAACTGCTGTGACATATATTCAGACAGACTGACCCGGAAGTCTCACCAAAAGGGTCCTTTTTTACCATTATGGTACGGGACCCTAAAAAATGTATGACTGACAAATGAAAACACTTTAAACCCTTTTTTTTAAATCAACTTAAATATCTTTTTTTTTAACTGTTACTAGTTAGGGGAGCCCGTGACACTAAGCCTAAACCGTTGGATGGTTAGTTCCCGACTCGCCGGATTCTTGTGTCATCGTATTCTGGTTTCGCCGGAATTTTATATAAATGTGACAGTCGGAACTCTCCGTAAGGAAGGGATATATAAATATTTAAACACGTCATTAATTGGAGAACACGAAATGGCCATGCGTGCGAGCATAGCTCGGCGACCTTACTCGCCCGTGTCACCCTTAGTAAGTGAATTTAAAGTCCCAGATAGAAAGCTCGACGACCCTTTTCGTCCGTTTTTACCTTTAGAAGTTTACATACTTAGGGTGACGCTGACACACACACGGGCAAGTAAGGTCGCCGAGCCATAAGTACGGCGTACTTACTTGCACGTCTATTTGCGACTTAAAACTGCGCCGAGCGTACGCCGGATGTACAGTGGCGCCCTCATTACTATTATTGTGGTTTCCAATAAACTAAAGTATTTTCTTGAAATTGGTCGGTAGGTTTTTGTACTACAAATGAAATCACAACTTATAGGGTATATCACATAGTTTAATAACAATTCACCTTCGAGTTATCAACTTAACGGAAAAAAGTGTCCACCTTTTCCCGTTAAGCTGACTACTCAATATTGTTATTAAAGTTCGTTACGTCTCCCATAAATTGTGTTTTTACTTGCGCTACATAAACGTCAAATCAAATCATAAAAAATACTTTGGCTTCGATTTTAAACATAAATTTAGATGAACGAGAGTGGTTACAGGCCTCACTTCCTGTGCGAATCGGTGGTTTAGGCATCAGGTCGGTTTCTGGAATCGCTTTGCCCGCGTTTCTGTCCTCAGTACATAGTACTCAAAATTTAATTGCAAAAATTCTTTCCAAATCTTTTTCAAATTATTTCATACCACATTTTAACGAGGCCCAAGACACATGGGTTTTGGCTTGTCCAAACTCTGAGCTCCCAAAAACTCTTTCCTCTCAGAGGCTGTGGGACGGACCGATCTGCGAGCAAGTACGGAATCAACTTTTACAAACGTGCAACGGCTCCGCAGATCGTGCCCGTCTCCTAGCGGTCGGAGTGTGGGAATCGGGTTTGTGGCTACACACGCTTCCATCGCCGAACACAGGAACCTTGTTAGATTCATCAACATTTAGAGTTGCAACCTCACTCCGCTTGGGTGCACAATGTTGTGCTCCTCACCGCTGCCAGTGTGGCGCTAGCGTCGATCGGCTTGGTCACCACGGTCTATGCTGTACGCGAAGTGCTGGTAGATTTTCCCGTCACTCCAGCATTAATGATGTCCTCCGTCGGGCTTTTACCACCGCCAATTGCGCGGCTATTTTGGAACCAAATGGCCTCATGCGCGATGATGGTAAAAGACCTGATGGGATGACTCTTGTTCCGTGGAAGTTGGGCAGGCCGTTGGTTTGGGATGCCACTTGCGTGGACACCCTTGCGCCGTCACATCTTCCCGGAACAAGTACTAGGGCTGGTTTCGCGGCGGAATCAGCGGAGACCCTCAAAAGGCGCAAATACAGTCAACTTGATAGAAGTTACATATTTGAGCCTTTTGGGGTCGAAACTTTAGGACCGTGGGGACCAGGAGCACACCGTATTTTTAAAGATTTATCAAAGCGCCTGATCGACGCATCACGTGACAAAAATGCTGGCCTGTACTTGGCACAAAGATTAAGCATTGCCATTCAACGTGGCAATGCTGCCAGCATTTTAGGAACAATGCCCACTGGTAGCGGTTTGTTAGATTAGTGTAGTTTTAAGTGATTTTGTAAGTTCTTTCGTTTGTTTGTTTTCTGATTAATTATCCTTACTTGAATTTTACAATAAATATTTGTTATAGTTATGTCCCTTTATGCGGTACTTCTCGGCATTCAATGCATGCTGTGCACTAAACTACGTATCGTCTGATTGCAAGGAAATTCTTTAGTTAATTAGAATACACAATAATAGTAATGAGGGCGCCACTGGACGCTCGGCGTTTGGTCGGTGCAGTCTGAAGTTCCTTTTATGAGAATTCTATTTCTGTGTCGGGCCTGCCTGTCACTGTCAGTAGTGTTAGTTTTTTATTAGCTTAGCAGAGCCACAGATTATAAGGGTATGTCTAAAGAAGACCGAGCGGCAAAGAAAATGAAATACTAGAGGAAAGTTGTGATGTATTTGAAGATTTGTTAGCGTATACTGCAATATTTGGCGATAGAAAGTAATTTGGATGCAGAGTGAAGCTCTATAAACTTGTAGTATTACGCTTAATTGCAATACTTGGCTAACATCGTCATGCCTCGTAAGTGCTTTAATAAAATTGAAACTAACTTTTTGTAGGCAGAACCGCACTTAGTTAGTGATGCGGAATATTTTTTAGAACCAAATTCCTCTAGTTATTGTTAGTTGTAGTTTGGGCAAATATTTCTGCTATGAGCGCGAGTATTTGTTCCTGAGTCTTGGATGTTTTCTATGTATTTGACTACGTTTTTCTCTATATAAGTATGTTTATCGTTGTATAGTACTCATAATACAAGCCTAGAGCTTGAGACTATATTAATTTGTGTGAGATTGTCCTCTGATACTATTATTACTTGATTGTAAGTAATACTGGTACCAATCCCAGAATTGCATGCCCTTAGTTCTACCTATTTGGAGCTAAGTTTATTTATTGTTTATTTATTTAATCTTTATTGCACAGAAATAAGGGGACAGGTACGACTGCCCCTACATCCGTCATTGTTGCGGGCTACATGCCCCAGTCAATTAGTTACTAACACTTAAATCTAAGCCACTAACAACATTTAATTTAGTTATTTTTTATGAATGTATGGACTTATGTTGTCTGAAATAAATGATTATTATTATTATTAATAAGTACAAATGGCGGACTTAATGCATAATGGCATTCTCTACCAGTCGACCAAATAATTAAACAGAAATTTACATAGTGGGTGCACAGAAAAAGAAGACAGAGATAAAACTAAAAAATTAAAACAATTATCCTAATTATTGCTAATACTTACTCCAATAAATATATATGTCATATGTAATACTCATACATATAATAGTTATATAATACATCATTAAGTTTTTGTGATGAACTTGAGTCTTAAGAGAGAGAAGGGAGAGATTAGCAATGTACAAATAAACCAGTAACTCGGCCAATCTTCATGCTTAATGCTGAATGCCACTAATGCTAGGCGGGTCCATTTCGTATGAAAATCAGAGCTCTTGGCAATGAAAGTGATATCTTTTTTTTTTAATTTTAGAGCATCGTCCTGGCATCCATTCAGTGTTCATAGCCGATGGATTTGCCGATGACTGCGATGAGCTGATACATCACTGCTCGACCTTGACCACCATAAACTATCAGAATTTTTGTGAAATTTTCAAGGATTTAAATTTTGCTTCTCTGTATAAGTGAGTATCCGTATTATGTGTAGCCCTGCTAGTATTTTGTATTTTCCCATGAAATTTTCTAAAGTTTTGTTTAGTTATGACTTTCACTTATATTATATATAATAAGATGTATTTCCTCAAAGACAACATGAAAGCTTTTTAAAATCCCCTGATTTGAAACAATTGATTGAAATAACTTGAAGCGACTTGTTCACTCATCTAATTTTCAATACTTTAAACAATTTATGTTTAAATAAAACAGTGTGCTGAGACCACTATGACTAGTTTCTGCCCACAGCTCTGCCTGATCAGTAGTTGTTTAATGGTATTCCCTCGGCAACTGATGAATTTTCTATCTTAACAAGTACCATCTGTTAATATCTGCACCTGATTTCACGTGAGTCTGTTCTGGTATTGCACTGTGACAATGTAACAAACAAACAAACTGTAGACAACTCCGTACACAGTTAAACTGCTGCTGCGTTCACTCAACTATGATACATATAACACTACAAACATTTTTAGGGGACGGACATCAAATGCTGAGATTGCTGAGCTCTCAGAGGAAGTTCTAAACATTGCCAAATACTATATGGTTTTGGAGACGTCCAATTTTGAGGTAACTAACATAATTTATTACAAATAAATAATAATCTGAACACTTGAAGGTTTTTTTTTTTTTAAATTCATGAATAAGGAGCAGATTAGATACTATTATCCTGACATGTCAACATAATCACAATATAGATAATGATTGCACCTTCGAAAAAAAAGGTTAACTTTTTAAATGCCATAACATAGAACTACTCCCTGACTTATAGTCCACGTGTCCACATGAGTTGTCAACTTAATTGTTCAGTGCACAATTTTTATTTCATGAAAAAGCATTTTTGGCGTAATGAGTAAATTTGTCTTTAAGTTACTGTACCGCTAGTTTCTGTAAGTACCTTACCTATATTATCAATGTTTAAGATGTACCTATCCTAATAACATCATAGTTTCAGCAGAAAATTAAATACAAGGACACAATCAATGAACTGAAATTTGATAAAATACGTATTTATTCCCCAGAAAAATTTAATCGGGCTTTACCTTGTCTATGCTCTCCTAAACCTCCAACCGTACCCCGGCTTCGCTCCGCTCCGCATCACGCCGGAGGACGTGCCCGCGCTCGTCCGCATCGAGGAGCAGGTGCGGCGCGAGGAACGCCTGGACGCGCTGTATATCCTCGGGAGCTTGTTGATCAAGGGGCCGGTGTACTACCATGTGGAGGCTCGGGAGCGGGGCTTAGAGGCGCCACTGAGGAAGTATTTGGAAGGTCAGTTTAATTTTGTAAAACATTGCAATGATGGTCTCGGCATAAAATGCCACATATGCTGCAACAAGAATAATACTACTGCCGAACAAAATTTAAACTACTGAATACTTACGCCACCGTAACATGGTCTCCAACTTTGAGATGTGTGGAGGCAGCATCCAAGATATGGTGGTAGATTTGTGCATTGATTGCTTTTTAATTTTGCACGGTAGTATAACTAAATGAAAAGCTTGCACTTTTTGATATTTCATTAAACCCGTTTATTAATGCTACTCTATATTTGTATATATTTGAAATGATACCTATTTAGTAATAATTGTAAGACTTTTTTTGTTGACATAAATAATTGTCATTTTGCCATTGTTGTTATTTCAATTTTAACAGTTTCGGTATCCCTGGCGCTTAGAAGTTATGGTGGAATAAAGTATTGTAGAATTCGTAGGCACATTCATACACGAACCCTGAAAACATTAAACTCCTTTCATTGGGCTGTCGTGTAAAAAGGGATGGCTTTATTTTCTTCCACGGGAAAAACGTGAGATGGAGATAGTTTGTGCGCGCCTTGATGGCAGCGTCAAATCAAATAACTACACATAGGTGTTATGGTTATTGAGATTTATCATAATACTATATAGCGACCCGCCCTCGCTTCGCTTCAGTTTATCTGAGTTTTCTGTAACACCCGTACATAAACCAGAATCTATTATACATATAAACCTTCCTCTTGAATCACTCTATCTATTAAAGAAAACCGCAACAGAATCCGTTGCGTAGTTTTAAAGACCTAAGCATACATAGGGACAGACAGACAGACAGCGGGAAGCGACTTTGTTTTATACTATGTAGTGATGTGGCGTCTTAAGACTACGCTACCCATTACTATTATTGTGTTTTCTAATCAAGGCTTCCAAATACCGGACCTTTTCCAACTCCGGTACTAATACCGGTATTCGGTTTTCAATACCGGGATCCCGGTGTCCCGCCCGTAAATGTATTTAAATTAGGAAACGATCAGGAAATGGGATTGTTACTTTAAAATAAGCGTAAAAATCGATATGTTAAGTTGTTGTCTTTGGAAAAAAGCCTTCTCAATCTTAACCCAAGCGATGCTCGTTCTTTCAGGCACTATATAATAAAGTTTGTTCCTAGGTAACTCCATCTTGGACGTACCGGGCGTCCGGCCGAGAGGCGTGTACTACAAACAGACTGAGGAGCTAGACCTCCTCGGCGAAATGATTGACATCTACAAAGAGTATTCCCAGATGAAGACGTCAATGGTAAAAAGTATGTTGTTGACTTTAACAGGTTTTCAGTCCGTTACACAGGTTTTGCAGCGTATTGTGATCTATTCGATGGCTCGGCCATTACGCGAGCACGTGTAGAGGGTAGGTATACTTGGTTGTAGTTGCCGATCATCGACTATGTCTACGACGCATGAGTTGTCAGCTTTTCGGGCATGCATCAATAGTAGATTGATAACCAAGGGTTGAAAGTGACCCATTTCACCCGAGTTAGACACTACTTTTCATTTCGACTGTGAGGAAAAAGATGGAATATATTCGTGACGTAATAAAGGTCTGATTTCTTGTTTCAAACGGATGTTCGGCGTTCAACCTCCAACGTTGTATAAGCTCCTTGGTCGTGACCAACTCGATTAAACTTTTCTAATGTTGGCAGTATGTGCATTTTCTAGATGGTCATGCCGTGACGTGATAAAAAAGTGTCATGCTATACAGGCAAAGGCATTATGGTGGGCAGCAGAATAGAGGAATAATTTTAAAAGTTGATTTTCTGCAATTGCGAAAAAAATAGATCAGTCGTAAAATCATTTTAATATGGGAGTATAGATCGTAATAAATAGGTACGTCGTTTAACGTATTGCTGAGTTTAGATATATGAAAAGCATTTATTTTAATATAATGACGTAGCTCAATTATCATAGAATCCGTGGCCAAACGTAACTATTAAGACTAAAACGTAAAGCGTAAACGTAAGAATTTCCGCATAGTTGTGTTGATCATTCATTCGTCGGTGATCGCCGATTGTGCCGTAGAGTCACATTACATGACATACCTTCACGCGTCTCCCAATGGGGTAGGTAGGATTATGGAACGCCAGGAGCACCGATCTAAACACGATCATAATACGTGTCCTGGGTTAGTTTTAAGTTTTGTATTGTTATGTTTATGTATGTTAGTCTGTAAGGTGTTTGTTATGACGCTCGAAATTAAAAATCTTATTGTTGGGTTGGTTCATTGGTAGCGGCATACATTTTTTTTAAATGACGAGCATGATACTTTCTAGCGACCCGCCCTCGCTTCACTTCGGTTTATGTGAGTTTTCTGTTACACCCGTACATAAAACAGAATTTATTATACATATAAACCTTACTGTTTAATCACTGTATCTATTAAAAAAAACGCATCAAAATCCGTTGCGTAGTTTTAAAGATCAAAGCATACATAGGGACAGACAGACAGCGGGAAGCGACTTTGTTTTATACTATGTAGTCGCGTCGGCAATAATTTTTCAAATGTTTCCTCCGTGAATACTACGATATGTACAAACATTGATTATCATCATATCATATTTTTATAATAGGGAATACTCATGGATTCGCCTAAGTGTGCAAAATGTGGTTAATGAATTGTCAAGGAGTTTTTGTGGTTGTTGGAAGTTCTGTAGCTCTGCCTACCCCACTCTGGGAATAGGGCCGTGAGTTTATGTATGTATGTATGTATACTCATGGATTTTTTAAATTTCGATCTCAAAATATGAAAATACCGTAAAAGGAATCACCAAAAGTGAAATTAATTTCGCCCAAGAAATACGCATGATACAAGCATTTCAATATGGTAATTAAATTACGCAGTGATTAGAGAGAGATCCGACATGCACTGTGACGTCATGTAACAGGTCGGCCATATAAACTCCATGTTAATTTCTGTTTTGCTAAATAGATAACAAATCTTAATTGCTTTATATTTTGGTTATTTTTATAGCTATTCATAATTCATAATTTTCCCAACTGTTTGTTAACATGAAGCAGCTTTTATTGAAGGTACTACAGCCCAATGGAACCCTGACCCACCATAGAACGGTGTCACAGTGACATTATAAAACAATTTGTTTGACACTTCTTATGACTTGAATCATAACGTCTCTGTGACACAGTTCTATGGTGGGTCAAGGTTCCAATGGTCTGATAGTACAATAATGTAAACGTTTTATAGTGCTGCGGGAATAATTGTACTGGTTGGTGTGTTGTCAGCTATGAAGACGCATGGGAACTACATCAACGAGACTCTGGCGCAGGACCTGAACAGGTCTCTGAAGGGGGTCATCAGCGGCACCGGCGATCAAGGTAAACGCCACCTAAAGTTGGTACTGAATATTGAATAGAAAGTGTGTTTTTCTAATTCTAATTTGACGACGCGCTGGCCTAGTGGGTAGTGACCCTGCTTACGAAGCTAGCGGTCCTGGGTTCGAATCCCGGTAAGGGCATATATTTGTGTGATGAGCGCGAATATTTTTTCCTGAGTCATGGATGTTTTCTAATGTATTTAAGTATTATATTTCTCTATATCTGTATTTATATCGTTGTCTAGTACCCATAGTACAAGCCTAGAGCTTAGTTTGGGACTAGGTCAATTGGTGTGAGATTGTCCCCTTATATTTATTTATTTATTAATAGACCCCCAATTCCGATACTATTAGTATCGGAATTCCGATATTGAGCCACAATACCGAATTTCAATTCCTTTATTGGAAATAGTTCAATGTGCCCTGCGTAATTCCGATATTGTGGTTCAATACCGACTTTCAATTCCAATACTGGAAATAGTCCGATACTGCATGCGCTAACCGGCCCCTTATAAAGGGAGTTTCCACAACTATAAAATTTGACAATGTTTAGAACGCAGCATAAGTGTTATAGTTTTAGGAACTTGTTTTGTTTTTGCAGCGGAACCCAAAGACCACCACAGTTCCGTACAGGAGATCAAGCGCCGCGCCATGCGGAGCGCCGTCGGCGGCCTGAAGCACCTGGAGCCCGCGGAGATGAGGTCAGCACCACGTGCGAACGGCCTTTTAATTCTGTTCGTATTTTGTCCCTGTTGTATCGGGCGGTTGTGTCTGCGCCAACCTTAAGTCGGTTATACTGGTATCATCATCATATCAGCCGAAAGACGTCCACTGCTGGACATAGGTCTTCCCCAAGGATCTCCACGACTGCCGGTTTTGTGCTACTCGCATCCATCAGCTTCCTGCAATCTTCACAAGATCGTCGGTCCACCTTCTGGAAGGCCTGCCAACACCTCGCTTTCCGGTCCGCGGGCGCCACTCTAGAACTTTTCGTCCCCAACGGCCATCAGTTCTACGAGCCATGAGCCCCGCTCACTGCCACTTAAGACTTATACTGGTGTAAGTATATGTGGTAGACTCGAATAAATTATGAAGAGCAACAAGTGCGGCTGACTTACTAAGTAATTTTCCTAGGAACCCGTTTTTTTCTGTTTTTTTGGTCATAACGTCATTGCTGACATATGATATAATTATTGAGTCTTAATTTTTATATCTCTGGTACCTTGAACTTTTCACAATTTATTTAATATCTAACGTACCTATAGACAAAGTTAGGTTAGGTTATGTTTGATTTTAAAACATCCTGAAAAAGTTACACTTGCATAAAAAAAACGTAATGATTTGCGATAAATATGACCACGTTATGACTAAAAATAATGCAGACGATCCCGACCTGAGGGCTTAATGCCTAACGCACTCGCAATAGTTTTCATTTTGACAGCATGAAGGCGAGTCTGCATACAAAATTAAATTCATTGCTCAACTTTGAAGCCCTTTGCGATTGCGAGTGCGATAGGGAATAGCGACGTTGGTCCTGTCATAAAAATGAACGGTTCTCATCGTATAGCAGTTCTACGATTAACATTTAATTTGATTTTTTCCAGGAGTCTAGAGGAAAACGCGGACCTAGAAAGACCATCCACATCCAAGTCGCCCACAATCGATAAAAAACCATCTCCGAAAATGAAACGGAGGCGGAGAAGGAATTGCAGCTCGTCAAGCTCTGATGATGAAGATTACACGTATCCCCCCGAAGTGGAAGGAAGGGTTAAAAAACCGTTTATCTCCAGAGCGACCAGGTCTTTGGAGGTAACTGAAGACGACACCGTGACGATACCAGAAGAAGGAATCGACCTAATGAACATACCTTCTTTGACAACGACGGAGAGCGAGGGCAAACTCATTGAAATAGAAATCATAGACCAAATGACAAAAATTGAAGTTCCAGAAGATAAGATAAAATCCAAGAAAACTAAAGGGAAAACTGATGATGAGATATT
Organism: Acleris laterana; assembly: GCA_963966035.1. Classification (NCBI taxonomy): domain Eukaryota; kingdom Metazoa; phylum Arthropoda; class Insecta; order Lepidoptera; family Tortricidae; genus Acleris; species Acleris laterana. The sequence goes on along the minus strand of OZ014458.1, from coordinate 10,036,318 downwards.
CAAAAAGCCAATGAAGATGTCTCCGCGGCTAAGGGTCGCGACGAGGAGGGAGATGAAACAGCCGATTCGTAAATCGAAGTTCAAAAAGATGGGCATGCTGGATATTGCCGGTCTTAGGGATAGAGATAAACCCTCTGCGGACACTTCCACAGATGAAGACCTTTGAACGGCCGAACGGACTTATCAAAAGCGGAAAACTATTCCAAAAAAATGATTATATTGCCAAGGAGATAAAGTGGATTTTCAAACCAAGCTAAGAACCAATTTAAATTAAAGTCTCTTCCTATTCAGACTGCCAATGACTATAACAAGTATACCTGACTGTAATTGTCTTTAGATACATACATACATTAAATCACGCCTGTTTCCCAGAGGGGTAGGCAGAGACCACTTCTTTCCACTTGCTACGATCTTGACAAATTTCTTTCGCTTCTTCCACATTCATTTTTTTTTTTTTTATGGCATCGAGTAGACAAACGAGCACACAGGCCACCTGATGGTAAGTGGAAACTGTGACCCATAGACATTCGCAATCACAAGACTGCTATGCAATCCTAAGACTGCAAATGCGTTGCCAACCCTGAGGCTAAGATGGAATGCCTCTATGCCTCTATTCATACATCGAGTCATGTCCACGCACGTCGGTTTCGTCTTTAGATAGAGGATTTAATAGTCATGAAAATAATGTTACTTCTAATTAGTTTATTAAAAAGGTTGAATATATATTCCTCAGCATCATTGTATTATTAATTATTATGCTGGGTGCGATAGACGAAAACCTCTCTTATCAATCAAATCCTTTATCAAATCTGACAACCATCACTACATTTGCATGTCAAATATATTTCGAAAAAATAAAGTGTATATGACAGACTTCAGTCAGTGTCATGGTATTTTCGGTTTAGGCGACTAATGTCTATATTGAAAAATGACGAGGTATAATAATGCCGATTTTCCAAACATAAAAAAGTCAAAGTATAAAAATGTCGAGAAATAATAACGACGAAATAAAAAAATTACGAAGTATAATAATGTCGAAATGGAATTAAGACGAGGAGGAACAGGAATGTAGGTAGGTTTAGGTTATGTTAGTTTTGCAGCAGGCCCGGAGGGCCAAACGACCCAGAAATAGGAGCTCCGCGTAAGCGGAGCTCCGTCGACACTGTCTAATTGATTTAAAATAAGAGTGTTTGGCCCTTCGGACCTGCTGCAAAAATAACATAACCTAAACCTACCTGTCGTCATTATTATACATCGACAAAAATCAGATGGTCATTGTTATATTTCGACATTTTTATACATCGACAAAAATAGTTCGTCTTTGTTATTTTTCGCCATTATTTACGGTATCGACATTTTTATACCTCGTCATTTTTCAATATAGAGATTAGTCGCCTAAATCGTATTTTCACCGAATGTGCTCGAAATAAACATGAAGACAATTATTCATTGTATGAATAAATAATATGACCACGTTTAACCTCCAAAAGTACGCGAATATGGAGTAATAACGGCAAATTGATTTGTTTATACGAGTGACCGAATGAATAGGAACAGAATTTATACATGATGCATATTTAAAAAACCCCTGGCCCTAACAGGGCCTTGTATTTTTTTTATATAATACATCTATTGCCAACGAGATAAAGTGGATTTTCCTTCGTTTTTACTTTTGACAATCTAATTAGATTGACTATTGTATTGGTAATACGTGCATATTCCATTCGCAAAGGGCATTGAGTGAATTTGTTTGAAGAATATTGTAAAAAAAAAATCAGCGGCCACGGATTATTTGAACATAGTTATTTAGAGGACCTCGAAATACACATAGATTAATATAATTTATGGCGTTTAATAATATCGGAGCCGAGATATTTAAGTGTTCAGTTTTTGGTACTAAAAGTACGCCCAGGGAAGAATATAAAACGATAGCTTAGTTCACAAATTGTACTAATTACATTTGAAAAGTCATTGTAATTAGTATGTTTGTGCAAAGATAATAAGTTCGTAAGTTTACTGGCAAAATAAAATAATTTAGTACGATTGTGCACTAAGGTATCGAAAATATCTCGGCTCCGATGCACTTAAGAGTATTACATTACATAACAAAACATGCTTATTTTGAATAATTCTATCATAATTTACCACTTTTTACTAATGGCCGCTCACCTTGAAAATGTATGACTTTTACAACACTTACCCAAAGCCCTTTCGTTGTTTGGTGTGCCTTAGGTTAAGGTATTTTCGGATGCATTGTGATATTATCAATAAATTGTTTTAGTTAGTTATACTTAAGTTATACACGGCGTATAAGTTGTGTTGGGCGACTCGTTAGTCTAGTTGGTAGTTACCCTGGCTACGTAGCTAGCGGCGCTGGGTGCTGCCCCTAAACTCGACCTTAGGCGGCCGATATAATTTCATACTGTACTTATTTAATCATCAACATATCGTCATTTCATTACATTACTTTGAAAAATCAAAAAACATCGTATCTCTATTTCGTGAAGAACGAAATATCTGGAGTTTTTTCTAAAATAGTAACGATATGGGTCATAGCGGTAAGTGACCGCAACATGGGCGAAGGCCAAATATTAGAAATATGTATGTAAGACTAAATGTGTTACTGTGTTTTCATGTATTCAATGTAAATAAGAAAACCTATTTCGTGATGAGAAGTTGCTCTATTGGATTTCAATAAAGTGGTAGTCGAATATCCTTATTTATCTTACTCCCTTTCGGAACGGCTGCTGGAAAGTGCCCTATTGATGGCACCTTACTAATTATTGGGACCATGAGCTTTATTTCAAGGCAATAGAGGTGATAATTCTACAAGCTCTAGGTGCGTGTTATTTCTTACTAGCCAGACAACAGTGGACATTAAAAACAACCTGCCCTCAAGAAGAGTAGCCCTGAGGGTCGAGTGGTTGGAGCCCCGCCACAAGGTTAATTAATTTTTAGTCCTATGTGGTGAGAGTACGGGCCCAAAATCTGTCGACCTTTTTAATCCTTTTGAATTCTGGCCGACTGATGTCATATTTCGTCAATTTCTTGGCCGCTGTTTGTTTTAAGTTATATGTATATTATGATGTATGTTAGTCTGGCTCAGGGCGACTGTCCACAGTCCTATTTCGTCATCTTAACACGTCCACAATATTAAGTCGTCAGCATGTAATTCCTAAATCGTCACCTTCCTAACTCATCCACATTTTTATATCGTCAATGTCCTATTTTGTCCACATTCCTATATTGTCCGCAATGTTAACTCCTGTGGACTCCTCCCATATAGGGATGTGGACGAGGTAGGAAGGTGACGAATTGTAATAGTGGGCCATATGGCATAATGGACGAGTTAAGAAGGTGACGAAATAGGACTGTGGACAAAGTCACCCCGAGCCGTTAGTCTGTAAGGTATTTGTAAATATAGCCTTTGTTGCCTGAAATAAAGTTTATTCTATTAATAGGCATTCCTTTGTAGTATTTTACAAATTTGTTACGTTTTTTTACCTTAACCCTTGATCAAATATTGGGAAACTACCCATAATTTGTATTTTCCACAATAAATAAAAAATCTGTTTGATTAAAAGTTAATTAAAATAGGTTCTTTTTCAGATTACAATTAATTTCCGATACATTTACAAACTTTTTTTAACATAGTCAAAAGAAATGGGTTTCAATTGTATCTGCTAGCTGTTGTCCGCGGCTCGGGAGCTGTTCTATTTTCTGGGGCAAACAGTATCCTCAGTCTCCATACCAATTTCATAACAATCGGATGAAGGTATAAGATACGAACAAACAAACATTATTTTTTACAAAAACATTATTTTTAAGATATTGGCATTTTTTTCTAAATCTATTTATTATTACTCCAATGCGGAAAAAATGGGTAAGAAATAACAAAACGTCAGTAACTTCGTCACATATTTATTTTTATTAATACTAGGTACATTTATTGCTACAATTAAATATCATTAATGTAGGACACTTATATTTGAACTTCATTATTAGAGGCCATACTAAAAATAATAAAATATTTCATAGAAAAATAAAGCGTCAACACAAAGGCAAGTAAAGCAATAAATAAATATATTTTGGTATTAGGCCCTAATTTATATTGTAATAACAATAAATTAGAAAAACTATTATGTGTTACTAAAGCAGTACATTCATCTTACGATATAAAAAATAACGGTTTATTTTAAAATCCCCAATCGTCATTTGTCCTAAAGAATCGTTTATCCTAAAACCATTTCCGCCTGGATTGCATTCCGCATTTAGTGCTGTTCTAATAACACAACCCTAACCGCTGGTATATCTGACTCAGCCGAAACCCAGTTTAGGTCAAACGATAATTCGGACTATCACGTGTTAGAACAAACGTTATTATGGATTGCCTATAACACCCAAAAATACACAATTTTGCAGTCGGAGTACCATAGGGTCATGAAAATAAGACATTTCTTTTACAGTGTTTCGCCATGTGCATATTGTGCATTACTGTTGTCCAATGCTTTCGATATTACACACCGATTACAAAATAGTGACAAAAACAAAGCCCAAGCAGGCAAGGCCAGTGAGTTTAACTTAATAACGTGAGAGATAATAGCTTGCTTATTGTTCTGGATAATTCTTAATTCAGGTCAGGGGGCTTAAAATGGTCGCGTGACAAAATGTGGATAAATCATCAGTCACTTTTTGACACGTAAATCAGTACAAGAGTGACGGATACTTTAATGGCGGCAGAGTTAAAAACAAGACGATAACGTCGATAACATTTCACAGGCAGTATGGTTTTACCGATTTAAATAAAAGGTCCAGCGGGCCTAGTATGGCTGCCTCTATATCGCGTGTCAAATGTGGATAAAGCATCCGTCACTTTTTGACACGTGTACTTATTTACGTGTCAGAAGGTGACGGGTGCCTTATCCAAAATTTGTCACGCAATAAACGCAACCATATTAGGCCCCCTGTACGAACTGGGCTCTATCTAACAAAATAAAAATGCGTTGCCAACCCTGAGCCGAATATAAAAATGCCTCTACACTGGTAATCATCCGTTGTCACAATATTTAAAGTATTAGGTGCGACAGCTCCGAAAAAGGCCTTCGGGTTTACATCTCTCTCAGTCGCTTTCTTAGGTTCCTCTGCGAATCTTTCAGAGTTAACGCGATCCCGAAAGACTTTTTAAGATCAGTGCACTGTCAAATGGTTTGACCAACTAGTCACGTTAGTTTCTTAACAAACTAAACTCTAACCCCCTTACTTATAATAGTTTATGACAAGCTTTGTCACTTTCTCCCATATGCAAATGTCAGAATTACAGATAAGGACAATGGCATAAACTATTCCAAGCTTATTGCACGTTTATAAGTAAGGGGGTAAGTACATAATCAAAGACACTCAAAAGATAATAAAAGCGAGCGAGGAAAACTTTAATATCTCACACATCTTACTTATTCGTTTTTGCATATTTACGTATATTTGTTTAAATAATCCCAGTATACTTTAGACGTCAAACCCTAAGCTAAGATAGAGTATATCGTTGCTAACATCCTTCTCTCCACCTATACCTACTATTAAGATTCTTTAACAATCACTAAGCTCAACCAAATCTGACGTGGCAACGTCTGATTGGTCGAGCGCTTTCCCCTCCCGCGTCCCGTAGACCATGGGAGAGCCACCTTTAAGACTGTCGAGCTATAACGGTAGCTATAAGCTAAACCATTTAGCACATTCAGTACAATAACATAATTTATATGAATTAGTGACTAGTGGTCTAATAGGCAGTTTTTGTGTCATTAAAAAGACCACCCGATGGTACCCGGCCCTGCGGCTCATAGTCCATCTCAATCTCAAGACGGCCGTCCTAAACATGAGTATGTGAGTTCTCTCTTTCACGGGTATTAACCGCCATGCATTGATACTGACGCAAATTTAGGAATGATTCACCTTTTGTAGACCACTACTCTTCAAGAAATGGGCTTTCAGGTTTATTTTTTCAAGTGGTCTTGCTGTGAAAAACTAATCGCGTTAATGCTGCAACCCGCGGAATAATGCATCCTGCTTGAAAATTACTAATTGACATTGATATACAAAAGCGGTAGCTTCACCGCACGGAAGTGTTTTTTTGTTTCGCAGAAAAAACTTGAATAATTTTAATATAGAACAGGTCAGGTCAGGGGACCGCATCGCAGGGTTTCGGTTGGCACCTATTGTTGAAACATCATTATAAATGGTTCAACTAAAGTTGCCAACCGAAAACGGGCTATTCCCAGTTGTCCACACTGTGGACAACTGGGAATAACATTTCTCAGTTGTCCACACCCTCGAAATTATGTGAACGTTTCACACTCTTTAATTTGACTCAACTGTGTTAGTTTTTAGTTAGTTTTTATTAATGTAGATAGATATTAAACTAACACAGTTGAGTCAAATTAAAGAGTGTGAAATGCCCACATAATTTCGAGGGCCACACGAGGGTTTTTTTTCCCAGTTGTCCACAGTGTGGACAGCAGGGAAAAGCCCCCGTAAACTCGCGCTGCGGTCCCCTGACCACAGCGCATTATGCCGAGCTGGAACCTTTTTGGCGCAACTACTCGTGCATTGTGAACACTAAGAAGTGCTTCGGGTTTGTACTTCTCTCTCACTCGCTCTTAATAATAGCGTATAGGAGTGAGAGACAAGTACAAATCCGAAGTACCTACTAAGAGCTGTCGCACTGTATTACCATGGTACAATAATGTGAGTATTTATTAATTCTCTGCTGTCAATCGGTCGGAATATTTTACGGAACCAAAAAATAAGCAAAACCAAGTATTTAGTACCCAAAGTAAAAAGATGTTACTTTACATTTAATAGGCTATTTGCCAACATTGAAAATATACTACAAATTGTGGTCATCCTATCTGATACTAGCGTAAAATAACGTATTTCACTTTATTTCACATTAAATTATGTCTATTTTTTTGGAAATTACACGAAATAATAAGGATTTTTTTTTTAATTTAATCTGTGGCAAAAACGCTATGTGATGTTAGAAATACTTTATAACCTGTGATGTGAAGTCACATGCAAGTAAACAAAACAACTTTTCATATGCTAAGCTGTCAAGTGAACTTGTTTGTTTACTTGCGTGTGACGTCACACTAGTCCGCCATAGATAGAAACAGCGTTTTTCGCGTTGTTTTGAAAATTTAAACTTTAACTTACATTTTTATTGATAATACAGTAGAATCTCAAGGAAATATCAATGTAGTGTGCTTGTTATGTGATAAAGAATCATTTAAAAACGTTTTCTAAAATTAGTCAAATAGCCTATTATGTTGATTTTTAGGAGGAGCGATTGCAGAGGCCTTACGGAGCCCCAGGGCTCCGTAAGGTCTCTGCAAGGCCCGGAGCACACTTCGAGAATAGCTGTGAGGGAGTGAGAAACCAATAGAAAGCCGAGTATCATATTACGTATATACTATGGGTTTTTTTATCTTGACCCCCACGAATGATTAGCCATTAGGTAGTAGTTTTTTTTTTTCAAACGATAATTAGGCAAACTTACGCGGAATATTTTACTACCTTTTTACTACTATAAACGGGAAGGATAAGGAACTACGAGGGCTGCTACTTATGTAACCGGAATAGAAAAAATAAACAAACGTACATGGCTAAATATGGTTTTATTGTTTTTCGAAGTATTCTCCGTGATAATCGATGCACTTTTGCATACGTTGAAACCAATTTATAAAGCACTTTTTCCACTCTGACTGAGGTATCTCCAAAACGTGCTGTTTGAACGCGTCGACGGCATCTTCACGGGTCGAAAATCGTTGACCACGTAATTTATTCTTTACATTTGGAAATAAATATAAATCATTGGGCGCCAAATCAGGGCTGTAAGGTGGATGACCCGTTAATTCTATATTTTGACCTTCCAAAAATCGAGTCGTTCCACGTGATGTATGACAGCTGGCGTTATCATGGTGCAGAATGATTCTCCGTCGCTGGTTGTTTTTCCGTATTTCTTCAGATACTTCCGGCAAACAAATGGTCGTGTACCACTCCAAATTAACCGTTTTACGATTCTCTAGGGGCACTGTAGCCACATGGCCATTAATACCAAAAAAGCAGGCCACCATTTGCTTCAAGGTGCTTTTTGCACGAGTTACTTTCGTAGGGTTCGGCTCATTTTGAAACACCCACACCGTTGATTGTTGTTTAGTTTCGGGATCATACGCATAGATCCAGGATTCGTCACCTGTGTAGATATTATAAACAGCTTTTGAGTCACCACGGTTATATTTTTTCAACATTTCCTTGCACCATTCGACGCGAGCCTCTTTTTGATCCTTAGTTAAGTTGTGCGGGATCCAACGCGAACAAATTTTTTTCACAGCTAAATGTTCATGTAATATCTTATTAATGCTCGTCATACATATGCCTATAGTCGCCTCTATCTCGCGAAACGTAACATGACGGTCATGCATTATAAGTTTTCGCACAGCTTCAATATTTTGTGGTACAACGACCGATTTCGGGCGACCATCCTTAACTTCGTCCCTGAGCATACTACGTCCACGATTGAACTCACTAAACCAGTGATACACAGTAGTTTTGGATGGAGCTTCATCACCAAAAGTCGAAGTTAGTTGATCTATGCACTGTTGTTGCGTTAAACCACGCCGAAAATCGTAATAAATCATAGCACGAATATTTTCACGAGTGAGTTCCATTCTTGCAGCGAGATTAAAATTTAAACCCGCCAAAAACAAAAGACTAGCGTACATAAGAAAAAAAATATATAGCGGCCAGTATTAAAAAAAGTTCAAATTTTACCATGAAGGTCAGATATAGCGTTTAAAAATGTTGGAATCCCGGATTCCGGTTACCTAAGTAGCAGCCCTCGTATGCATCAGGATAATAGTTGGTTATATTCACTGTACTTACGTAAAACTTTAGTAGTGGGGTCTTCCGGGGTTAAAAACACTATAAAAATACAACAATGATTTGGCACTCTCCTTTCACCCCTTTAAAATGATTGTCACCATTTCAACCCTAGTTCTAGGCCTATTTGTGCATAAGCGCTAATATTTGTGACTTGTTTCTATTAAATGCTGTAATGGAATGCTGTAATTTAGTTTTAATGATTTTTGTTTGTTACGCCAGAAATGTATCGTCATAGTATAAATAGAAAAATAGTTCTCCGGCCCATTAGAAGTTTCTGTTACCTATTGCCGCTCAGGCGCTAGGGTTGCGTCACTGCTCGTCGCTCAATACTAACCAACCAAACGCGGCACATATGCATAAAAGACATCTCCGAAATTTCTGGTCAGATATAATTTAATTTTGAGAATTTTACTTATATGAGGATATAAGTAAAATTCTCAACTTTTGAGTTAAATATAGTACCTAACTCTTATACAAGATAATTATAATTAAATCTTCTCTCACTCTAATAGACCTTAAGTTCCTCTTTTTTATATTATGTATGTTGTACGTTTATTTACATTGTGGCGATCTAGCCTTCCACTTCCACAAATGATGACACTAAAACTCAGTACTAACTTAACTTTTATTCGTCGCTCGAAGTTAAATTAAGAATTATTTTAAAGCCAAACAACTATTATTATATGAATTCGAAACAAATTCGAAATAATTTAAAAGGCATAATTTTTTTGCTCGGAATAAGGTATCCACGTCACGTCGAAAACATTGCATCCACCAGCATCCACCGTTAAATTCCGGTCGGCTTTCCAAACAAACGTCACAACCTACCTAATCAAATAATACTGGTATGAAAAAAAAGTATTATTGTATGGGTAAAATAAATGCTAAGGATTATTAGGATTTACGAGCACGTGAATGTGTGCGGCGACCTTTACCTTGTTTCTATCAAACTATTAATAAAACCTTTTTCAAATCTTTCCTTTACTTTTCCCTCACTCAAATTTCAAAAATAACGCGTCACATTTGACATAATTAGGCGCAAGGCGTGATATTATTATTAAATATTGTGTGGCAAAAGCCAAAACCAGGTAATATTTCACTTAAAATTTAGTTTCTCTCTAAAATAGCTAACTCGTCATCTTCAACAGAAGTTTTAGGGTTAAAATGTGCTAAATTAGCTTCTGAAGATCCATTGCTGGATTCATGAGATCTAGGACTACCGCTTCGTTTCCTATCGTCATCGTATATATTTGGATCAAGTCTTGTATAGTCATTAAACTTTGCTCCATACGCGCTACTGTCAGAGATCCTACCTTTGCTGGATTCGTGAGATCTTGGGCTGCCGCTCGTTTTTCTTATGTAAAGATCAGAGTCCAGCCTACTGTATTCATTTGAAAATGTCGAGCCATAAGCACTGCCATCCGAGATCCTATTCAACTTATGGATCTGTTCCCGGAGCTCACAAACCTGGCCGTAAAGCTTCTTGTTCTCCCTGAGTATTGCTATATTCTCCGTCTCCATCAGCTCCCGCTTGCTCCACTGTACAGTGTTCTCCGATTTCAGTTTCTCAATCTCCATTTTCAGCTCAGCTATTTTCTCCTCCAGAGTTTGCTTGGCTGCTATTTCATCCTGCAATTCATTCTGAAGTCTTTCAACCTCACTGTGGCTAGACTCCGTAGATCCCAACGTCCTATCGTTGTGAGTCAGCTCCATCTTCATATTTTGTAGCTCTGATGTTAACGTTTCCACTTTAGCAAGCAAGAACGCTTTCTGTTCTTTTTCACTCTGTAAGCTTTTGCTGGTTTCATCCAAGCGTAGCCTCATTTCACTCAGTTTCACGGCCAAAACATTATCCACGTGAGAAAACTTATGTGAATCTAGTGACGCCCTTTGCCTGAGTGGAGGCTCATTAGGAGAGACGTATCCCTTCCTCCTCAGCTCCACTCCATCCTCAGTCAAGTCAGCAGTCACTATCCTGCTCTCGCCTATGGTTAATAGCTGTTCGTTGTCCTTTTTAACGTCAGTTAATTGCTGTCCTAAGTCGTTCTTTTCCGCTTTTAAGGTAGCGAGTTCTTTGCTAAGCGCGTCTGCTTTAATTTTGAGTTGTTTGGCTTCCTCCCTAGCTTTGTTCCTCTCGTTTCGGACCTTGCTCCACTTGTCTCTCCAGTTGGCTGTGCAGTCGGACCACCACCGCATAGTTTTCTCCATCTGAGTGGCGCGGGCGCGGGCTTCGTCGAGCTCCCTCTGGATGAGGGCTTCCTTGGCCTCCCAATCGGTGCTGGTGTACCGGAGGTGCTCGGGCTCCCGGCTCCGCCTGTGGCTGCCACCGTGCGAGCTTTGCGCCATCTTGCATGCAGGGCCTGGAATTTGAAAGGCTGATTAAACAAAATGTGTTTTCAGACAAAATATTCTAACAGTATTGGTGCAGGTACCACGGTTTTCATATTAACGCATTCGCTGCCACCAATCAGAAATTGTATGTTATTTAAGTACATTGTAGATACACCGTACTCTCTGCATATACACCGAATATCTGCATGTGAGCCCGAGTATTTCTAGCTGCTCTATTCAAAGAGTATTATGGGCTAAGCCAATAAGCATTATCTCACATTCAATTGCCAAAGTAGATTCAATCCTCTTCTGATAGTAATGAGGTGTTATTGCTACATGAGTTTTATTTGAGATGCTGCTATTTGGCTTAGAAAATCAGTACGGGTACTATACAAGGTGTTACAAAAATACCCGTAAAGCCGAAAGGGGGTTAAATGGTACCTTATAATAAGTCCATTTACAATATTTGAGAACCGTACTATCACCGCATGACTTACCGGCAAAAAAAATAAAACCATTATTGCTTTCATTGATGTGAAAACCCTATTTCAGTAAAATTAAAGAGTAAACTACGCAGATTGTTTATGTACATTTTTACCTAATTCGTGAAACGATTAAGAGACATACTAACAAAATGTACAGAATTTGATTAGATAGATATTACAAGTCGAGTTTTGGAAGATTTTAAAAGACCTAAACTACTTACGAAGAAACCTAAACTAGCACTTACTTTTTCGTAAAGAACGTCAAAATTACAGGAACGGCTCAAAGTGAGCTCTGCCTTGTTCAATGCACAACCTCGCTCGTCGGGATATGGTTTTAAACCCATTTAAGTTGAAAAATTATTAAATTGGTAGGTAGGCCTCTCTGTTAAAATATTCTATGTTAACTCCGGTTCCCTGACATGACAGCTTACTAGGGTTGACAATATTTTAGGCTTTGATAATTTATTAGATTTTTTACGGGGTATTTTGTAACACGTTGTATAGCAATGAACATTCTTATATCTAGACTAGAGGACACCTGCGACTTCGTACGGTTTTTTTTTTTAAATGATAGTCTTATCTTATCTTTTGGATGGGGTCCTTACGGATACACTTCGACCCTAAGGGATCTTTTGTGTAATTACCCCTCTTAAAGCTCTTAATCCAATGCAGCCTCCACCCCTTCTAAATAGCGGATAGTGGAGTGCAATGGCAGAGCCTTGAAATCGTTCGGTTCTGGGTAGCCACAACCGAGTATTTTCATTCTTACTCCGGCGAGTGCGTCACATTCACACAATAAGTGTTTCATTGTTTCCACCTCCTCGCCGCACATTCTACAATCTGTGTTGTCATATAGGCCCATCTTTGCTAGGAGATGTTTAACCCCAAAGTGCCCTGTAAACACTCCGATAACGAATCGGAGTTGTCTTCTGCTGAGTTTCCAAAGTTTTTTGGTCCAGCTCTGGTCAACTCTTTCTATGAAGAGCTTTGCATGCCCTAAGCCTACCGTAGTTTTCCATGATAGTAGTTTTGAACCGTAATACATAGCAGGTTTACTGTTAGGGATTATTTTTACATTATGTGTCATTACAGCGGATTTACTAACAAATAAAATAAAGAAAGTTAAATAATGAAGGGGCCCCAATACATGAAACGTTTTTTATCAACTTATTTTTATTTAAGTTGTATCGTACAAAAATACATACAGCGTCAAATTTGGTATGATAGCACAAACCCTAAAAAAAAATACTACAAAATTGACAACTTTGAGTTGGCCTCGTGCTGATTCGATTTAATACCTACTGTGCTGTGGGTACGGAACCCTCGGAGCGCGAATCTGACTCATAATTGGCCAGTTTTCTTTTTAAATTTCATTCTTATTCTCAATAGTGACCTACTTTCAGTGTGAGACTTGAATATTTTTGTCTTTCTAGAACAATGGCTAGCAGAGTATGCCCGTGCCCCCCCCCGCCGCCCCCCCCCTGTCCGCAGGTGTGCCCGCCGCCGCCGCCGCAGCCAGTCTGCCGCGTTAAGCCCATCATGAGAGGCTTGCACTGGTCCCAAACGCAGCGTCTAATATCCCAAGCGCTTATACTAAGCGCCACTGCAGGGACCCTTGTTTGGTACTTTTTAGGACGTACACGAAGGAGTGCGTATAAGGAGTTCTATGCGTTAGTACCAAGTCATACCAAATTTAATTTATTAGTTTGAATTGAAATCTGTCCCATTTTCATCATTTTCATGGGTAATTTTGTGTTAGGACTTTTGATGGCATATCGTGGTTTTAGAATCCATGGAGTCGCTATTTCCTAACACTTTTGTCAGGTTCGGTCCCTTTGGCCTTACTTGCATTTAGGCAAACGGCTCAGTAGTACACTGACCAAGTATGCAAAATGACTTTGTTATATAATGCTATGGTTACAAAATTGTCTTAGTTTCAGGAAGTCTTACTTTGCAAAACGTCTAGGTCGTGAAATGCACAAGTAGGCAGAATGACTCAATATTGTACAAGGTCTTGATTGTATTAAGGACTATGTAATCAATATATATTGTTTGTTTTAGGGCCTGTTTCACAATCGACAAGTAAATTTATCTGCCATATAAAGTTAGCTCTCTCTTTGTCTATTTTCAAGTGTAAGAAAGAGAAAGGGCTAAATTTATCTGTCAAATATGCTTTACTTGCCGATTGTGAAACAGGCGGTTAATGTCTTAGTTACAAAATTAGCGAGTGGATGAAACATCATAATAATTGCTAAACGACTACGTTTTATGAAAAATGGGTATAAGGTGTTTTGGGGTAAATTCGAACAAGGGGTAAAGTCGAAAATCATTTTTACAGAGAACATGTGAACACACACAAGAAATTCTGTTGCATTGAAATTACTTGTCAGTGTCATGTCAAGTCAATAATATCTACTTAATTATCAATGTAAGTGGCCTGTAATCGAATTTGAAGTACTATGAAGGTGATAATAAAATAATGTATTGTCATTATACAACCTGGACAAAATTGCTACTTAGACATTTTTTATACTTTACGATTTAACTACATAGTCTTTATACTTTAAAGACATTTTACTATATTGGCCATGAAGATTATCCAGACCATTTACCTATTGAAACATTATGACATTAAGTCGTTTTACAGCCAAGTCATTCCGTCTATACTATGCCTTATAGCAATGAGGGCGTTTTACAGACCACGGCATTTTGCTACCCGGACAAAATACAAATAAGGTGCTCTGCTCGCTAAGGCTAAATGCAAGTAAGGCCAACGGGACCCAACCCATATTGTCATACTTTAAAATAAACTAAATACATATTTAATTTGGTTTATCCATACATACTAATATTTAAAAACATGTTTTCCCCTGTACCAAAATTAATTTAACTCGTTTAGCAATATAACAAATGAATACATTTTGAAATAAGACAACACTTAAGGTCAAAACCAAGGTTATAATAATTAGGAAACAGCGACTCCATGGATTCTAGAAGCACAATATGCCACCAAAAGTTCTAACCCTAGGTAATAAAATAACTGTAATTCTGCCGTGATATATCTATAATGCCGTTATCTGACATCTGGTATTTTTTTTACTTATAATGCTATATTAATGAGAAAAAAATCTCTATCAATCCGTGTTTGCGATTTTTAAAACAAGAATTTGGTAGATAACGGCATTATAGATATATCACGGCAGAATAAGTGGCCTCTCTATGTTTTCAAGTTTTAAACTATCCTCTAAACCTACATTTTCAACAATTGGTTCAGACATTGTGCAGTCAATGTAGAAGAAACTAACAAACTTAGGAAGGAAAGCATTACTTAACATTATCACTTTTATTCAAAATTTAAATATAGGGTGTTTTTATAAAATATACACAACATATTAAAATAGTGACTTAGATGATTCATATTATTACGATACGTCTATATTTTAATAATACCTAACTTACTTTCTCGGTAAGATCGTGTTCATCCTTCTCATCTAAGTACTGAAGAAGTTTTCGAGTCAATATGTTGGCATCTCCATTGCAATGTCTCGTAATAAATTTGGAACCGAATGCCTTTTATCCATCCTTAATGACAATATTCTTAAATTCACGAATAAAAAATACTATTTAAACTGATATACATTATTATTGTCTCCGGAAAAAATTCTGACTTATATGACAAAGACAGTAAGGTGTCACTTTTTATAAATACTGGGCGTCTCAAGTGTCAATAAAATATCCGTAAACTAAAGATGCCAATATGATTATCTACACTCTGTATGAAGCTTGACGTCATACGGCTGTCACCGGCACCAAAGTTTCGCTGCCTGC
This sequence comes from Acleris laterana, assembly GCA_963966035.1. Taxonomy (NCBI): domain Eukaryota; kingdom Metazoa; phylum Arthropoda; class Insecta; order Lepidoptera; family Tortricidae; genus Acleris; species Acleris laterana. The sequence continues at coordinate 10,020,740 of OZ014458.1, read as the reverse complement.
TCATACATCACATATCAAGTACACCCATACACACCCATACTCGCACATACACTCACACTCGCATTCACCCCCATTCCCCCATAGTTAAATTTATACATTATTTTTTACTCTCTATGTTTAACTTTAACACTGATTTAAATTAAAATAAAACTAAGTTAATTAAACATTATAGAAAGAATCCATAAAACAAAATGTCTAATACTAATATTAATAACGATAGCTTCAACATTTAGTCTCAGTCTTCTTGATATTTATTATAACCAAAAGATACGGAATATTGTAAAGTTTTATTGTGTGTTGAATCAGGTTGCCATGTGACAGGCACCGCCTAGTGTGGGACCACCAGTTAATTGTATTGTCTGTAATTTGTGTAATCGGATTAGCAATTTACTGAATAAGGGCCAAATCAGAACCTCCTGAAACCAATGTATGTGCACGAAGAGGTTGATGAATGTAGAGGAAGCAAATGTTGTATGTTTAGAGTGGAGCACCTGGCATTCCATAGTCTCTGTCAACCCCTTTGGGACACAGGCGTAAGGGTATGTATGTATAGCGGATGACTCGTGGTCACACCAGTTTGTCACCCCAGTGCTATTTGCTTTAGTCGGTTATTCATCAGAAATAATTTTTATTCCGCAAAAGTAGGTAGGTTAGGTTCGTTAGGTATCTTAAGATGCCCGAAGGGCAAATCGCTCAGAAATAGGAGCCCTGCCATGTCGAAAGGCACTGGGGTGACAAACTGGGGTGACCACGAGTCTGCACCCGTATGTATGTGTAATAAGTTAACTTTGATACCAGCCCAGTCTCTGCTGTGATACACAAGCTGTTAAATCCCAAGTACTCAGTAATAATAGTGAAAGTAAAGTTTGTAAGGATATTTATTTTTAATTGTTAGTCTTCTAAATAAAATTCGTCTTATTTAGAAGACTAAGAATGGTCTTGGATTCGAATTTGATTATTCCCACGGAAAAGACAGTGAACTGACAATTTTCTTAGGAATCGTGCAAGTCACAAAGCTTATTTTTAAATTTGGTTTCTAAATTTTGCCAAATAGGTATATATACCAATTTATGACATAGAATTCCAACCTTCGCGAAATGGGACCGCAGGCGCTAAAGATGACTTAATTGTCTACTAGCACATAAGTTTTTTTGTAAAATTAACATAACTTGCAAAAAACAAGAGCGTAAAGTCGTACGTAATAACTGTTTTATTAAATAACAGCCGAATAATAGTGAAAATAACTGCAACACTTTCTATGAAAGGCAGTAACGAACCACGAAGACGCTATTATAATAAGCTAAGGAAACAATAAAAATAAATACCTGTGTAATAAATAACAATCGACGTTAGCACATTGTTATAATATATTTATATTTAGCCCCCAACACGGAAAACATTAGTATATTTTCGATTTAAACTCAAGTGGGCGCCTGTATTTTATTTTCTGATATCAAATCAAATCAACTAAACCATATTTTATGTAGTTAAAGATCATACTCACCACCCAATCCGATTAATCCTTTTAATCCTCAGATTTTAAGTGCATGTCTTTTTAAATAGGCGGTGAAGATGTACGAAGAAGTCGGTCTTTATTTTATTATTTGAACTAATTTAATAAACCGCTTTATTTTATAAATAAATACTAGTACAATACTGACATAACAGGAATATAAGATTTTTTAATTTATCATATTAGTTGTATGGTGAAAAGGGCCCTTAAATGGGCTTAAGTTCAGTGTTAATGCCCTCTTACACAATCATCCATCGTCTGACAGAACGAGCTAAGTCGTTTTGTGAAGTAGGTACCTAGGTAGCTGAAGAAGAAGTTTTTAATGTAGCTATTATCAAAATAGCTCTACCGAATATCGAAAGTAAAATTATCGAAGTCTAAAACATCGAAAGTCGCTTCGCTACGCTACGTTTCCGCCTTAGGGCGATTGTGCACTACAAGAAATTTTACCGTCCGGCAGTCCGATTTTTTACGGTTACACAATAAATACTAAGCCATAAAGACTAGTTTGAGCAAAATCGGATTGCCGGACAGTAAAATTCCTTGTAGTGCACAATCGCCCTTAGCCTTCTGAATGTAACCCTACAGAAACGGTTTCGCATTAAACTGACTGGTTCGCTTGCTACGCTCAACCTTTCTTCGTATTAAGAAATAATATTACTCATATCGTTGCTTGGATACAGAAACGACACAGTTGAAATTGTTTTTTACTTTAAGTTTTAAATTCAACTTCATTCTTCTTTGATGTGTATTGCTCTATTGTATTAAGGCACCGAAGCATAGGTACCCACAATGTATAAAGTTAGGTAGCAATATCGGCCTAACATTTTTTGGACTAAGATTTTTTAAATTTAGATTAAGTATATTATCTTTCAATAATTTAACACAAAGTTCAAAATAACTGTTGATACTTTAAACAGGTAGATATTATGATTATGACTGTTGACTGATGTTTTTACCCACAATGTATAAAGTTAGGTAGCAATATCGGCCTAACATTTTTTGGACTAAGATTTTTTTAAATTTAGATTAAGTATATTATCTTTCAATAATTTAACACAAAGTTCAAAATAACTGTTGATACTTTAAACAGGTAGATATTATGATTATGACTGTTGACTGATGTTTTGACCGTTCGATATTGTAGGTAGAATTTCTAACGTGCAATATCTTGGACTTCGAGATTATAACTTTAGATTATATTAACTTTCGATATTCAGATCACAGATTATAGGATATGTATTCAGATTCTGACTCGTGAATTGATTACAAACACCAAAGACCTTTTTTTTTTTCAATTTCCCTCCTAATTTTTTGAAATGGTTTTTATCAAAGTTACATCATTTATTAGTTTTATTACTGTTAGATAAGAATAGCGTCCGATTATTCAACGTAATTTTCGTCGTATTTAAACTTAGCAACAAGCATATTCTTTGGTTAGCAGTTCAGCACATAGTTTAATGCTTCGTCGAACGACGAGCACGAATACGGTGTTAAGATTTATAATTTCAAGCGAAATATTTATAAATTCAACCTACTCTTAATAAACATTTTAAGGCTGGGTTTCCACCAGAGGTGTGTGTGGTAGCTAAGCGGCGCGAGGCTGTGTAACGAGGAGGTGTAACGGTGTGAATGTTTCCACCAAAGATGTGCGAGGATGCGTAGCGAGGATGTGTAGGGGTCTCTTTTTAAATAAGCGGGTGGGGTGCGGTGAGGCGGGAGCGGAGCCAGACGACACATCCCTGGCAACACATTCCTCGCACACTCCCTTATTTTGTTTTGTAGGTACGAAAACCTCGCTTCGCTGAGCTGTTACCACCAGAGCTAAGCTAAGCGAGGACAGAAATGAAGTCTTTCTATTGGTTCATGTCATGACAATCAAATCCCTCGCAACGCATCCTCGCACATCTCTGGTGGAAACGCAGGCTTAGGATTGAAAATGGGCTTGTATTATTTTCCAGTAAAGCTGACCTCGAAGAATGGGCTGATGACATGGCGAGAAAGGGATTGTTTGATGCCGTTCCCAAAGAAGGCATGAAAGACAATCAGCATACACATAAATAAAAACATTTAGTAAACGTGACCATTTCTTGAATTTATATTCCTTGGACTTTGATAGTAAAAAATATATTTTGTGAAACAATTCGATTGTCTACTTTGTCTAGGTACCTACATTGAATTTGTTTGTGTTACTATTAATATAAATTATAAAGTCAACCGTGCAGTCAACCGAGTATTATCTAGAAAAAGTATTTATCTAAGAGATCCATATTTCCCGCATAAAATCGACTCCATAGTAGGTACCTGTATACTTAGTACCTAACGGCTAGCCTTAGCCTTTTTTGCCGGTGGTCCTACTGCGTAGTACTACTGACCAGTGATTTATATTTGAATATCAAAATAACAGTGTCGACGGAGCTCTGCTGGCGAGCAAGCTCCTATTTCTGGGCCAGCTGCAGAACTAACATAATGGTAATGGTCCAACCAAAACCTATCTCACATTTTATGGTACTCATTTTCGTCAGTAGTACTACGCAGTAGGACCACGGGCAAAACACACTGAATCCTTTTCACTCTGACGTGTGATCTGTCAGCCTGGTTGAGTGTTAAGTTAGAAAAAGAAAGCAAAATTTTGCTTCTTGCTCTAGAACTGAACTTAAGGTAAGACAGCAATCAACTTCTGCTTTTATTGCTACACAGTTAACTGACCATTTGTGAATCTTATCACCTTACAATAATGCTCACTAATGGCCAGTAATGCTTTTTTACTGTCCAAGTAAAATTAAAGATTAAATTGAAGTTACTTGAACAAGGTGGGCCGACGACGTGGCTATGGTTGAAAACTTGAAACACTTGAAACCGATGCATTCAAGTGGTGCAGAACCGGTCCTTATGGCAATCTGTGCTTATGGCAAACCTTGAGGGAGGCCTACTTATTGTCCAGCAGTGGATGTCTTTCGGCTGAAAAGATGATGATGGTGATCTGATGATGATGAGTAATTTTTTGCAGTCTTCAAAAAGAGGTTTTCCGACTCGTGTTGTATGGTTCTTAGCTAGATATAGCCGCGATACTTACTATGGTCCTACTTAAAGAAGTGAAGTTCTAAGTAACATTAGCTCCATTCCTTTCTCTTGGTATAGTGTCGATCGGCGAGTGAAGGGGATGGGGTATCCTAAGTTCCAAATTGAGTACTCCGGAGTATTGCTACGATTTGGTTGTTCTCGATGTTCTTAAGCACTGTCCATGTTTTAAATTTCAATGTTTCCATGATTTTTGCTGCATAAATACTGTTAGTGATCTTTTTCGGTTTATTTTGGTACATAAATTATAGTTTATTTAGTTTTTATTGCTGCTAACAGGAAATGATTCGTGTCCTCACGTTTCAAGGCGGCAGCCAATAAGAGATGGTAAATTTATTACAAAACATGGAGATTAAAGTTTCCACCAATCATAAACTATCTTCATCGGAGCATGAAAGTCGATGGATGTAACTTTGTAATACAGTCCAGTTTCCAATCAAACATGTTTTAAAAGTATTCAATTGATTTATATGAACTTTTTATATTAATTTCACTGTTCAAATCGCATATTTTACCAAAACATAAAATTTTCAAATATAATAACGTTTAATTCCAATTTTTATAAATGTCTAAAATTACCTCCTTCCAAACGCTACTTCGTGCATGTTTGTCTAGTTCGAGTCAATGCGCATGTCAAGTTGAAAATTGCAAATGGCGGCCGTTGTTATTGTTCGTACCGAATTAACTATTTGTAAATTATATACCAATCTTTTTAGCGTATTTTCTACTGGACTGATATATTGATGCGATACTATAACTTCTTGAAATTTGGCACGACACGTTTTATGTACGATTTTAAGTGTTTTGAGTGTGTTTTCGGTATTTTATGTGTGTCATGCAAATGGGGTAAGCTGGAATTATCGGATGTCGCTTAGGTTGTTTTGGATAGTTTCAATCGGAAAATGGAGTGAAGTTCTGTGACCTAAAGTGTTAAAATGGAAACTGCATAAAGTTTTTTAAGTATTGCGTTACGTTTGTTGTGAAGAAAGAGTCGGGAACGGCTGTAATTTACGAATGTTCCATGCCGTGACTGCACTCCCCCGTACATTTCAAAATGGCTGCTGCTCTTCACGATGTATGAGCTTTGCGTCACTGGAACATAGATCAGCGGACTCGATTTGTGTAACAATATCAGTGATTCTAGTCTTGTGAATCATCGTGAAAAATCGGAAATAAGCGAAGAAGAGAGCCCCAAAGTGGACCTGGGGCGGGACAAGAGTGGCGTATCATATGTTTTTGGAGTAGTGGACACTGGGCATTAAGACTGATATTGCCTAGTGTAGCGATCGCGCCGGATAGTAATGTTGCGCTTGATTTTCCAGGATGATTTTCATCACAAGGGAATAGAACTTGTGTGGAATTGAACGGAATGTGACATTGTATGAGAGGTGAGTGTATATTGTTGGTTTATTTACATTTCGCTAAGTGTTAAGGGTGGCGGTTCGTAAAAATGGACACGGGCCGAGTGGTGGTTGGCCGGCCACCGCGGTCGTTCATTTCACTTGATATTCTTTAATCTGCACGCTAATTAAGTTAAATATTAGGGTTGTGTAACTCGTGTTGTTGTGTTTTCGGTTGTCGAAACGTCGACCTTGCTGTTACGTGCGAGGATGGCTCCCGAGCGTTTGTATCAGAGCCTCGCCGTAACTCTTTTAAGCTTTCATTCGGTTTATTAACAGTGAAAAGTTAAAACAGACATGTTATTTTATTCTTATTAGCACATGATGTTTGTCAATAGTGTCAGTTCATAAATAGATGTTAGGTTATGGAATATTACAATGACAGTTTCCTAGCTATCAATAGAGTACACAATCCATATAAGAGCAGATAGTCCTTTCTTATGGTAAACAAGGTGCTTAATCCTGCTGATTTAACATGCTAAGTGTTATCTCAGTACCTTATAATGTTATTATTTTTTGATATTCAAAGGTTTTATATACAAGTAGGAAATATCTGTAGTAATTTGGTTTCTGTTTTTTTTGGGCCTTTCCTTAGATATTATATATGCCAATTTTATAACCTTATTCATATTTAATACTTTAGATTTACATGAACTTATTAACATAATTCTGAATGACATTACTCATTGCTAGATAATTCTAGAGAATATTGTTTAGGGGCAGATGACAAATTCAAATTTATTATTATCATTTTGTTTTGACACAGCAGTTATATGAAATATGTATTATATGCTATTGCATGATAAAATTGATTTGTTTTGTTTGTGGTATTTTGATCGCTTTCATTTCAGAATCTCTAAGTGTATGAATCGGTTTAATGGATATCTGTTTAAATTTGAGATTTGTGAAATCAATTATAAAATAATTCAGTAATTCAATAGACAATGCTGTGTTAATTAATGAAATGAAATGGCGGTTTATCTAATTTTAGTAGAGATTAGGGCGGTTTGTTATTATATTTACTTAAATATGACTCCTTTCTTTCTAGCAATGAGGCCCATATTTTCACACAGTGTGATACATTGAGTAGGGTCAGTAAGGGCAGCTATAGAAAGCCTTGCCACTATGCAAAAATATGTTGCAAGAAAACATCAGATCTGGCATAACTTGAGTCACTTGAACTTACATAATGGTGGTGGTGGTGTGCTGACACTCCTGTTGTCTAGAGATGCTATTTGGATTTACAAATATGTAAAGCACTCCTTTATTGCCATAGATTCTCTCTCTCAAGCGAGTGCCCCATATAGTTTTTTATATAGTCTCCCCATTAGGCTGACACTACTATACTATAGCCTCCATAAAATGTAAGATTTAATTAAACTTGGAATTTCCATGATGGCATAACAACAAACTTATAATCTTTCAGTTTACAAGCTAAGGTAAAGTTACCCTAGAGACGTGACCTTCATATGATTAATAATTTACATTTGAATATAAGAGGAACCAACATAATATGACAAAATAAATAACCTGAATTATTCTGTTTAGTTCTGAAAACCATTAAGAGCAAAAAATAGATTAAATTTAATACACATTTAAAGTAAACCTTTTTGGGTTGTTTTTTTAACTTCCTAATAATATTAAAATTCAGTTTTATTGAGGTACTAAATATAATCAAACCAAATCTGGTGGTTCTGTTAAACAGTCAATCAAAACTGTTTTCGAGCTGTGATGTATTTGTGGTTTACTACTATTGGTTGATAGTTTGTTATATATAATCTGAATCTCTGAAACAGCTCCAACGATTTTCATGATATGCGGGGGTTTTCAGGGGCGTTAACTTCATACAGGTACTTTTTATTAACCTAAATACCTAAATAAATGAAGTATACCTCTATTCATTAGATGGCCTGTGTGTTAGTTGGTCCTCTCCATGCCATGACAAATTCGTCAACAGGTAGTCAGTAGGCATTAGGCCTAGCATTTTTCTGGCATATAATCTCGTTTGTAACACCATAGGTAATATTTGACACATTTGGCGTCAGTTCTTATGTTTCTTGCTGTCTTTCTTTTTTTCTCTCTCATTCCTATTCAAAAGTCAAGGTTAAATAATACCCAGTTGGGGCCAAATGGACTAGCTAATTATTTATTTTATGTACATTTTTTAACATACTACAAAAGGAACTTGAATTTTGTAAAGGTCAATGTTCACTTGTTAATTATGGCATGAGTATAATTTTATAGCAGTTATTCGAATTATTTCTTTTTGCCTTTAGATTTAGCTTATGACTTAAAAAATATTGAATATAAGAAAAAAAAGGGGATATTTTGATCCTGTTTTATTTTTAATAGGGTTAGGATTGTACACGGTGTTTCTGCATTGTCAACGTTCTGTTCGTATTAACTTGTTAGTAATGATTATTGAGTTAAAAACAATACCATGACCTGCAAAGGCAATATGCTTTTACTGAGTTAAAAAGAGGCCCTTTGTGATTTTGTTTCACTTCAATATTACTATCAAGATGGCTATTTATTAACTAAAACCCAAGAAATTACAACTGTAACCAATTAATACTAAATCAATGATGTAAACTAGAGTGGTCAAAAAAGTATATTGTTCTCCACAAGTTTATTTATATTTCAAAATACATGGAAATAGGCTTTACCAAGTTTTATTGCAATTTTATTGATTTTCAGGTCTCCAAACAAAATCGTTTCATTTAAAAGTGTATTGCGCTTTACATCTAATAAAGATATTGAATGAGAAAGTCTTTGGACAGATCATGGCATTGTATCCTGTGTTGCAGCAGTAGGCAAAGAATATTCTACTCTTGTCTTGTTGAATTTACTATACTTGGGAGCAAAGAAATCAAGCAAGTTTCTATGGAAATACAGTAACTACAGTAACTAAGTGGCTCAATTTCTTTGCTCCCAAGTGTAGATGTCTTTTTGTATGACAGTGAGATCCTTTTGGCATAAAGTAAAAATCACTTACAAACACAAGCTAAGCTATATCTAATAAAGTCTATTTAATTAAAATTAGTCATTGATTAATTTTGTAGTAGTGGTAAAAAAAACATTTCTCCATACAACCAGCACATTTTGAACATAATTGTTGTCACTATCAAAGAACTTGATATTCCTTGGTAATCAAAAATTGTGTTAAATTGCATGGCATTGCAGAAGTGAGCATCAAAATAAACCTCTTCTGTGAGGGGAAACCCTAACAAAATGTCATTATTTACTGCTAGTTATTAGCAAGTGGTGCTAGCATATTTTTACATTGTTTTTTTATACATTATTAACATTATAAAGTGAATTGATAGTTCAGTTAAACGGAGTAGGGTTAGTTATTTTGTCAATTAATTTGGCCTTCATTCATTCTACTCATTGATTGAATCCAGTTTTAGTGTTATATCTCACCTATAAATCAATAGAATATATATACTTCATACCAAATGACATCTTATTTAGTAAACAATTTTAAAACTTCAAGTTGCTCAATTTTTGGCTAAAACATCCTCTCTCTGCTGAATAAAGCAACTAGAGAACACATATAGTTCATAATTTTCCTGATTTTACATCACAGATGGTTTTTTTATGACAAAATTGTTATTTTAGGCAAAAGGGGAGCATTTTGAGGTTATAAAAGTGTTTAGTAAACAAGACACATCTATTGGTATGGAGTTTAAATAGACACATTGTCAATTGATCACTAAGATATGGAAGTTCAAAAGAATAATAATTGTGCCCTTACAAGTGCCATTTGCCTATCTGGCATATCAAATATTTTAAATCACTTCAAGACTGGAGTGCTACAATGTTTATTACATTTATTACATTGTATGCCCTTTTGTCACCAAAGCAAACTGAGAGGTTGAGATTCAATAACAAGATAACAAATAAGTTGTATCTATTTGTGGTTGGTTTGTATATAGTTAAAGGATACCAGCCCCCTATTTCACCATCTTGACAATGTCATGTGATTGGTGACAATTCCCGTATACATTGCAAAGTTAACATGCTGATACGTGTCTGGGTTTCGTATAAACTATGTTATGTACACTGAAATGTCAACTATCACCTGTCATTGTCGGGATGGTGAAATAGGGGGCAGGTGGACATGCTCTTACGGGAGTTAAATTGCAGTCTTCATGATTGATAACACGGCAATCTTGAGATTACTAATGCTCATATTGGTGTTAGAGCCCACATACCACAACATGCCCTGTCAGCTGTTTAGGCCATAATTATTAACCAATGTCTGAAACATGGACGAGGCAGGATCACTTGGATGCATTTCATAATAATATCTGGGGGTTGGTATTCATCTATTGACAGAGCCAGTTGGAAATTAAATGGGAAAGCTAGTGTCCAAGCTTAATATTGATACAATTTTGACTGCACTAGTTTAGTTAGTTTTTGGGTAAAAATGTACCCTGTTTTTTCTAGGGTATATAATCTGTGTCTAGACCAACATTCACAGCATTTCTGCGGTGAAAAGCCAGGCAGATAGTTATAGCTGGACCACATTAAAGTCCCCCCATGGTCTTCAAGACGCGGGAAGGACACATTCTTGGCTAACCAGTCAGGGTCTCGTCAGTGTGCTCTGTTTGGCGAGCGTGTTGGGCCCTTGTGACGATTGTCAAGCTAGTCGTATTTTTAATTAGGTTTGCTGTGAAAAATATTCTCATGAATCATTAACTCACTACTATGAGGTTAGATTCGCATATTATGTATATGGGCTAAACAAAATGTACTTTATTTTTGTATAGATCTTAAATTTGTAAGAAATGTTTATTTTTCAAATTCTTTAGTTGAGAGTGCGGCCCCGTGTGGTTGCCGGGTTAGAATAGTGCCACTCCATATCTTCCCGTGGATGTCGTAAGAGACGGCTAAGGGAATAAAGGCGTACAGTACTGTTAGGCGATGGGCTTGCAACCTGTCACTAATACACTGGTAAACATCTTAGCCTAAAAGTGCAAAATGTGGTTACAGAATTATTAACAAGTTTTTAGAGTTGTTGGTAATTCTGTAGCTCTGCCTACCCCACTCTGGGAATAAAGGCGTGAGTTTATGTATGTATGTTAGTTGAGAGTGTACTGTTTTATAATGCATGTTACGTTTTACTCAGTAAAATCTCGCCAGCCGCACTGATGCAGAAGATAAACATTAGGATTAACAAATGTGGGTAAAATGGGGATAAATGCGTATGTGTTTTTATGTCTAATTAACTATTTATTGATGGAATAGTCTAGCTCTATTAGATTAAAAAATAACTTTATTGTTAATTTGATTAGCTAGCCATTAGTTCGTATCCGAGGTAATTCTAGTGCTTGGTCTCACGACGGCGGGTTTGCTATGCTTGTGTGTGTAGATGCACGTGCACGTTGTCTCAGTGCGTACTAGGGTTGCCAGATTTTTTTCTTAAATATATATAGTATTTGGCGGTTTGAAGGCTTTAAAAATAAAGTATACACTGAAAAAAATAAAGTATTTTTAATGTTTTTTTTCACTTTTTTATGAGTACGTTCAAGAATGTTTACGTAAACCCGAATTTTAACGTCAACTTGTGATCTTTGAATTTCAGTTTAAAATATAGTATTTTAGCATACTTTATGTGTTTCGTATATAATAAAGTATACAGAGGCAAAATAAAGTATAATACTATATATTATAGTATGTCTGGCAACCCTAGTGCGTACCTAGCTGTCGTAAAGATTGCCCACACCGACGCGTAAAATTCGTAAACAAAAGAATTGGTCATAGTAATTACAATTTTGACGGACCGTAATTTACGCACCGTTAAAGTCCGGTGTGGCCGGTCCCTTATGCGTCTCTATACATGTTACAACTACAAGTGTGGGAATCCCGCTTTCGTGAGATAAAACAAATGAAGTGGTAGGTAGGAGATCGAATGAGATTGTGCTGTACAGTCACGAGATTTAATTTGGTACCCACCTTAGGTGTAAAGTCAATCTGACATTATTTAACAATAAGGTTGAGTTTCTTAAAAGTTACAGATAACTTGACGTCTCTAATGACATTGACGACTTCAAGCATATTTTTCTTGAAATGGGTCCCAAATTAACGCTCGTGACCGTACTACATTGAACATGGGATCATGTCTACTCTACCAATACGCATTGGCACCTGTCATTTTTCATCGTCTTGATAGTAAAACCACTAACGGGACTTGACAGAAGCGCGTGGAGCTAACCCCGTGTGCTTCTGTTCAGGCCACAAGAGTAACTACTCTTTAACCAAACAATTGTCCCTGTGTGTGACATCCATGGATTTGTTTTTTCTAATAAGTCCACAATGATTATCTTAAACTTGACACTGGCGATATACAATGTTAAAAGGAGTGAAAGCCATCAATTAAGAAAAACACACTGCAATTCATATTAGTATAGATTTCTAAAATATGACTGCTCTTAGAAAAAAGGCGCGCATATGTATTAGTGACCTTGTTTCTTAAGACAGGGGGTTAATTCGCTTTGACTATCAAATTGTGCATGGTTCCTTTTTATGTAGTACGACAGATGAGGTAATGAACGTTGTCTGTTGTAGTATGGCAGCGGACAGCGACGGGCTGGGCTCGTCGGGCGGCGCGTGCGGCGTGGTGGTGACCTGCGAGGGTGACCTGCGCGACCCGCGCTTCCCCGCGCGCCTGCGCCGCTTGCTGCGCGAGCTGCGCACGCTGCTCGCCGAGCCGCATCCCAACACACTCAAAGTTAACAAGGTAATACATATTACTACGCTCACAGGGGCGGCAATAGGGAATACTATGGATTTTTTAAATCTCATTTCTAGGCATCGGAGTTTTTGTCGCACCGTAAGACTAATAGCAAGCTATGGAGTCGTCATTTGTCATAAATCTAAACTCTTATTCATATTCATACTCATTTATTTATTTAATTATTTAGTTTTTTTTATAATCAAGGACAACAACGTTGACGAGTTTAGAAACGATTATTTAATGCTATATTTGGAAAATAAATATTACAATAAAAAATAATTACCATTTTCTTACTGATTTAATTACGAAAATTTATAAATAAACAAAAGATACATTAAAACACGGCAGAAGTGAATGTTTTAGTCCACACTAGTGGCGAATTACCTATTCGCAGGTGTATCGTTCAAGTTATGAATTTATAATCTAATAGGTTTTTTTTAACTTGACTAAGATAAATATACACGACCGACCGCTATAGAGGCATTTTAAGATAAATTAAATAAATGAGTATGAATATGAATAAGAGTATAGATTTATGGCAAATGACGACTCCATAGCTTGCTATAGTCTTACAGTGCGACAAAAACTTCGATGCCTACTCATTTCTCAACAAAATTTGAAAATACCGTAAAAGATATCACCAAAAGTGAAATTAAAGTTATAATCGGCAAAGAAATACGAATGATACAAGCAATTTAAACTTCTAATTAGACAGCGATTAGACAGAGAGATCCGATATGCACTGTGGCATGTAACAGTTCGGCCATAAACTCCATGTTAAATTCTGTTTTGTTAGAAAGAGTTAGGAACAAATCTTGGTTATTTTTATACACTCGCGGTCAAATAATTCGGGTCAGAGTGCGTTTTTCATACAAACGAGGCTATTTCGAAGCCAGGGGTTGTTTTGAGTGAGGTTTAATGGTGGATACTCCAAGGTTCAATAGAGGAGGTCAAAAGTTCTTAAGATACCTAACTGATAGCACAATCAGTTGACACCACAGCGAGAGAGTTTGGGTCAGCATTTGGATTTCCTTACATTTTATTGTCATTTTAGATGTTTTTCTGAAGATGCACAATTCCGGCGTTAGCCGCAGATTCAATCAGTTGGGTGTCCTAGGCACTCTGGAAGTCCTGTATCGATGCTCGGGGTATCCATCATCAGATTTCACTACAAGCATCCCCTGGCGAGGAACCAAGGCTTCGAAATAGCCTCGTTTGTATGAAAAACGCACTCTGACCCGAATTATTTGACCGCGAGTGTAGTTATTCAAAAAAAGTTTTTTCTTAACTGTTTGTTACATGAATCAGCTTTTATTGAAGTTGCAAAAAAAGTCATGAACATTCCCAATTACATTGAGTCGTCCGGCGCATGTTGCATACGACGACCGTAACAGTGTAAAGAACACGGTAGTCGGGCGCATTTGGCGAGCGACAGCTGCAACCCCCTAGTTAGGTGACCGGACACACTAATGTGAAAACGACCTTCATTCTCGACCTCAGTTGATAGAAGGTGGAAAAGGTAATAGATTGTACATGATTCGTCCGGCTACTGCGCACTTTCCAGCCTCTGCAACAATGTTCAATACAATAAAAATATTCAATGTACTATTTACTGATTGTAAACTCGTATATCTTAACATAAATGATCAGAAGTATCGCTATTAAATAAACAATGATAAAATTCTAAAACTCATTCAAAAATTGATAATAATTATAGTTATAGTAAGTACGGAACAGATGAATGAACTTAAAAACAATGATTATCAGTTTTATTTAAATAAAGATAACTAAGTTCAAACTTAATATAATTTTAGGGGAGTTCGTTAGATAAAATGTAATTAAAATTGTTGTATTTCTATTTGCATTTTAATATTGTTCGTAATAATTTTCCCGTATTTTATTTTTGAACAAGTGCGGTTTTTCGAGAAAAAAGAGGATTGTGCAACTGAAAATTTCAATATAAAATACGATAGCAAACATTTCTCTCCTATTTCAGTTCTTTTTTTTTAATTTGTTTCCACAAAATATCTTCTTGGAAAGGAAAACTTACAGATCTAGTTTTTCTAGTTAATAAATGAATAAGTATACATTCAGAAATCGTAAAATCGAACTAGATTTTGGGGGTGAGAAACGATATATTATTATTAGTACTTATTACTAGCTGTCCGCGCCCGGCGCCGCCCGTGTGTATTTCTTTTCATACAAACCTTATGAAAAGTAGTTGACGTCCTATTCTCAGGTCTACTGGAATATACACACAAAATCTCATAAGAATCGGTCAAGCCGGGTTCGAAGGAGTTATGTT